>OY796889.1:44151782-44587237 GCA_963680785.1 Diplosoma virens | reverse complement strand
TAGATTCGTCATATTAGCATCCGTTAGATGTTGCCAGAGCATTACCGCTCTGAGGTGGTGCGACAGAATCATCTCAGGACCACCTCAAGGGCCGCCTCAACGTGCCCTAAATGACCCATTGTAAACTACTAGCGTAGAATAGAATGAAGGTTGTAATTAAAAACAGTCAAATTTAGCTGAAGCTGATTATATGGAATTCCGTTCTTGATTAAACGTACAATGTAAATCCCCACAAGAAATAAACGCCCTCTCATTTCAATGTTTCCTGAAATCGATTAATTGTCAACATCCTATTCAATGCTGGCGATGATTTTATATAAAACTGCTGTTATCGATTCACATTATTACCGAATACAAATATTTTTGAATTAGTCTATTTAGATATCATATACTTTTATGTGCGTTTCTAGAATGGAAAACCCAGGCCAACGAACGGATTTTTGTACACCTTTTGTTGCGTCTAAATAGTTACTCCCTTTCCGTTTTTCTCTTCGGTTTATCCGATGCGCTTCACTGGCTGCGGCGTGGTCGTTTGCTTCGATGGCGGTTTCCATTCATTCAATTAGAAATCGTCGTCGTGGCAGATAGACGTGTCGTCGCCAACGATAGTGTGTCGGAAGGTTATTCGTGGTATCGTAAAGCAAAAAGTGAGTAGTTGATGTTTGAATGTTTTTAAACCGTATATTTATTTCTGTTTATTTATAGAAAGTGGACTAACGATTTAAATCGTCGATACGATCCCGCCGTGGCCGGCAATAATAAAATATTATACAAGCGTGAACACCTAGGTCTTGTTCAGTGTATAGTAATTTTCTTTTCGGATCAGTTGACGCATTTAATCCAAGTCAAATTTAATAGTTTGCAGTGGGTCGTCTTAGGTCAGACGCCCACTGGTGTAGAGCCAAACGAAGGTGCATTGCGACTTCTACACCTTTATTTATTCAACAAACTTCGTACTTTGTTGGGATGTTGTTAATGGAATGTCATACAACTTGGTGTTTAATGGATTATTACCAAATAACGTGTCGACAAGGTGGTCGAGTGGTTAGACCGTCGGGATTGTGATCGACATGGTCCCGGTTCAAAACCTACTTGGACCATTCTGTTGTATTCTTGGAAAAAACACTTTATAGCACTTTCCCCTGCTTGGTAGTCTTGGCAAGCAGTTCTAAATTAAAATCATATCTCTATTAAATTACAAGCGGACAGCAATATTTGGGCATCTCTAGAAGCAGGTGGGGGTAATCGTTTACTCTATAGTCGGGGTAAGCGCTTCCGTTGCTTTCCTGCGAGTCAGGAGAATAAATATAGAGATAAAATAAAAAAAAAAAAATTAAGGATAGAAGAGAAACAATCTTTCATTGCAATGGAGTAGCCAGTGTAGCACAAACGGTCAGTATATATCTGAATCAATGAATGTCGAAACTGCTTTGTTGTCGTGAGCACATTGAGTTAGCTTATTCGAAGAAAATATATTCTCTCCCTAAATTGTACTTATACGTTTTATTTTTAAAACAACTTTATTCTTCTTTTTTGGAAAAATAATATTTTTATTATATGTCCATATAACGCAATCTTTGTTTTTAATTTATCAATAATGTTTTTCTCAAATTAAGCCTGCTTAGAACGTTCTAGATCTTGACTTCTTTAAAAGCAAGTGTTCGCTTTAAAGCAAAAAATAATCTTTTGGGGGAAGCGATATTACTGGGTATAGTAAAAGTCAAATAAAAAAGCTTCTCTTAATCCAGGTTGAAGATTCTTATTGAAATTCTTTTTTAATAAGAATCTTTTGTTAGTTCGTGGACATGCTTTCCAGCAAATTTGTCGAATCGGTATGGCACATAGGTCTGCAGTTTATCTTCCAAGCCGACGCATTTGAAAAGAAGCCCTTTTGAAAACTTGATTTTATATTTTTTATATTTAAGGTCCCACAATAAATAGAAAAATGCAAGTTTTGAAAGCCACAAATATTTAGTCTTATCTGTATACATATGTTGTTTGTAATACTCTAGAATAATTTGGAATGGTTTTGGTGTCTTTCATTAAAAATAAGTCAAATTATAAAGTGTTGAAATTTTTTTTCTACTTTTATTTAATTGTTAACTTTAGTTTTGTTTTAGGTTTGCCAGCAGTTATATTTTTCATTTTTCTAATTTTTCGCTGTAACTTGCATAAAAACGCTTTCAAACCCTACTTTTGTTCAGACTAAATTATTATAATGATTTAATTTAATACAAAACGGCAAGCTATTAAAATTTAAATAGATTTCTCTGCAATTTTTTGTTATGTGACGCTCAACTTGCCACTTAAAATCACATTTTATGTTTAGGCTTTAGATTTAGAACGAACGATCATTTAAAATCGATATTTTTTCATAAAAAAGAGAAAGCAAATATGCGCTTTTGGTTACTTTTGCTTACATTTCACGTCAAAAATTTCCTCGCATCGACAGCCAGTATAAACAAATGTGTTTTTCTTTAAAAAGCGACGCAACGTCCGCTAGATGCTGCTTAAAGATACTAAATAGAAGATCAGCTTGTATGCGTGCGCTCAATAGGAGCACAAAGTATCAATATGTCATAAAGAATTTATTGCTGCATTATAATTTTCTTGAGGTTAAGATTTGTTTTGGCTATTTATTTAGCCTTAAACAAGTACGGGTCGACACAGCACTTACGAGGTCTTATAGACCGAAACAGTGACACTGTCTGCTGTTATTAACGTTTTCAAGCCTTGTAAGCTTTAAACATAATTTATTTAGTTTGAATTAAAATTCAAGAAAATATGTTTTCACTTTGCTGTTAACCCTTTAACGCCCAGAAGGACCGTACGGTCCTCTTTCAAAAAAGAGCTTATTACTAGTGAACGAGTTGCAGAGGGCGCTAATGCTGTTTAGAACGCGTCTAGTACATGTTGTCCCGTCGTTTGATACAACACAGTTGGTCGCACATGCTTCAGTCAGCTGTTGGGAAGCCGTGAGTGTGCATGCGTTCGTACGTTACTTACCTAAACGTAAAAGTGTACATATTTAAGCCATTATGGCTGCTAACCAAGGTGAGATATCTATTTTAAAATATTACACTATAGCTATGTTCTTGTACTCGTAGAAGGCACTGATATCTGTTTTTGTCAGTTAACGCATTTTTATTAATATTTATTATTAGATTTTTAAACGGGACTATATGGTCCAGCTGGGCACTGGGCTAGTTAATTGAAGAAGGACTGTATGGTCCTCCTCGTCATGCGGGAGAAAATAACCATTATTTTTACAGTACTAATAGTTTATGAATATTTTATCAAGAAAATAATATGTATGGAGATTTTAGTAGTCAAAGCTCCCTTATAAATGAATTATTGCTTTCTTTTTTGTATTATGGTAGGACAGATCTAGCTTCTGCATTATGTGTAGCTGACTTTATATATGAGTTATACATTTACAGTTTACATATATTTTAATTTTTTATGTATATAATTTATTTTTTCAGATGGTTCAAAATCAGTCTCTACAAGAACTTTTTATAAAACAAGAACAAAATCCACTCGAATTGAGCGTTTAATTGCACATGTGACTTGCAACAGTGATGAAGAATCAGATAAACCAGATGATGAATATGAGGATCCTAACTATCTTCTTCCTGTGAGTGATATTTTCGATGAAGCACCTGAAATTAAACCCATGGTTTTGGAAGTGAACAAAGAAGACCCACCTGAAGTAAAAGTAAAAGAAAACAAAAAAAATCTACAACGAATCGCCTCTATTGGAATAAAGTATCTAGAAGGGAAATAACTCCATCAATTCCAAAATTTCTAATGTAAAATAAAAATGATGAAGAAGAAAGGTTACCTAAGAAATATTTCAAGAATTTTATTTCAAATGAATTACTAGATAAAATTTGTGAGCAATCAAATATATATACACTTCAAAAAAGTGAACAAACCTCTCCTGTTGCACCGAGAAGAACTTGAACAATGGATCGGTATTGCAATGCAAATTTCTGTCACGAATATATCAGATACTAGGATGCACTGATCACAATATTCTTTCAGTGACAAAATTTCTTCAACAATGACACGGCAAAGATGGGAGGATATGAAGTCTAATTTGCATTTAGTAGACAACTCAATAATAAACGAAAATAATAAAATCGGAAAAATAAGAATGCTTGTAGATCATCTACGTCAAGAATTTCAGAAAATACCAATGCTAGAGTTCGTATCTGTGGACGAACAAATGGTCCCCTTCAAAGGAGCGTCATCAATGAAACAGTATGTGCCCAAAACGCCACATAAATGGGGCTACAAAATTTTTATTTTAGCAGATAGTACTGGTGTTGTGTATGACTTTTTTCCTTATACAGAAAAGATTGACCCAATGAGTAATTCAAAAGTGCCTGACCTTGATCCTAGCTCAAATTCTGTGTTGCAATTGGCAGAATGCATTCCCAATGGCCAAAATTTTAAGTTGCATTGTGACAATTGGTTTACATCAGTGAAATTGATTGACCATCTTGCCTCACGACAGATCTGGGTGTGTGGCACTATACAAGAAAGAAGACTCCAAGAAATGTATATTCAAAAGTGAAAAACAACTTTTTGTATCAGGTCGTGGATCTTTTGAGGAGTTTGAGACTCAAAGTGAAAATGCTACCATTACTGCTGTAAAGTGGTACGATAATAGATCAGTGTGCCTAGCATCAACCTATGCAACTTTGTTTCCAATTGAGAAGTGTAAACGATTCAACAAAAAAACAAAAAACTATGATGATATAGATATTTTTAACATAGTGCATTTGTATAATAAACACATGGGTGGAGTAGATCTTCATGATCAAATGATGGCTTACTATAGAATGGCTTTCCGTTCAAGAAAGTATTATCTTCGTTTAGTGTTTCACATGATAGACATGTGTGTAATAAACAATTGGCTTCTCTACAGACGTTCACTGGACAAAATAAACTTCAAGAGGCATCAACAGAATTCTCTAAGTGAATTCAAGTTGAGACCATCAACTTCTTTAATTTTAAGTGGAAAAAATCTAATTAAAAAACAAGGAGGACCCTTTTTTTTCAGTGTCGATCAAGAATATTTTCAAAAGAAACATTGTGGACATGCAACCAAGCCTCTTCCAGAGCAGGATGTGAGGACAGATGGCATTGGTCATCTACCAGAAGTGGCCGACAAAAGGAGTACTTGCAAGTTTCCAGGATGTAAAGGAAAAATCCTCATATTCTGTACCAAATGTAAAGTCCATTTGTGCTGCGTAATTGTTTTGTTAGATTTCATACTGAATAAATTGTTTTTATAGTAGTAAGTTTCTGTTTTTCTGCTCAATGTAAAGAAAATTGCTTAAATTATTTTCTAGTCTAATAGGATGTTATTTATGTTGAAAAACAAAACGAAAATAATTTTTACTTGAAGGCTGTGATGGCTTTAATAGGGTGCGAACGGAGCGGTCGCACCAAGCCCCCCTAAAAATGCCGCAAAAGTGGCCTCCCTAAAACATCTAATAAAGCGAAATTAACCTCCCTAATTAGTTGCAGAATATTACCTTTTTCTAAGCTATTTTATCAAAAAGTCATTTTCAACTTTATACCATAAATACTATGTCAATAATTAATCAATTAGTTTATTTTAACATCAACAAAGTATTGAACAGCAGGGTGCAATCAAAATGCTGCATAAAATCCTTTGTGTCGATGTTGTTACTCATTAAAGAAACATTAAAAAGACCAAAAGGTTATCAAGTGAAACTGCCAACTCACCAAGAAGAACTGTAAAATAACTATAATTATTATCCAACCAACAACTATAATCATGGTCTAAAACTAGCAGTTGGCATATATTAAATTGCATTGAATATGTAACTTTTTGTTATTTATAATGGCCCCCCTTGTATTTCTTGCACCAGGCCCCCTTTTTTTAAAGCCATCACTGCTTAAAGGGAATATATTTAGTTAATATTGTAAACCATAGTCATTTCCTATTGTGCCTCATACCCAACTGGACCATTTGGTCCTGTTTCATTTTTTGTGTCGTATGACGGGTAGGACCATACGGTCCTCTTTCATTATTATTGTTATTAATAAAATTTTTAGTAAAATTTATATTCAGGTTGTTTACTTACACCTTCTTGATTGGAAAAAAAGTTGGAAAAATTTTTTTTAAGTTTTTCAAAATAATTCGGGCGTTTAAGGGTTAAAAAGTACTGGCTGTGCGCCGCACTTTCTCTACGTATAGAATATACGCCCCTAAATGGTTTAGTAAATCCATTTGTTTATTGGTTAATGTCATACTTCTTTTCTAATAATTTTAAACATAACGATGTAATTTATTCCCGTTATAAGTAATTCGAAGTTTTATTGTGAAATAATAATCGCGTCGCCGTGCGGCGCTGCTTTCGTATTATGCGATATAATGTCTACGATTAGCTGATGTATCCTTTTTCTCTTTTCGCCCAATAACGTAATATGTTTTTGTCCAAGCTTTGCTATAGCTCGCTTATTGTAGAACGTTCTGGCGCATTTGAGCATAGCGCTTTCTCTAGGAAATTCGGGCTAAGTCTCGAATATTTGAGTAAGTTTGCCGTCACGTGGTGTTTGTCTTATACGCTCGCTAAGTCGCAATGACAGACGAAAGCGAAGTAAACGAGAGAGAGACGTTTGAGGCAACTCGAGAGACGGCTCAAGTGAAAGTAATTTGGTTTGGGCGCAGGAAGTGGCCCTCTAGATTTTGTATCGGTTGACGAGTGTTGAATTTATTTTATGCCAGTTTTTGGAGTTGCGTTCTACAGAGGATCATTTGTGTTGATTGAATCAAGTTATAGTGTTTATTTCGCTTTGCAGTTTGGTAAAGCGTGGAATAGAACTTTCGTCGGTCGTGAATTTTGTAATACATTTGTTCTTATTAGGGACAGCGGTCTCTGTTTGTTTGTGAAGAAGAGTCTTTAACGGATCAATCGGAGCTTTCATTCAAACCAACTGTATACCGTCAGGCTCATAGCAGACTACTTCTTGAACCGGAATAAAATAAAATTTAGACACAGCTTTGTTTCAGCGCAGGTATTCGGGTTACCTAGTTCAACTGGTCCTTTAGGATTCCCCAACAAAGTCTGTGACAGTTAAATTGTTTGTTCATTTACTTTAATCTGGAGCTAGGCCATCTAATTGACATCTAGTGGACATTGAGATAGATCGTAACAGCAAAAGATGGCGTTGTGGTTAGTTTAATAACACGAAAGTTAAAAATTAATTCCGTTTACTGTAAAACAAAGAGTCTTAGTTATAATTTGTCATCAGAAAGTAACGAATATTTTGACATACAGACAGACAGACAGACAGACAGACAGACAAGTTTATTTCATACAATTCCGTATTAATATATAACGCACACAAAACAAAACAATAACAGTAAAAATAATTATAATGAAGAAAATGAGTGCATTTAATTGACGTAATTTGTTACACGAAAAAAATAAAAAAAATAAAATAAAATAAAAAATAAAAAAAATAAAATAAAAAAAAAATAAGATGATATATAATTATACCGAATGTATGCGGAGACTGCGAAGTGACCAAAAAATAATTAATTGGTCTTCAAGTCGAGCAGCCACCTATTAATTAAAATTATAAAAATAAACGTATGTTATAGAAAAAGATAAAAAATGGACCACTGTAGATATAAGTTTGATTTGAAATATTAATGGATTTAAGGATAAGAATTTAAGATATAACATTTATACATGTAGCCAAAATTATATATGGAGTAGCAATTTTTTTTTAAATTACAAGAAACATCATTCCAAACTTTAACTCCTCTATATTTAAGAGATCTTTGCAAACGATTGGATCGATATCTTGGTAAGTATAACTTATTATTGACTGATGAACGGGTTACACGGAAATGAATTTGAGATACCTTTTTGAAATATTTTGTAAAAGAAGTCGGTAATTTACATCTGTCTAAATTAAACATTAATTTTGAAGTTTCAAGCTTGATTAAGTCATCTAATTTTAAAATTTTGTTTTTTCTAAACAAAGGATCAGAATTTGATGACCATTGCATATTATTGATGACTCGCATAGCTTTATTTTGTAATTTTCTTAATGGTTCGAGATAAGTTTTATATGTAGCACTCCATATTGTAAGACAGTATAGTAAGTGTGAATGAAAGAAAGCAAAGTAAAGTTTTTTTAAGATACAAGAAGGAAATAAATTTTTTAGTTTGCATAAAATACCAACTGCACGAGAGAGTTTGCTACGAATTTTATGAATATGATCATGAAACAATAATTTGGAATCAATTAGGACGCCTAAATAATTAATACTGTTTGAAATCGCAATTATACTAGAATTAAGTTTAATATTAATATTACTCGGCGAAACTACTTGTGATAGCAAAGGCGGTATTATTATAGCTTGCGACTTGGAGGGATTAATAGTAAGACAATTTTTATTCATCCACTGGGAAACTCTAGACAATTCATCGTTTATTTTGATTTCGAGTTCAGTTATATTGGAAGCATTAATTAACAAGGAAGTGTCATCAGCAAAGAGTCTAGGGATACTTTTCAAACAATTTTGAAGGTCATTGATATAAATTAGAAAGAGAAGCGGCCCTAAAACAGATCCTTGAGGTACACCCATTATAACTCTTTTTCGATTGGACTCATTATTATTTACGTACACATATTGCAATCTATTATTTAAATAAGATTGTATCAGATTAAAGGCTGTTCCTCTTATTCCATAATGGTCAAGTTTTATCAAGAGTCTTTTGTGGCATACAGTATCAAATGCTTTAGTAATATCAAGTGTAACCATTCCTGTATATTGGTTATTATTAATATTATCATAAGTTGAAGTTACTATATCTAGAATTGCGTGAGACGTAGAGCAATTTTCTCGAAAGCCATATTGATTCGAAACCAGAACAGAATATTTATTAAAAAAATTTAAGAGACGATTAAAAATGACTTTTTCAAAAATTTTTGTGAAACATGTTAATATAGATATAGGGCGATAGTTGCTTACATCAAGTTTATCACCTTTTTTAAATAAAGGAATTACCTTGGATAACTTTAATTTTTCAGGAAAAATACCTAGAGTCATAGCCGAATTAACCATACAACTATACAACAAGATTCTATGGTTTTCAATTACTTATAATTGACCGGATTTACATCTCGTTTTGCGGTCTGCCCGTCTCTCGCAATTTGAGTCTCTCTCGTTGAGTGGCCAACTTTCTGATCAACTCTGACTGGCGTGACACCATTTAGTTGAAAAATATAGCAAATAAATTTTGTTAGTGATGTTTGTCTTTTTGTTAGAAAACGAAATAACAGGTCACATAACCGGCCTGGTAACATGCAACATTTCCCGTTGACATACGGACAAATAAACAACAAAATATATCATTTTGATTTCACTATCAGCCAACAGTTATATTGGGAGGATCAGGAAGGACAGTAAAAATATTAATCCGAAAACTAGGCTCAGAAAAACAACAGTTGCAAACTGAGCGCCAAATATACATTATAAATGGTGTTTCTGAGAATTTGACAATTGTTAATAAAATATGTTATTTATTTTTGATTGATTTAAATAAAACTTATTACAGATTGTTAACAATGGCAAAACAGAAAAGAAAATAATAAATCATACAGGATTGAAAGTATTGACAAAACTATAATTAAGCTAGTACTGTCAATGTAAAACAAAAAAAAAACATGGATTTAAGTTTTAGACTAAATTAAATACGTAACAAGAAATAAATTTACAAAGCAAAACAATTGCAAAACCTTAATTAAACAATAAATTTATCATCAATACCCAATGACAGTTTAACTTTAAAACATAATCTAGATCGCTACCGTTGGTCAGATTTGAAACTGTTAACTGGCGAGATGTAATAAATGATCGTTTTGGCAACGTAACAAATTATCCGTTTGGTGACGTTAACGTTCGCGCACTGACGTCATCGCAGGAGTGCTCCTAGGCTTTTGACTTTAAAAACGTTACTAAACGAATCATTTTCTTATTACTCTGGCGGCAATATCTAGACTCAAACATTGTATTATCTGTTTTCTGAAGTTGATAAGTTTTTTGAAATCATTAAAAAAATTTATTTTGATAAAAAGTTATTAGGTTATATAAAAATTGTGCTACCTGATTTTTACTTGCTGCTACTTTTTCTTTGGCTTAACATGCAAAACTGTGCAGAGATTTGTCATAAGATGTGCTCTTGAATTTTTCTACGGTCAAAATTTGATGGTGGAAAAATCAGCATGTCCCAGTTTTTCTTGCTGTGCAACAATAAATTAAGCGCATCTACAATCGATTGCGCAAGCCCCCAGCCAACATGCCCGTGCAGGGCCCTTGAGGGTAAAATGTGGGCAATGCGGGCTTATGCGGGCAAATCAAAACCGTAAGGGCCCTGTACAGGTCCGGTGCAGTTTTCACGAGGGTAAAGTGCAGTTTTCAAGTGGGCTATTGTTAATAGCAAACGTGTACAGGAACCGTGCGGTTCCGGTACAGTTTGGTAGACAGCAAGTGCCAAAATTTTTAGATGAATTTTGGTGTAGTAATTATGTGCAGGAACTGTGCGGGTCCTGTGCAGTTTTTCTGTCCGGGTGTTATGCGGGTTTTGAGTGGGCAATTAAAATCAAAAACCTGTACGGGTTTTGTGCGGGTCCCGTTCGGTTTGTCGTATTGTCCAAATAAGGTTTTTAAAACGTAATGCGTGTGCAAAGCCCGTGCCCGAACTGTGCAAGTCCTTCATAGTTTATCACATAAAATTTTTAAACATTTTTTGAAGTTTGCATGTAGAAATCACGTGCAAGAACTGTGCGGGTCTTTTGCAGTTTTCCATGCAGGAGTTATGCGGGTATTAAGTGGGCAATCCAAGTAGGATAACTGTACAGGTTCTATGCGGGTCCCATGCAGTTTATTAAGTACATTTTTTAATATTTTCAAGAATGCAAAGCAAAATAACAAAAAATTGTTGGTCCTGTGCATGTCCTTCACAGTTTCTAGGATAAAGTTTAAAAATATTATTTAAAGTCTGCATCTAGAAATCACGTGCAGAAACTGTGCAGGTACTGTATAGTTTGGTATACAGGTGTTATGCGGGTATCAGGTGGGCAATCCGACTAGGACAACTGTACAGGTCCTGTGCGGGTCCCATGCAGTTTATTAACTGTTTTTTTATATTTTCAAGAATGCAAAACAATATAACAGAGACTTGTTGGTCCTGTGCAGGCCCTTCATAGTTTATCACATAAAATTTTTATACATTATTTGAAGTTTGCATCTAGAAATCATGTGCAGGAACTGTGCGGGTACTGTACCGTTTTCTATGCAGGAGTTATGCGGGTATCAGGTGGACAATCCGAGTAGGATAACTGTACAGGTCCTGTGCGGGTCCCATGCAGTTTTTTAAGTGTATTTTTTTATATTTTTAAGAATGCAAAGCAAGTAACAGACTTGTTGGTCCTGTGCAGGTCCTTCACAGTTTATCACATAAAATTTTTAAACATTATTTGAGGTTTGCATGTAGAAATCATGTGCAGAAACTGTGCGGGTGCTGTGCAGTTTTCTATGCAGGAGTTATGCGGGTATCAGGTGGGCAATCCGAGTAGGATAGCTGTACAGGTCCTGTGCGGGTCCCATGCAGCTTTTTAAGTGTATTTTTTTATATTTTCAAGAATGCAAAGCAATATAACAAAGACTTGTTGGTCCTGTGCAGGTCCTTCACAGTTTCTCAGATAAAATTTTAAAATATTAGTTGAGGTTTGCATGTAGAAATCATGCGCAGGAACTGTGCGGGTCCTGTGCAGTTTTTTGTGCAGGATTTATGCCGCTTTCAAGTGGGCACTTAAAGTAAGAAACCTGTAAGATCCTGTGCGTATCCCATGCAGCTAGTCGTGTTGTCTAAATAAGGTTTTTGAAAACATCAATGCAAGTGCAAAGCCCGCGCTAGAACAGTGCAGGTCCTTTACAGTTTATCAAACAAAGTTTTAATATATTTTTAGAAGTTTGCGAGTAGAAATCATGTGCCGGAACTGTGCGGGTCCCATGCAGACTTGCTATGCAGGAGTTATGCGGGTTTCTAGTGGGCCATTTAGATAGAAAAACTGTACAGGTTCTGTGCGGGTTCCATGCTGATTATTAAATATATTTTTTTGATATTTTAAAGATTAGAGTTAATTTTTTCTTTTTTTTTATATTTAAATCAGACTCACGGTCCATAACAGAAAACAAAACAAAACAGCAAAAACTACACGGAATAAGAGACACATACAAAAAAAAACACTTTAAAAAAAAATTAATAAAAAACTTGAAAACTATGGTAAGGTTTGGAATGCCTGCAAACATTAAAAACTGGTAAACTAAATTAACAGAAAGACAAAGTGCTTTGCAAGAGTTACTTTCTCTAAAGTTGGTTTTACAGTATAGTGGTGTTGAAGCTATAAACAGTTCAAAGCTGTTTTCACTCCGTCTCTGCAAGCAGCCATCAGAAAGCGGCGCTAAATTTATTAAAACAAAAAGCAGGATCGAAAAATCTGTAAAAGATCATGAAGTGTGCGAGTTGCGTTAATGTAGATCAAACAAAAGTTATATTTTGCTATTGTTATTTGGTTTAAGTACTTTTTGATGGCACCGGGTTCTTTTAAAAGCAAAAATTAATTGTTTTCGGTTGGACAATTATAAGCTATTGTTTCAAAGGAAAATTACAAAACAGTTTGATTTTAGGCTTGATTTTAAAAAAGTAAGAAGCAGGGATAGCTTCATTTATAAAATGTAGCAACACTGCCACAGCACTTACATCGCATGAAAACAAAAGAAACGACACTACAGCATCTGCCGATACTCACCTCTGCAATCTCGATTGTTTGTGCAAGATCAGAACTTTTTTAACTGTTGAAAAGTTCTTGAAATTTAAATCCAGCACTATTTTACCGCGTTTTGTTTTGTAGCGTGCTAAACAGTTATTGGTGAATACGCAGTTTGAACAACGCCCACTTACATAAAGATTAACGTCCTTTCGATGACGCCGTTTCTCAAATTAAGATCATTTATAGCGCCCTGTCACAAGCAAAGTGTAAAAGCTTGCCTAATAGTATTTACGTTTGTTAAAGTTTTATCAAATCTATATTTTTAGACTGGGTGTTAAAGTACTTTTTGCTTGAAATTGTTCAAATTTTCGAAACTTAAAATTTTAGGCTTTTAACTTTGCTTTCTATTAAGTCGTGTTTAACGAAGAAAAATCGAACAAAAAAATGTTTCGTTAGAATAACAGTTATCATCAAGCCTCAATCAATTCAATAAATCATACTAAATTATCAGATCTTGCGTTTTTTGGTGTCCGATCTATGGGGCGCGCCGGTATAACGCAATATATCTGGTTGGTCCACCGAGCCCCGTCATTCAATTGTATGCAATCTAACAATTTTGAACTTTTTTAGCAAGATTTTGTAGTAGCTTTATAACAATCCAAGCAAACGATTTTTGAGGTTGCCTAAATGTTTTTTTTAACTTTTACAGGTTCAGACTTTTAATAAAAATAATTTCGCTTAGAGCTCAAAAATTTATTTATTGTAGGTTAAACATTTTAATGCATTATATATACTACCTCTTTATGGAAGTGTTATCACAATAAAACAAACGCTAAGTGACGCCAACTTCAATTTTTTTGAAAATTTCTTACATTTAATAATGGCTTTAGTATGGTGCCCTAAAAAACGTCAAAAAGTGGCCGCCCTAACCCAAATATTGCTTTATTTTTTCATAGTAGCACCATGACGGTGGCTCCCATGTCTTCACCTTAACTTTTAAGACGAAAGTATAGATTCGATTGAAAGTGTTGACTTTTTTTAGACGTTTTTGGAACAAAAAAAATTGACACACTAAAAAGAGGCTCCCTTTTTTTTCTTGCACCAGGCCTTCCTTTCGTAAAGCCTTCACTGCTTACGTTTTTTTAAGGGTTTACATTTTGTGCTACTGAGTAGTACCAAAACTCTATAGTAAAAGTAATCTAATTTCTGTACCACTGAGCCATAAATTTGATTTTTTTGGTAATTTGAATGCACTCAAATATCACATGAAAGCTCAAAAAATTCTCACCAATCCAAACCTTTTTTGATATTTACTCAACGCCTACAAATGTAAATAACCACACTTTATAATCTTTTATAGGAACAGTTTCAAACCAAATGCAACCCAAAAATTGTAACAAATTTAAAAGCAACCTCCAGGAGTCAAGAACTTGGATTGGTTGATAGTGAAATAAAGATGACTAATAAAGGTTTAAATTAAGTTTATTTAAACTGGCATGCAGTATGCGCAGTGACCAAGTTGTCAACATTAGCATATTTTCCATTGGTTATAAAAGACAGATTGTACGAGTATGTATAAAAGTGTCATAATATGTACTAAGTTTCGAACCTTTTTGTTTCTCTGTGTTGTTACTTTGTTAATCATGTATTTGTGTTCTCTGCCGCTAGCTTGTTAATCGTGCCACTTTATTATGATTGCTTTGTTGGTCTCGCCCTTTTTAAACATCTTTAGTTGCTTGGATTTCTATCTGAATAAGATTCATAACGTGATCTTTTTTTTTTTAACCTTATTTATAATTCTTGTGTTTCTTTTATAGATTTGTAGCGGCGTTTTCTTAGTTAAATAAAAGCAATACTTTTATGCTCAATGTTAAATTACGACAATTTATTTAACTAAGAAGTAATTCTAACTATGGATAAGTTGATGAGACCCCAGCGTCTTAGTTTGGATCCCAACTCCCCGTCAGCGGGAAAAGAATGGAAGCATTGGATCCGAACCTTCGAGAATTATTTGGCATCGCTCCCAGAGAGAGCCGGAGGTGAAATTCCTGTAAACAAGCTTCATCTTCTAACCAACTCGGTCGCTTATGATGTTTACGATTCCATCGAAGAATGCGTCACATATGAGAGCGCGATTCGCGTGTTAGAAAATCTGTATGTCAAAACACCGAATGAAATATTTGCCCGTCACTTACTGGCAACAGCTCGACAAGCTCCAGGGCAGTCACTTAATGATTTCGTACAAAAATTGCAAGGTCTCGGCAAAGATTGCAATTTTCGCCCTGTCACCGCTCAAGTCTATCGAGAGGAAATGGTCAGAGACGCATTTATCAACGGGATAACTTCAAGTTCAATCCGACAACGACTCTTAGAGAATCGCGAGTTAACTTTGAGAGACGCAGTAACGCAGGCGAACACGCTAGAGTTGGCCCAGCAAAACTCGCTAGCCTATGATGTCCCGGACAATTTGACTCGCCACGTTGCTGCAGTCACAGAAAAGGATCAATTAGTATCCAAATCTTAATTAGAAGAAGAAGAATCTCAATTGGCATCTGTTCAGCCAAGAAAGTTCAAAGAAAAAAAATGCTTCTTTTGTGGTACTTCCTTTCATGATCGCTCGTTCTGCCCTGCTCGAAGCGCTGTTTGTTATAATTGTAAGAAGAAAGGACATTTTGCAAGAGTGTGTAAAAGCAGACAGTCAACATCTCCCGGTGTATCTGCGATGGTTCCCACAAACCAACTGTGCGCAACTCAGCTAGCTCCATCGTGTTTGCCTCATGCTACGGTGACTTCCAATATTAATGGACACGAGCTATCAACGGTTATTGACACAGGCAGTTCGCTAAGTTTCATCAATAAAGAAACGTTGAAGACTATCGGTTTACGAATGACACGTGAAGGACGAGACGTAACGATGGCAACCACAGACTTGCATTGTAACGTAATGGGCAGCTGCATAACAACTCTCAATATCGGTAACAAAACTTACAGTCAAGTAAAACTTGGGAGTTTTAGAAAACCTATGCAGCGACTTGCTTTTGGGGAGCGACTTTCAGCAAAAGCACGAAAAGGTCATTTTCAGATATGATGGATCAAAAGTAGAACTGGTACCTAAACCGGACGCTGGAATCTGCTCTACCGTGGCCTCAAGAGTCAAACCAGTATCACTTTTTTCAAACTTGCTTCCAGGCTGCCATCCTATAGCAACTAAATCGAGAAGACACAATACATTTGATTACTCTTTTATTGAAAAGGAAGTTGAAAGATTAAGGAATGATGATATCAGCAACTCCCCTTGGCGTGCGCAAGTACTGGTAATCAGGAACAAGGAAACACAGAAACCAAGGATGTGCATCGATTACTCTCAAACTATTAATCTATTTACTCTTCTCGATGCGTACCCCCTCCCTAAAATTGACTCGGTTATTCACCAACTGGCGAAATACAGGCAGTTTTTCACGTTTGACTTAGGAAACGCGTATCACCAAATTCCCATTTGTGAATCTGATAAACAGTACACAGCCTTTGAAGCAGCCGGCAAGTTGTGGGAGTTTAATCGAGTTCCCTTTGGTGTAACCAACGGAGTACCAGTCTTTCAAAGAGTAATAGATGATGTTGTGGAAAAGGACTCTTTAAAAGACACATTTCCTTACCTCGATAACGTGACAATTGGAGGTTTTTCCAAAGAACAACACGACAAAAATGTTGAGCGCTTTTTGGAGTCTCT
This sequence comes from Diplosoma virens, assembly GCA_963680785.1. Taxonomy (NCBI): domain Eukaryota; kingdom Metazoa; phylum Chordata; class Ascidiacea; order Aplousobranchia; family Didemnidae; genus Diplosoma; species Diplosoma virens. The sequence goes on along the minus strand of OY796889.1, from coordinate 44,570,676 downwards.
AAAGAAAAGAAATCTCTTACTAAACCACAAAAAGACAATTTCATCGGTCGACGAAATTAGCATCTTGGGTTATCGCGTCGGAAACGGGTGCATAAAACCAGACCCCGACCGATTACGTCCTCTTCTAGATCTGCCGGTTCCCCATAATGCAAAATCACTCAAAAGAGCGTTAGGATTATTTGCATACTATGCGAAATGGATTGCGAATTTTTCCGAAAAGATCAAGAACCTCAAAAATACAAAAATATTTCCCATGGATGGAAGAAGCGTCACCGAATTTGAAAGTCTGAAAAAGGAAATTGCTGGTGCTTCCTTATCTGCAATCGATGAAACCCTACCATTTGTAGTGGAATGCGACGCCTCGGAAACAGCAGTTTCGGCAACCTTGAATCAAGGCGGTAGACCATTTGCTTTTACGTCGAGGACTCTGCAACCTAGTGAACGTCACTATCCGGCCGTGGAGAAGGAGGCAACCGCCGTAATTGAAGCCGTTAGGAAGTGGAGGCACTTTCTGGCCAGACAACACTTCCACATTGTTACGGACCAGCAATCATTGGCCTTCATGTTCGATAGCAGGAAAAGAACCAAGGTGAAAAACAACAAAATTCAATCCTGGCGTCTGGAACTGGCATCATTTTCTTATACGATCCGGTACCGTCCAGGAAAGGACAACATCGCACCCGACGCCTTATCTCGTGCAATCTGTGGTATGACTTGTGCAACTAATTTGTATAATTTGCATAATAATCTTTGTCATCCCGGTGTCAGCAGGCTGCTTCACTACGTACGTTGTAAGAATCTGCCGTTTTCTGTAGTCGATGTAAAAAATGTTTGTTCGTCGTGTAAAATTTGCGCCGAAGTCAAACCGCAATTTTATGCTAAGCCTAAATATTCGCTCGTAAAAGCAACACAGCCTCTCGAGCGCATGTCTATCGACTTTAAAGGTCCTTTACCCTCTTGTAGTCGTAACGTATTTTTACTAGTGATAGTCGACGAGTATTCGCGTTTTCCGTTCTGCTTTCCTTGCCCAAACATGCAAGCGCAAACTGTAATCAAACACTTGAATGAACTGTTTACGTTGTGTGGGGTGCCGGGCTTTATACACTCGGATAACGCCACCGCTTTTAAAGCAACAGCAATTAAAAACTTTTTAAGTTCAAAAGGGGTCGCTACAAGCCATAGCTCCATCTATCACCCAGAAGGTAACTCGCAAGTGGAAAGGAGCATCGGGAGCATCTGGCGAACGGTTAAACTCGCCTTAAAAGCACGTCATCTGCCGATTAATCGATGGGAGTCGGTTATTCCAGAAGTCCTACATTCTTTGCGTTCCCTTCTTTGCACTTTGCACTGTGACCAACGCAACCCCACACGAACTATTTTTTCGATTTCAAAGAAAAACCTTCTGCGGACCTTCCTTACCCACCTGGCTGATGCATCCCGGTCCGGTCTTGGTACGCAATTTTACCCGCGGAAGCAAACATGACGACCTTGTACAACAAGCCGAGTTGACCCACGCCAACCCAGCATATGCTAAGGTTCGATATCCCGATGGCCGAGAAGTGATTGTGTCTCTAGAAGATTTAGCTCCTGCGCCAAGAAACACCGTCGACAAAACACGCTTTAATGAAGTCAACGCTGACAGGTCACCCACTCAAACTGAAGTCTCATCAACATTCGATAACGCCGTTGATAACAGAGTCTTGTCCAACCAAGCTGCAGACAATAAGGAAGAAATTGAAAACCATGCTGCTGACGAAGTGCAATTCGTTCGTCCGAACGAATTAGATACTCCCCTCAGAAGGTCGGAGAGGCGCAATAAGGGCGTACCACCTATGCGTTATGGACACCCCCTCTCTTTTTAGGAAGGGGAGAATGTCATAATATGTACTAAGTTTCAAACCTTTTTATTTCTCTGTGTTGTTACTTTGTTAATCATGTATTTGTGTTCTCTGCCGCTAGCTTGTTAATCGTGCCACTTTATTATGATTGCTTTGTTGGTCTCGCCCTTTTTAAACATCTTAAGTTGCTTGGATTTCTATCTGAATAAGATTCATAACGTGATCTTTTTTTTTTTAACCTTATTTATAATTCTTGTGTTTCTTTTATAGATTTGTAGCGGCGTTTTCTTAGTTAAATAAAAGCAATACTTTTATGCTCAATGTTAAATTACGACAAAAAGTAAAACAGAAGGGATTCAAAACTGATCTATAGAAAATTTTTTAAAATGTGGAGCTTGCTTTGCTTGTTGTGGCTGGTAGCAAAGGCGAAACTTCTTTTCCAGACAAGATTTATTATCATTTGGAACCAAAGGCGTACCGAGAATTTTTGAAAGGGATAAAGGTATAACAGCAAAAATCAAATTTACTTAGCGCAAAATCACTTTTTCAAATGGTAGAAAATGGCCTTTACTTTGTATCTGTCTCGGTTTTGTTGGTTTTTTGTCCAAAAAACGTAATGATGTATAAAAAAAAAAGTCTTTACTTCAAAGCTATCTCTGATTTCTCATATTACTGATCTCCATGGTGTAATAACCCCCTCCCCTAAATACGCTACTGTTTGGAACATGTGCTAATGCTGTAGAAGTACTGTAAAAGCATATGTTGGTAAAGCAATGATAACAGATAAATGTAATATAGAACTGTCAGATCAAAAAAGAGAGCACTGGGCTTCTTTTCACCCTCGATGTTGTTTGCGCAAAACCACTCGGTGCTTGTCTTGAGGAAGCAGAGAGCCAATAAAAGAGGTTTATTGCGGGGTTAGACAGGCTCAGGTATAGGGAACACCAACTAGAGATATCGGCTGATAACTTTTTGTGCTCTCCTCAGGGTTTAATTGTGTGATCGCGACTACAAGCGCTCTTCTCTAGATTTTGAAAACTTTGAAGCAATGACGTAACCAAAAAAGTCACGTACAATAGCTCCACAATAGATATAATGCATGTTCAAATCAGATGAAATCTAGGCTTAGAGTTTTACCTGGTATAAAAGTGTTGTAAAACAGTATTAAATTCTCTGAGCTAAATTTCAATTACATGTATTATATATGTTCACTGAGTTTAATAAGGTAGTCCTGCAAGGGTACCTCTTGAAAGGCGAGTCGAGATGACGTGGGTCAACCTTGTATCTTTCGTTTTCTAAATAGATAATCTACAATAGCATCATGCATTTAAAAAGAAATAGTTTGCCGTCGCGGGATTGTCTTGACTCTTGACTTACCTGTAAAAAAGATTTGCTAAGGTACTCCATGTTTTTAATTAGAGTGTGAAAAGTTGATGCTCCAAGAATTGCTTCAGACCAGCGATGTTCTTTTCTTTCTTTTCAAGTCTGGCCAGCAAGGTTTTACAGCAGCCATCCTTGACCCGTGTCACTCCAGAAAACTTCTTAATTATTTTGCAGTGGGTTGAATATTTAAAAATGATATAAAAACAGTCTAAGTCACCTGGAAGAATAATTTTTTTGGCTGCTTTTCTGATGATGTTGAAAATATTCTGATAAGTCTGGTCCCAGTCTTCTATATTTGGTGCCAATAAAGTAGTTCAAGACTCAATACTGGGCCTCACGAAATTCCATTATTTAACATTAAACATGCTTGGCACCGGCAAAACGTACTTCGGTGGCATTATGTGGGAATTTTTAATCTTGTGACCAGAAACATCTGTATGGTAATTAGTGAGTATGAGGACAAACGTAAACAAATGTCAGATCAGGATTATTGCCAGGCATCTACGGCGGCCTGTGAGTGTGGCGCAAAAAAGAGTATATTGTGGTAACATCTTGCCCCATTTATCACCATCCGAATGAAGCCTGTGCTCTCTCAGATATCAAAAACACCTAATGACCTGGTTAACGGAAATATGTCCGGCAATTTAGTGGACCATCCAGCTCCAAAGTATTCCAGCGACCAGCAGAGTAAAAGATGGTGGTACTTTTACCATTGAACAAGAATGCAAGATGGTTAATACTCGCCCAAACACTCAATTAAAACACCACCATAAAAACTGTTATGGGTTTGTAGTCCCAATCAAAATGCAGGCCAAAGTGTATAGACAGTGATAAAAAAATTGGGCGGTTCTAGGATCACAGCTGGTTATTTTTTGTAGATAGGCCTACGTATCAACAAAAACGTTTATTTATTTACCATTAACGGCCACACAATCATTCAATCTTGCAATGTTTAAGTGGTAATCAGTCCAGAATAATAGTTTTTAGAAAAATATATCCATTCAGAAAAACTATAGTTACTTCAAAATTAAGAAGTATAATTTTTTTCCGCCCATGTGCACATTAGTGGTGCAGCTGGGTCTTTTGGATAACAATCAGTGCCTTAAAACTATAGAGTGATAGTTATTAAAAACGTTTATTTTGAGGCTTTCGATGTTCAGCCAGATGGTGGACTTTCGGTACTCTTGACAATATGCCTTGATAGGGGCATTTTTCTTTATTGCATTGTTCTAAAAACGATGATTGCCAATTAGCAGGCCCTGGCTAAACATTGGAAGTTGTAGATACAGCTAAGATATTCTAACATTTTGGAAGATTTTTTTTACTCCTTCATGCAAAATTTCAAGTTTAAACCTTAACATTTGGCTACAAAAAAGCATTTGCCACCCGAGTCAATTTTTTGTTTTTACAGCTGGTAACTGCAGCACTTTTATTGTTTCTGATAAAGGATTTATGAAGGTCCAAAAATGTTTAAACTGAATGTTTTAGTATGTTTGCATTAAGAATTTTTGAAATGAGGGTTCGATTACTTTAGAGCGAAGGCGTGCAACATACGACGCGCGGGCTAGAATGCGGCCCCCGGTGCCTCTTTTTATGGCCCGCTTCTGGTGAACAAAGAAACGAGGTTATAAATACAAGTTAAACAAAATGTTAATAAGAGAAATTTTTTTGTGTTTAAATAAGAAACAATTTTAAAGTCGAGTAAATAAACCATATTCAATAACTATTTTTTTAACCTACCTATAGTTTTCAATTCGTATTACAATTTTTATCTTTATTTTTTACGTCACATGGTAATTAAATTCAGACTATGAACCATAGCAATTTGCTCTTGTTCAATCATAGTCCTTGTTGAACGGATACTTAAATACAAAATTGATTCTGAAAATTAGCAAAAGCTTAAAATATTAACATGTAAGAGAAGGAAGGTTAATTGTGGAAGAAAACGGTTCAGCAATAAGTGGTGCAAAATGTATTAAAAATCTCTGACACACTTTCCTTGTTTATTTTTATTTTATTTATTTCATTTTTATTCACAATCAACTTGAAATTAATCATAGTGCATGTAGAAATAAAGATTGTGAATAAGGAAGCAGCGACTAAACGAAGTACGCTATTACATGCACAACGTCATGCTTGCATGGTCGTGCATGGTCGCTGTACCTTTGAACAAAGCGATGTGATGTTAATAAGAAAAGAAAAGCGAAAAGAAGATAATTAATACACACATCCGAGCCATAGTCAGAGAATGTTGTGTAATCATGGGTGGGAGAAACAACAAACTCAAAGACCAAAAGGGTCTGGACCAAAAGGGTCAGGCAGGCAAAGAAACCCACCAAAAGAAATCCTGCCACGGGTCAAAAGGACCATTTCAAAAGCATATGGCTGGACAAAAAAAAAAAAAATTTATATGCATAAGATAGAACATACAAATAGTGAACAAGAATAGGTGCAAAATAATTAAATTATGTGAATTTTCATCGAACTGGATGGGCCGAAAAGATCTGGATGTTGCCTTTAAAGTCGCATCGGGCTTTTATCACCTTCAATTTCTTTGTACAATTTGGTGGAGTTACCTGTAACATAAAAAACCAGCAGCAGAAGTTTTAAAATTTATGAAGTCTATTACCAATAAAAATTACGTTGCAATAAGATGCTTTTGAAATTCTGTACGAAATTTACTATATGATTTTATCTGTTTAATGCTTGTTGGGACTTTATTCCAAGCAAGAGGACCTCTGTATCTTAAAGATTGTTTAGTTATATTTAATCTACAAAATGAAGGATAGAATTTGGACTGGCTTCTTGTACATTTAGTAAATTTGTCGCTTATCAGGTTATTTTGAAAAAAATGATCAAAGCATGGTGGTAACATGCCTTTTATATATTTGTACATAAAACAAGTTATTTCTAATTCGGTTATTTGATCAATTGTCATTACGTTGTTGTTTCGCAAGATGTCAGTAACGTTAGCTCTGTGATGTAATCCAAATGTTAATCGTATGAATTTATTAGCGATTCGTTGAATTTTTGAGGCTGTGGTTTTATTACCAATATGCCAAGTTGTAATACAATATCTTATATGACTGATTATCAGGGAGTTATACAATACAAGCAAAGTTTTTTTGTCAAAGTGTTTTGAAATTTTTTTGATAGTACCATAACTTACGCAGATTTTTCGTAGAACAAAGTTCATATCCAATTTCCAACTTAAATGTTCATGAAATATTATTCCCAAAAATTTCGTTTTTGGTTGCTGACAGATAAATTTATTTCTAATTGAAATTGTCAGTTTTTTTGAGGGAGGCTTTGTTTTGGGTGTGCGAAAGATCACATAATGTGTTTTGTCAGTGTTTAGAAATAGCCGATTTGCCAGAAGCCACTTATCTATGTTCCCTAACTCCTTATTTGTAGCTTCATATAAGGTTTCATAGCAATTACTTTTTAAAAATATGTTAGTGTCGTCTGCGTACATAATACATTTTCCTAAGGTTAAGCAATTATTTAAATCATTTACATAAATTGAGAATAGTAAAGGGCCTAAAATTGAACCCTGAGGGACACCATATTTTATTGACTTAGTATTGGAGCAGATATTATTTATTTCAACTAATTGTTTTCTGTTGCTAAGATAGCTACAAAACCAATCATGCGCTACACCACGAATTCCACAATGCCATAATTTGGATAATAAAATTTTATGATCAATGGTATCGAATGCTTTAGATAGATCAAGAAATATGCCAAGTACATGTTCTTTGTTTTCAAAAGCTTCAGCAATATTTTCAATTAATAATGAAGTTGCGTGACTAGTTGAGTGATTTTTTCTAAAGCCAAATTGATATTTATAAAAAAAGTTTTGTTTTTTTAAGAATAATACTACACGATTGTACATTAACTTTTCCAATATTTTTGACATTGAGCAAAGTAAGCTGATTGGGCGATAATTGCATACATTAGTTACACTACCCTTTTTATGAATTGGTACTACTTTTGCAGTTTTAAAGTCAGAGATAAATTCACCACAAGCTAACGAAAGATTAAACACATGTGTCAGAGCTATTAACATATTGTCTGGTGTGCTTTTTAAAATAGTTGAGGGAATTTCATCAATGCCAGTACTTTTTTTAGGCTGAAGGTCACTGATTAATTTTTTTATTTCAGTTAAACTAGTTGGATAGAGATAAAGTGTGCTCAATGTGGGAGATTGCATAAATGTTTGAAAACTATGAGATGTTTGGGGTAAATCTGATATTAAATTATTTGCAACATTGACAAAGTAATTATTAAAATAATTAGTAATCTGGAGAGAGTCATTTACCAAATTATTGTTTATGGATATGGATTAGAAAATTGTGAAAAGTATGTTGAAATGGTTGAAAAGTATCACTTCATTTGTAACAAGCTTTGAAGATTTTCGAAACAGGACGCAAGCCGACAAATCGACGAAAACATCGCATAGATTAACATTAACACCATAGCTCGTACAGCTGTTGTCTCAAAAAAATCGTGACGACTGCAAAATAGAGCGATTAAGTATTTGGCGAGTTCTTTGTTGATTGTGGTAGTTTTGCTCTTTATAGAAACTTTTGTTCTTCATAGAAAAAGCAGTTATTTTTTGCTTCTAATGAAAAATATATTTTGAAAGATAGAAATTTATAGACGGAGGTTTTTCATAGTTTGTGATTTGCTTTACGTGTAATTAAAAACCGTTTTACTCTAACCCACTCTTTTGGCATATTTGTTTGTATTTCTGAAAATATTATTTCTACACGCAGTTTGTGTATAGTAACAGGTACTAACAGTAATCACTAGTAGACCAAACATAAAACCTTGTTCTTTTGCTAGCAAATTAGGATGATATTTGGTTGACAATTTAATATTTCGTAGAATTAATTTAGTATTACTTAGTACAAGTTACTTATTTTATTTTTTATTTTATCTCTATATTTATCCTTCTGACTCGCAGGAGAGTGACTAAGGTGCTAATAGGTAGGATAACCAATCACTCTGCGCTCTTGTTGACAAATGTTTTTTAGTCTTGGAGAACGTGCGAATAAATTTTAAAGTCTGCATCAGCTTTTGCTTTAATGCAGCGTCGCTCAATTTGATTTAACAAACTATAAATAACTATTTTTTCGCTACCTTTCAATTATTTTTCAGTGATTGCTCACCACAGTATTTCTATTTAATACCAAAAATATCATCTAAATATAACATCATATGAATTCAAAATTCGATTTGGAATATCCCTATTAAGTTCACGCTTCACGTCGGAACTTTCAAGGATTTTTGACCATGGTCATCTTTATCCTTTCTACAAGATAGCTAAATTTAATCAAAGACGGATTGCCACTCGTCGCTTTGACAAGTCGTTAGTGTAGTAATTTTTTAATTAAGTACCTTAACCCATAAAATATAGACGCTATTTTATTAGGAATTTTCAAAATTCTCTAGTTACTTTTTTCGCATTACTTGAACGTTTAACAATTTCATTAAAAAAAATTCTATCAGGATTTCCGTATTTTTGCAAATGAACAAGAAGCAAAGTTTTAATTCCAATCTTGTCTGATTAAGTTTAATTATGCTGTACATCGATTTGTTAGAAAAAATCGAGCAAATTTGGATCTTCTATAGAAAGCCCCGGCCAGCGCAATCTGCAGTACTTAAAACGTGGCGGAGTTGTTTTTCTCAATCTCACATTTTTGCATTAGTGGCGGGGGCTTTCTACAAAAGATCCGCAAATTTTTCGTACAAAAATATTAATTCAAGAGCAATAAATAAATTCTAAGTCGATAAAAATGTATATACCATTCCATGTAGTGCAGACATACATGTACATAATTGATTAAATGAAGTTTAGTGTCAGTATTTTTTGGTTTCGCAATTAATTGATGGATAACGTGGCCGAAATACAGTGAACACTGTTTCGACGGTTGCATCCTTGAGAAAGATAATTGCCTCAGCTAGACAATTTTAGCTAATATCTTTAAAATGTTGTCAGATCACGGTGTAAGCAATTAAAACAAATAAAAAATTTTAAGCGGGCGGTAGAATCTTGTAAGCAAGTCGGGGTAAACACGTGAGTGTCACTGTATTTATAAAGCTTCGTTGTCCTGTAAGTCTGGCGAATAGAGTTGACAGTGATATGATATGACCAAATAATGCTTTGTTTTTCTCAGTTGCAGAAACATGATTAGAATAATTTTAAGTTCTTTTGTCAGTGTTATTTAACCATATTTTATAGATCCTTACGCCAGACCGTTACAAAAATTTTTTATACTATAATTTCAGCATAAATTTATATTACTGATTAACCTAATAAATATTTGTTGAACTGTTCTTTTAGACCGAATTCTAACTTTGTTGCTTCTTCGTCTGACAACGATAGTGATATTGTTCCTCCCTCCCCACCAACGAAGTTATTGAGATCAAATCAAGAACCCATTAATGACGTGCCCTCAAGATTAAACTTTTCCTCGCCTTTGATATATAAAGGTCTTCCCCTGTTGCTAGCACACCGTTGTCAACATCAGCTTTGGATTTACCATCGAACATATCAAACCAAGACTCAGGTAAGCCCTTAACACTTTCCAAAACTGCACTGCGATTACATTGCTAATGTTATTTTCCAATTTTTAATTGTTTCTGGTTGAATTTTTTAACTGAAATTACTTTACAAGAGCGGCTAAATTATGGAGTCAACTGTCAAATATTACATCAGTCGAGCATCTTTTAGAATATTTCTTTTCTCATTTACGCAACCTTTCCAAAATTACCAATTCGTACATGTATATTATGCAATTCTCTACGCGATTATTTTTTAAATGCTATTAAAACATTGTGTAAACTGCATTTGAAGTATATTAAGAGCTCAAAACTTTTTTAGAATAAACTTTGTCTCATAATTGTTACTCAAAAAGTACAAAAATAATGCAAGTTTACAAAAGTGTAAAAAGTTTGACAAATTAAAAATTAATCTTTATTTAAACTAATTAGGATATAGCCAGTGATGACTTTATTAGGGTGCGTACGAAGCGCCCCACGGCCCTCCTAAAAAACATCAAAAAGTGGCCCTCCAACCCAAAATATTGCCCTATTTCTTTATAATAGCACCAGGATGTTTGCATCTGTAAAATAAAGACTTGTTTTAAAGATTACTTTATTTTGATGCACTAAAAAGTGGCCCCTTATTTTTCTTGCATCGGGCCCTTTTTTGTAAAGCCATCACTGGATATAGCTTGCATGTTCTTAGTTCTAATAAGCCTACTACTAATTTGGTCAATCTGTTGTCTCTGCTAGACGTTCTTAAGAAGTATTTCTAATTTTCCGTCATATTACAATATGTAGGCCTAAAATGAAAACCAAACACTAAATTTTCAACTGGAGGACAATATCTGTGCATCTCTAATGGCGGTCAATTTAATCATTGGATAAGTTCTATAAGCATTCCAGCAAGCAAATAATATGAATGAATAAGTACAAGTAACTTCAGATATAGATGAAAAATCACGAAATAGAGTAGACCTTGACATATTGCTGTTTGCCATTTTTCATATTCAAAACTTAATTAAACTCAGTTAATTTTTTTAGGCTGTGCAACTTTATGTAACTGCGAAGGCAGAATCAGGGTATGATGATTTTTTTTGGCCTCACGTTAATTTTGCATGTGCAACTGCGCGTGTAAAATTAAAGTGAAGCCTAAAAAAAATTATCATACCCTGATTCTACCTCGCCAACTAACAAAGACTTTTTTTCATCTTCACTTTCATTTTTCATGTGCCCGCGGCCCGCGATAAACTTGCCAATAAAAAAGGGTCCACAATGGGTAAAAAGTAAAACAGGCCTGCTGTAAAAGAAAGATTTAAAAAATTGCACAAAGTATCGTGGCAACTTTCCAAAACAGACTTGGCAACTCTTACGAGTCGCGATCCTAGGTTGAGAAACGCCGGTCAACGGGTCGAGTCTTTCAACCAATCAGGCGTTTTGTCGAAGAATTAAAATAACGAAAAATTTTAATTTGTCGTATTTTTCTCATGATTGTCGAACAAAAATTTAATAGAATGTTAATATTTTGTTCTAACCTTTAAATTAATTTAACCTTTGATGCACTTTTGTATAACAAAAAATTTATAAAAGTCAAATATTAAAAATTTTAAAACAATAAATTCTAATTTAGATTGTTGTTATTTTTTTTAGAAGCTGTAAAGAGGCATCGTATTTCGAAAAATGCTAAACGGAACGAAATTGAAAAATGCGTTGCAAAGTGGCTTCGCGACAGCCGTGACTGCAACGGCAGAAGAATAAAAAGATCAAAAGCAAATTCCGACTGTTGATATTTTGTCATAATTTTTGTATGTTTAAATTTAAAAATAAAGTTTAAATTTAAAATTGTGATTTGTCAAAAATTTTAAAAACAAAAATATCAAAAAATTGGATTATTAAAATGAATTAGTTTTAATAAAGAATAAGTAATCCACTAAACAAAGCATGGTTTTATAGTTTTTTAGTCTTGTCTTTAACATTGTGTAAAATGTTGTAATTTTCCAAGCAAGATTATTTAAAATCACTATAAAATCCGCGCAGAAAGTTGCATTAAGCCACCGTGAAAACCTTTACAGGAAATCGGCATTAAACCATCATAAAAACCGTGCAGGAAATCGGCATTAAGCCACCGCGAAAAACGTACAGAAAGCCGGTGTTAAACCACAGTGAAACCCGTACAGGAAATTGGCATCAGCCACCATAAAAACCGTGTAGGAAATTGGCGTTAAATCACCATAATAACCATGCAGGAAGTCAGCATTAAGCCACCGCGAATCCCGTACAGGAAATTGGCATCAGCCACCATAAAAACCGTGTAGGAAATCGGTGTTAAACCACCATAAAAACCGTGCAGGAAGTCGGCATTAAACCATCATAAAAACGGTGCAGGAAATCGGCACTACACCACCGTGAAAACTGTACAGAAAGCTGGTGTTAAACCACCATGAAACCCGTGCAGGAAATCGGCATTAAACCATCATGAAAACCGTGCAGGAAATCGGCACTACACCACCGTAAAAACCGTACAGAAAGTTGGTGTTAAACCACCATGAAACTCGTGCAGGAAATCGGCATTAAACCATCATGAAAACCAAGCAGGAAATCGGCATTACACCGCCAAAAAACGTCGTGCAGGAAATCGGCATTAAGTCGCCACGAAACCCGTGCGGTTAAACCCATGTGGGGCCACTTCGGGGCCCGCGGCCAAATCGATACGGGTCCTGTACGGGCTGCCCTCACAGGGCCCGCACAGTTGCCCGTACAGGGCCCTTGCGGGCCCTGCATTGCATTGTTGGCTGGGCCTACTCGCAGCGTTGCGCTTCTTTTTGCGCAATCATCTTGTTCTAACTCAGCAGCAGAATCAAATAGTTTTTGCTTAAAGCTCATGAAAAAACTTTTCTTTTCAATCATATTTTTTTGTTATTATATTAGTCCCAAGCTGTCTTAAATAATAGTTGATACGATCATGCACATATTTGCATATTTTATTACTAACTACGAATTGCATTTGATATAATTTTTCCTTTTGATGTATTCTTGTTTTGAAAAATGCATTCGAAACCTGCACTGTTTGTCAGCGCACAGTGTATTTATCCCTTGTATTATTTGTCATGTGCTTACGGCTGCCTTGGCGGTTACGCGCGTAGTTAACTCTTAATTTTATCGGCAGTGGCAATCACGGATGACTTGATGTAGCGCCCTCAGTTCAATAAAGCTACAGTAATGTTACTTTACTTAAATTAGTCTGCAACAGCAACTTAAAGCACAATTTATGGCTTAGTCAAATATTGGTTGTTAATATATGGGATTAGGGTAGCTGATGTATGTTGCTTTCTGTTTTAAGCGGGATCACTATTATAAATAAGCAGCGTGACCACGAGTGATGAATTCGTCGTGAAGTGCTTTCCAAAAGGCACAATAGGAATTACTGAAGTAGACTAAAGATCAAACGAGCGTCCTTCTACTCGCAAGTCAGAGTGTTCACACAGTAAATGACAATTGCGGAATATAGAATCAAACAAATAAAATCGATTTTGATTAACAAAAAATCGAATATCATTATCTTGACATCTCCGGAAAGAGATTGGGGTAATCCTTTGATAATTGTTGTAGGTATATTTTCCAGCGCGTGAAGAGAATAAATAGACATGATAAAAAAGCTCCCAATTGTACAGTATTTTACAATACATTTTACGGGCTTGTATCACCTTGGTGCACCAGTGCTGGTACAAATTGATTGGCTTGAAACAAAAAATATAATCAACAAGAATTTAACGCAATGAAAAATTTTCACACTTATCTAACACAAAACAAGAATTGCTTGGAGTGCAAATCATGCGTCCTCAAGCCCTGCTGTGGAGTTTGCAGTTGATTTAGCTTTTAACGAGCCAAATCAACTACGAAATCCACATTAATTTAATTGTTTCTGGACAAAATTTGTCGCTTCTCTGAAACGAAAGACTCAGCTTAAATGATTTGGTCATATAAACAAAATATCTTAAAAGTTTTTCAAAAAATTTTTTTCGTCAAAGCAAGTGGAGAAAAGTCTACGGGACCACAAAGAATTGTTTGATTAAAACAGAATTTGCTCAACCTTTTTTTAAAGCGACTTAACTTTTTCAAAAAAACAAATGATCAAAATCTTGCAACGCAAGAAAATGCCAAAATATTAAAAGACACGCAGTGAAGCTTTTTATAATTAATTTCTCTATCAATGCTGAGAAATACTATTGCGGAACATTTATTCATCAAGTCACTTTATATTCAATTTAATGAAAAAACTGTGTTTTCTTGAGTCGTCTTCGTTGTCGTTGGAAAGGGCATCAACTGCGGGTCAGAAACAAACAGGACTGGGGACGAGAATTACCCCAGGCTGCTGTACTGCCTGGATCAGATGCTGGCAATGATGGTGTTAAACCAGCATCGTTTTCTCATAAACCGTCAGATTTCGCGCTTCATGTGGCGGTCAATTCATCAGTGGTCAATGCTGAATTTATTCAGTTACGCCGCATTCGCAGTTCAGTAAAGGAGCGATACATATTTGTGCCAGAACGATTGGAACCACATAACACCAGTCCGCAGGCGATTGAGTTTAACACAAGCTGTTCGGAACAAGCCTATTTCAACAGGCCTGGCACTGGTCATGGATATGAAAGCACAAATCCTGGATCATAATTTCTTACAACACTAAGAAATTACGTATGGCACTGGTCATGGATATGAAACAGGCCTGGCACTGGTCATGGATATGAAAGCACAAATCCTGGATGTACTCTTACAACACTCCGTTTCCCATTTATATAATTCATCTATTAGAAAGAGCAGATGCCAAGTCAGGCAAGATTATTTAATAGATTCCGCGCAGCTGGCACAAACGTGCGTCCAGATCTTAGTCTCTCTTGATGGTAATTTGAGGACCCACTTAAAAAGTTTCACAAAGCGCTTTTGGCCTTCCTTGTACGAAAAGATTCCAAATGCTGCTTTACTATTTTGGATATTATCAATCAGTTTGATCACTTTTAAAACTTTTTATTTTCTTTGAAAGAACAAACGACCCAAAAAAATTTCAACCCAAAAAAACTAACCCTAACCCTCTGATCCTGAAGACTACTGAAAATTTACAGTAGTCTTTAATCGTATGGAATTATATTAATATTTTATGTAAAATTACTTTACTGTTTTTTCTAAGCCGATGCGTGTTTGAAAAAACGCTTTGTGGCGCTTTTATCTACTTGGCAACTTCGTACTGACTACTTCTTCAACAGATGGTAGGTGCTTTCACGCAGCCTGGGCCGTGAGTAAGTCTGCTCATTGATTTTAAAAATGACAGACCGAAACCGAACCTACCAAAACGGAAGGGTATCCACCCATTCCGATGTTCAGTGTGGGTCTGTTAATCGGCAAACGTCCTTTTCAGGACGGGGCAATGTCAGGATAAAACTGCCCTTTTCAGGGCACATTGCCAACAAGTTCCGAAGACCCACTATTCTTCAGCTGAACATCGAAGGCCTCACTGCAAGCAAGATGAATGTTCTTCATCACCTCGCTATGCAGTCTGAGGCACTCGTCATCCTACTGCAGGAGACCCACTGCACTGATGCAGAGAAGTTGGTGCTACCACACTACCAACTAGCTGAGTCTTCTTTAAGCAGGAAGCATGGCCTTGCCACGTTTGTTCACGAGCGACTGAGATACACGCTTTTGGACCAATCTCCACCGACATCGGAGATCGAGTGGCTGTGTGTGGACGTTGATGGCTATAAAATAGTCAACGTCTACAAACCACCGCCAACGCGATTGCGAACCCTGGATCTCCCAGTGTTTCCTCACCCCTGTCTGTACGCTGGCGATTTTAACTGTCGTCATGCTGACTGGGGTTATGATGACAACAGTCCGGATGGTGAGTGCTTGGCTGGATGGGCAAGTATTAATTGTCTTGCCCTCCTATATAATGCCAAGGACGCTGCCAGTTTTTATTCCGGCCGCTGGAACACTGGCACCAATCCAGACCTAGCTTTCGCTAGCGTAGGTCCAAACAGTCGCTTACCAGATAGACGTGTCCTTGAGAAGTTTCCCAGGTCACAACATCGACCCTCGCTTATTACACCACCAAGGTTTGCTATGGCAGTGCCAAGCATGCCTGTTAAGCGATGGAACTTCCGCAAGGCCAATTGGAGTCACTACATTGCTTTGACGAATAAATTCGCAAAGACTTTGTTGCCGCCTGATTCACTTGATGTGGATGCGGCTTACCAGGACTTCTGTAACATCATTAAGAAAGCAGCCAAGAAGACTATCCCACGCGGGTATCGAAATAACTATATTCCGTGTTGGGATGCAGAGTGTGAATCCCTCTATAAAACCTTTCTGCAGTCTCCTCAGGGAGACGACTCAAGTTTGGCTGCTACAGCTCTGCTTGCCAAGCTTGACAGAAAACGGAGGGATCGATGGTCCGAGGCAGTTCGGAGCATTGACTTCTCACACTCTAGTCGAAAAGCGTGGAGTATCTTGAACAACCTTACTGGTAGGTCACGACACTCTCCTCGTCATTGTCCCGTTTCAGCCGATGCTATTGCATCTCAGCTGGTTAGAAATGGGAAATACGAGGCTGTTGATCGCAAGTCATCTCGACTTGTCTTTCAAGAAGTGTCTGACCTTTGGAGGGCCACAACACCAGATGCAGTAAATATCTCTGACAATTTTTCACAGAGAGAATTTGCTGCTGCCCTTCAACATTTAAAACCAGGTAAAGCTCCGGGTCCTGATTCCATCTGCCCCGAGCTTATACTCCATGCCGGAGCTGCTTTGAAGTCCTGGTTACGTGACTTCCTTTCTTCCTGTTTGCGCCGACTCAAAATTCCCAAGATGTGGAGAAGAGCGCTTGTGGTCGCGATCCCAAAACCAGCAAAGCCCGTGGGGGACCCAAAGAGTTATCGACCGATATCTCTGCTCTGTGTCCCCTACAAGATCCTCGAGAGGCTTATCTACGCCCGCGTTGAACCATTAATCGATCCACTGCTCCCTAAAGAGCAGGCTGGGTTCCGACGCGGGAAGCCAACCGTAGATCAAGTTGTTCTGCTAACCCAGAACATCGAGGATTCTTTCGAGGCTAAAAAGAAGGCCGGTGCCGTATTTATCGATCTGACAGCTGCTTATGACACTGTCTGGCACCGTGGCCTTACCTGCAATCTGCTGAGACTACTTCCGGATAAGCACATGGTCAAAATGATTATGGAGCTTGTCCGAAATCGAAGTTTCACCCTTACCACCGGTGACAGCAAGCAAAGCAGGCTACACCGTCTTAAAAACGGCGTTCCTCAGGGATCGGTCTTGGCTCCCCTCCTATTTAACATCTATACGTACGATCTTCCTTTCATGATTTCCAGCAAGTTTGCTTATGCTGATGATTTAGCATTGTTGCACTCTTCTGGAAACTGGAAGGACTTGGAGGGGACATTAAGCCAAGACATGTCCACACTGTCAGCGTATCTCCAGACTTGGAGGTTGAAGCTCAGTCACACTAAGACGGTGACGACAGCCTTTCACTTAAACAACCGAGAGGCCAAACGTGAGCTAAAGGTCTACAACAATAGTAGACTTTTACCGTTCTGTCCAACCCCTACATACCTTGGGGTAAAACTGGACAGATCGCTCACGTTTCGTCACCATTTAGTGGCATTGCGCAAAAAACTATCATCGCGCGTCACACTGTTGAGGCGACTCGTGGGCTCGGGATGGGGTGCTGGTGCTAAAACACTACGCATAGCCACCTTGTCTCTAGTCTACTCAACAGCTGAGTACTGTGCGCCAGTCTGGTGTCGCAGTGCTCACACTCGCCTCATTGACAGTGTCTTGAATGACGCCTTGTGCATAGTTACTGGATGCCTGCGTCCCACTCCAACGGACCACCTACCTGTACTTTCAGGCATCCAGCCAGCTGAGCTTCGCCGACTGGGAGCGACACTCTCCTTGGCTTACCGTGGATCTCTGGACCCCGATCATATTTTGCATGGTCTTTTAAGTGGGTCCTCAGATACTGGCCAAGTGAGACTAAGATCCAGACGCCAGTTTGTGCCAGGTGCACGGAATCTCTTGGACAATCTTGCCAGACTTGGCATCCGCGCCTCTGAATGGACAAATCATAAATGGAACGCGGAGTACTGTGAAAGTGCTTCCAGGCTCCGTGCTTTTGTGCCCGGGACCAGTGTCAGGCCTGTTGGGATGGGCTTACCCCGAGCAGCTTGGGTTAAGCTCAACCGCCTGCGGACTGGTGTTGGGCGATTCCATTCGTCCATGCACAAATGGGGTCTCGCTCCTTCACCGAATTGCGAGTGTGGCGCCTCAGAGCAAACCGCAGACCATGTACTAACAATGTGCCCCATACATCGGGCACCACATGGAGCACGCGGTCTGACGGTTTTGGATGACGAAACTCGATGCTGGCTTAATAACATCACTGCCAGCATCTGATCCAGGCAGTGCAGCAGTCTGGGGTAGTAAAAGGATAAACCCTCGGCCCCAGTTCTGTTTGTGTCTGGCCTGGAGTGGATGCCCTTCAAACGATGACGACGACGACGACGACGACGACGACGACGACGACGACGACTTCTTCAACATGAACAGCGTCCGTCGGGAAGTAACATACAAAGCGTTTTATTGCCTTAAACTTTTTGAGTCTGCGTAATTAATAATTCGTACAGTCGAAATTAGTGTGTTATCAAATTATTTCTGAAAAGGAAACCTTGCGCCATGAAAAGATGTGATTGCACAACGAGAATTCTGGTTTTACACAGGGAACAGGTCTATTAACTATTATTTATAAACCATTTATGTAATTATAAGTGTAAGAGAATTATCTTAATTATTTTTGTTGTATTGTTGTTTTGTTTTGCTTTCTTTTTTTTTTTTATTCTTATTTTTCTTTCTTTTTTGTGCTACAGGGAGCACCTTGACTTTGATAACCTAACGGTTTTTCGGTGCTTCCTGTCAAAAAATCGCTTTATGCTTGTGCAAATGTTATTGCTTTTCTTTTGTAAAAATAAATTGTTTCATTCATTTATTCATTCATTAAAGAGAAACTGTTTGAATAAAATAAACAAATTAAAAGGAAGGGTATTGAAAAAAACTAAAAAACTAAAAGGAAGAAAAAGAAATTAACAACCAGCGACATAAAAACATATTATTTAGAAAAGGAACAATAAAAGATTGCTCATATTTAAAAATTGATTGATTAAGCAACTTTTCAAAATCTACTGCCTCAAATGAAGCAACTAATGGCCCGAAATATGGTGAAGCAAAGAATTGAAAGAGGTTATCTTCTATTTTTTTGGCTTTAATAGCATTTAAATAACTTTGCATCGGTAGTTATAAATATAAATGAATGTTAAACCAGTTTGAAGCTTTTTAATGTGCGATTGAGGGCAAAAGTTTTTTTGAAGTAACAACGCACGAGAGAGAAATCAAAGAAAAAATTTGTTGCTTTACCAATAATAATCAGTTCTTAAAAAACAGCCATTTTTAAAAATTTATTGGATATTTTACACCGTTATCAACTAAGATTACTGACTGATCTCTCAATGCATTACAAATACATGTACAAAGATCGGGGTCAAAATTTTTGGAGTTTTGGATCAGATATAGAAAGCTTGTTAATTGTAAGCATTTTGGGTTAAATTTTACAGTCTAGATAGATCAACAGAAGTACTCTGAAAAGTATACAAAAAGTTTTATGTGTTTGCACTTTTTGTAAATAGTTTAGCTTAAATAATAAGATTTTTACCCCTGGAAATAAATTTACCCAGATTTAAAAATACTCTTTTGAACCGTTAAAACTACGTATTAGCACTTCAAAGCTGTTGCTGAAAAAGTTTTTATTGAAATATTTTTTAGAAAGTGAGTTATTATCCGACTTTTTATAAAAGTTGAAAAAACGTACTGTTTTTATCAGTGTGTCGCTATAACTTTTCGACAAAATAATTAACCAAACAAAACACAATAATAAGGTACATGCTTTATGAATAATATGATAAAATAGGACGCTGTTTATTGTATCTATTGATGAGATAAAATTAACTTAATCTCTGCCTTGAAATACCAACTCCAAATAAAACTTAAATCAAAATCTGTCAGCAGCGGGTTCGAGTGGTCAGAGTGCCATAATTGTGATCAACACAATCTCCGTTTAAAACCCACTTGCGCCATTCTGTTACGTCCTTGGGAAAGCAATTTTGCGACTTTCCTAGATGGTAAAACATGACATCAAGTCCAGCTCAGAATTAATCTTTTTGGTTACATATGACTCAAAAATAGGATACTTCCCTCCAACTGGTTGGTCTGAGCATCCATGTACTATGAGGCAATTCCGACGTTCATATTGCTCCAAATTGTCCAAAAAATTTTGGGTTTTTTGAAATGATTTTGCCAGCCCTTCAACGATATCATCGATCCGAGCAATAGCATTCTCAAGATCTTGACGTTGTTGGCTATGACATGAAATACAAGAGCAAGCAGCACCACTGTCAGAATCATTTAAAAATTGTTCATCATTCCTTTTGAGTAGATTTGATTACCTGTAATTCTTTCATCACTACATTTTTTTTATTTTTATTTTTTTTATTTTTTTTATCTCTATATTTATCCTCCTGACTCGCAGGAAAGCGACGGAGGCGCTAATACATAGGGTAGGCAATTACCCTGACCTGCTTCCGGAGATGCCAAGATATTGCTGTCCGCTAGTAATTTAGTAGAGATATTACTATAATTTAGAACTGCTTGCCCGGACCACCAAGCAGGTTAATAGTTAACAGCAACAATAAAACACAAGCCTTTTTGCCAAGCAAAAATAGGCTAATCCAGCGAACATCTGAAACTTATTCAAATAAAATGTTACTTTTATCAAATCTTTTCAACCTAATTTATGTCGACACAAGGAATTTCTTTACAGTTTAAAAGGTATTCATTAACGCTCTTTTAACTTCGGTTCTGATATCTTTTCAACCTAATTTATGTCGACATAAGGAATTTCTTTACAGTTTAAAAGGTATTCATTAACGCTCTTTTAACTTCGGTTCTGATTGGTTGCCTCTCTTGACCAATCAGACACACTCTAGTTTTATTTTCTTTTCTATTTCTGATTGGTCGTCTTTTTTAACCAATCAGACTCGTTCTCCTTTCCTATATAAGCACGATAGGATTGCTCTCAGTTCATTCTGACGATTCCTTCCAACGAGTGTCAGATAAAAAGTCTTCGAGAAATGAACACACTTTTCAAAGCTATCTTAAAATTTTAAGCTTATTGCAATTTTGAGAATTTTAAGCAAATGCAAAGAAAATTTTATAAGCAATTTTATAAACAAGAAAAATAAGAAAAAAAAATTTATTCAAATTGCAAAAAAACACGAGACCGAGACCACATCAACGAGACCGAGACCGCAAAAAATCGGTCTCGAGATCTAGATCACTGGAAGACACTGCTAAATCCATAAAAGTGAAATTGAAAGCAAAATTTTTTAAAGTATCCATGGCAACAAACAAGCTTTCTGCACATGTTTTGCATCGAATTATCACTGACATCAAAGTTCAAGGAAAAACATATTCCAACATTTGTTTCTGCGTGGTGCCTTTCATCTGCGCCAATGTCATTTTGGGCCAGGACATCTTGAAATAACATTAAAAAGTTGTTTTACAACTAAGTGGGAATCAAGAAAAAATGATTTTAGACAGCAATGATTGATGTGAAGTTACCGTCTCTACAGTTGAAACCTAATCAGTTAAAATTTTTATTTTGGTTTTCTAGTTTTATGGAGATATACTTGAAATTTAGAACTGCTTGCCAAGACCACCAAGCAGGGGACATAAAGTGTCTTTCCCAAAAACACAACAGGATGACAAGAGAATGGCGCAAGTAGGTTTTGAATTGAGACTATATCGATCACATCAATCACGGTGCTCTTAACCACTCGACCATGCTGCCGACATTACATGCTGCCGACGTGCTTATGAGAAGGGGCTATCTTATTTTAAAACTTATAGTCTTGCTCTAGAAAATTAATTTTGAGTATTTTTGACGGCATCAATCTCTTCCAATTATCAGTTTTAGATCAGAGAAGGACCTATATCAAATAATCTATAGATTCAGAAACTTTTTAAAAAATATAGAAATGTAGAAAAAAAAACCGATTTGCTGAGCTCTTATATCAGGCCCATTTAGTTGGAAGCGGAAGCGGTTTACTTTTGCTGATTCCGGGTCTGCTTCCGCTTTCACTTTCCGAGCTCAGTTTTTCATTTAACTTCAAGATTCATTTTAGTTGCAAACACATCATTTATTTTTTTATCATATCTCTATATTTATCCTCCTGACTCGCAGGAAAGCGACGGAGGAGCTAATACGTAGGGTAGGCAATTACCCCGACCTGCTTCCGGAGATACCAAGATATTGCTATCCGTTTGTAACTGTTCCGTTCCTAAAAATCGCCCAAATTATGTAGATTCACAATCTCATAAAAAATCTCTTTGATTTCGCTTTGGTCTGGCTCAAATAGCCGAAGAAATAACAGTTTTATAAGTAATTTAAATATTTTACATTTATTTATAAGAAAATGGCAACACTGCTTAATTTCACGAACTTTAAAGTAATTTCCAGAACTATCCGATTGACCTGTTTTGATTATGACGTAATAGTTGTTGTTGTTGTTGTTGTTGCTTTGGAGAATGTCAGAACATTCGAGTAACCTTACTGATTGGTATAAATACGGTTCGCTGAAAAGCAGCATTATTATTAATTGGATGTTTCGTTGTGGTAACTTAAAATTGGAAAATTGTTAACTGTGTGAAGTCATAGTTTTTTGGTCGCAAGTCTTTGGTGGTCTACGTGATTGTGAAAAATTAAGCTATTGAATTTATTTGCTGTTATACTATTCGGGCTCCTAAGTGGATTGGAGCATATTTCTTAATAAAGAAGATATTGTGGTAGTCTGAGCTGTGATTTAGCTAGACTATATTTTTTGCTGTCGCTGGTTCGAAGGTCAGATCCAGCAAGAAGATTAAGAATTATCGTTTAGTAGACACCGAGATTGTGTTATTGGCGAGGCCTTCTTTACAGGCGCCGAAAAGGTAGACGATTAAAAAACGTAATAAGTTACCAAATAAATTTGCTACAAAAATTTCAAAAACTTTTTAACATCGGAACAGTAACTTAATAGAAGTATGTCTGAAATTTAGAAATGCTTGTCAAGACCACCAACATGGAAAATTGCCGTAAAGTGTTTTCCCCAAGGACACAACAGAATGGCACGAGTAGGTTTCGAACCGAGACCATGTTGATTATAAGCACGACGCTTTAACCACTTGACCACGCTGTCGGCAATGCATCGAAATTGTAAGAAGCATGAGAAATATTTCAATTAAAAACACGGATCTAAAAATCTTGTAAAAGTTTTCTTTGTTAATCCTAATTTACTTAAAGGGGGGTCCTCAAAGGACCTCCCTTATAAAAAACAATATAACTCGTAAAATTTAGATGATAAAAACCTAAAATTTTGACTTTTTCTAAAATTTATTCCTGAATATTTTGGTATTTTACTTGAGCAAATCCGATGGGTAGTTTTAGTGTAGCAGGCTATTTTTTTGACTTACCTCTTAATTTTCGTATACTTTTTGTGTGCAAAAATCATGAGATAAGTCAAAAAACGTTTTAAACGTCTTGCTATATTTGTCAAGATTACTGTCTCACGTAGTAGTTATTTCTTTTTGCAGCAGACTGTGACTAATCCGACTATGTCGCAAAACAAAGCAATCAACAAAAATTTGGGGACCTTCAACTTTATGCAAAATAAGGAAAGACTAATAGCAAATATATTAAAAGTAAAGACATTTGACTAAACTAGAATAAATTTTCTCTAACATATCAAAAAATCAACTGCGGAGCTATTGTCTGTTAAGAGTATTAGACATGTAAACTTAGGGTCCTCCGAGAACCCCCCTTAGGTAGTCAACAGAAAAAACAACCTAGGTAAATAAGGGTTAAAGTAAATTTAAATAGGTTGTGACGCAGTATAATTATAGTTTCCCAAAAGTTTCAAAACATAAAATTATGATAGCCTGCAAGCTAAAACGCAGCAAACTCACAGATACAAAAGCTTCAATTGTGAAACCAAGTAGATACAATTAGATGTTGCCGACATAAAAGCCAATTAAACATGAAGAAAATTATTTTCTTAGTTTTTATTTTCTTTATTGTACCGTACAAGCGATCGTTTAGCTTGCTTGCGGTAAATCTAGTGCTAAATAGTTTTTTATAATTTAAGATCGCTTGGCTCTGCTACTTAAGGTAAATTCAGTTAAAAAATAAAGCATGAGAAAACAGTCGTAAATTTACTGCCATCATTTTATCAAATTAATTAGTAACTAAATTCAAGTACAATTCAAGAAAGTGAAAGCAGAGAGAGTTGTTTGCTCGATTTATTTACTCTGTTAGTTAATACGCTAACCGCCAGAGCAAATTATTGGATGCCAGCTGCCAGTTCGTTATGTGCCACCGGTGGTACATATGGCGTTTAACGTGTTAAGGTTTATTTTCACCCATAAATCACAAACATGGCTGCAAGCATTAGTTCAACAAGCACTCACTGGTCGAGCCAAATGATCAACTTAGCGATAATAGATAGCGATGAGTCGCGAATACATTTGCGTTTAATGATCAAGTTAAATCGCGACAGAATGAGCCAAGGAGCGATTGAAGGAGCATTAGTTTAAGTTGTTGACAAAATAGGCTAGAATGTTGAAGTTAATTTTCAAGAAATAAACATTTTGAAACTAAATTTAAAAAAGTCAAAATTTATTATCGAACAAAAATTAATAGATTGAAGCTAATTGTGTCGAGGCAGGTAGTAAACATAGTAAGGCAAATTCTAGTTTTTTAATTTTTAAAGTTTTTTCCTAAATTTTAAGTAAAATATAAGAAATTATTTTGAAAAAATCATAAACTCATTAAATAATTTTAATCGTAATCAGAACAAACAAAATTACCGCGAAATTCACAGCAAAACAAGCGATTTACAACATAAAATATAGAAACACTTTCCCACAGTGACTACCACCTCCCTTACTTGAACATTTCCATTATAACGTTAGCCAACACAAAGCTTGTGATGATCCAAATGCTCTAAAACAAACTGCAATTGGAATGAGAACTCTGCTTGGCCTTGCTACTCTCAAAATATCCAGCCATCAATGTTTTGCTATATAACATAATATTATTTAGAATAATATTTTTTCTTGTTGGAGATCTACATTTTAAGTTTCATCAAGACCCAAAATTCTATAAAAGCAGCTCCTGCTGGAACTTGATTGTTTTTAATTACAACTTTAGACCTTAATTACTAGACAATAGGAAAGCAATTATGTTACGTTATTATACATTTGTTAATTTTTATTTATTTCTTTCTATACTTATTCTCCTGACTCGCAGGAAAGCGACGGATATGGCTATCTGTTTGTAATCTAATAGAGGTATGATTGAAATTTAGAACTGCTTGCCAAGACCACCAAGCAGGGGAAAGTGCCGTAAAATGTCTTTCCCCAAGGAAACAACATAATGGCGCGAGTGGGTTTTGAATTAAGATGATGTTAATCATAAGCACGGCGCTTTAACCACTCGATCACGCTGCCGACATATTTTTTTGCTTAATATTTTATTTTTTGTATTGTTGTATTAAAATCTCTCGCGACCCTCAGAAAAATTTACATTCACTTGGGAGGCCCGAACCCAAATTGAAAACCAGTGCTCTAAAGAATTTTTGATGAAATCTTAGCTTTCAGCTCCTTTGTTCAGATTTTTTTGTTTCCACTCCAGAGAACTGATCCGATTATTTTGCAGAATTGACCATATCATTCCGGAAAATCAATCCTATCATTCAGGAGAATTAATCCGACCACCTCAAAAAATTGATCCGAATTCTTATTTTTACCAACACAGCTGAGCGGGAAATGAAATGAAGGTTTTAATTAAAAACAATCAAGTTCCGACAGGAACTGGTTTTATAGAATTTGGGTCTTGATAAAACTTACAATGTAGATCGTTCAAAATTCACGTTAGATACTTAGGAGTATTCATTGACTCAATCAAACTTTCAATTTCATCTAAATTTTGTAGCCAATAAGCTCTCCAGGGCCATTGGTATCCTATGTAAATTAAAGCATGTTCTACCCCAAAACGCTCTTCTTAAATTATATTATTCACTTGTTCAACCTCATTTACTTTACGGACTGGTGGCGTGGGTTCCACGTTTCCCGCTTACTTGCACAAACTTAATTCTATTTGAAATAAAGCGGTGAAACTGATAGAAAGATGGCGTTTTTTAGAGAGTTTAACACATTTCTTTGCAAAACTGAAAATATTAGAACTTTTAGTTTTATATAAATTTGAAACTGCTTAACTAGTCTATGACTATATAAATAGTAAGCTTCCTCTTTCCTTTTCCGATTATTTTAATAAATCATGTGATGTGTCCAGCCGTTCAACAAGAACTTTAGTAAACCCGTATAATTTGTACAAACCATTATAGCGTAATAACAGAATGCAAAGAAGAAATAAATATCAAGGTGTTAAAATATTAACTCCATTCCGCAAACAACTGAAAAACTTTCAAAAACTTCTTTCAAGATTAAATTAAAATCGTTTTTGTTAAAATCTTATAATTCGACTAATTTCTAATCTTACTGGCTATCATTCTAATTCTCCTGTAACATCTGGATGTCGTCGCATTTGTCTTTTACTTCGTATATTTTTGATTTTAATTTTGAAGCGTGGCTGCTGGACTCGATGACCAAGGAGGTCCATTCGCAGCTTCCCCGTTATCAAACAACACATTTAATTTCTATTCTGTTACTATTTGTTTACTATTTTCTATTCATTTTTTTTTTTTTGTATTTTTTATTTTTTTGTACTGGGTGAAGTTGTTTGCTGACAAAAAAATTGAAATCGAAATTGATCTTCCACAAAAAATAACTGTTTCATTTTCATGTTTCCCGAGACCAATTAATCGTAAAAATTCTATTCAGTGCTGGTTAAAATCACATTGCTGATTAATGACTTCTATTATCTACGTGGCAAAGTAATCTTCATTCTCTCTTCAAACGCTGCAGAAGATAAAAAAGAAACTTTTTATAACAACTTTACCAAATTATATGACAAATTTCACCTCATAACATTGATGAAACCGATGAAATGCAATTATCTTTCTTTTTTAACAAAAGTGTTTTCTCGCAGGTGCTTTCTCGCAGCCTGGGTCGTAATTAAGTCTGTTTATTTGTGTTAAAAATAACAGACCGAAACCAAACCTACCAAAATGGAAAGGTATCTACCCATTCCGATGTTCAGCTAATCGGCAAACGTCCTTTTGAAGACGGGGCAATGCCTTGATAAAACTACCCTTTTCAGGGTACATTGCCAACAAGTTCCGAAGACCCACTATTTTTCAGCTGAACATCGAAGGCCTCACTGCAAGCAAGATGAACGTTCTTTATCACCTCGCTATGCAGTCTGAGTCACTCGTCATCCTACTGCAAAAGAACCAGAGACCCACTGCACTGATTCATAGAAGTTGGTACTTCCAAACTACCAACTAGCTAGGTCTTCTTTAAGCAGGAAGCATGGCCTTGCCACGTTTGTCCACGAGCAAATAAGATACACGATTTTGGAACAATCTCCACTGACATCAGAGATAGAGTGGTTGCGTGTAGACGCTGATGGCTATAAAATAGTCAACGTCTGCAAACCTCCGCCAACGCGATTGTGAACCCTAGATCTCCCAATGTTTCCTTAACCCTGTTTTTATGCTGGCGATTTTAACTGTCGTCATGCTGACTGGGGTTACGATGATAACAGTCCGGACGGTGAGTGCTTGCTGGCTGGAAAAGTATTAATTGTCTTGCCCTCCTATATAACGCCAAGGACGCCGCCAGTTTTTACTGCGGCCGCTGGAACACTGGCACCAACCCGGATCTAGCTTTCGCTAGCGTAGGTCCAAACACTCGCTTACCAGATAGACGTGTCCTTGAAAAGTTCCCCAGGTCACAACATCGACCTTCGCTCATCACACCACCAAGGTTTGCTATAGAAGTACCAAGCATTCCTGTTAAGCGATGGAACTTTTGCAAGGCCAAATGGAGTCACTACATTGCTTTGACGAATAAATTCGCAAAGACTTTGTTGCCTCCTGATTCAGTTGATGTGGATGCGGCTTACCCAGACTTCTGCAACACCATTATGAAAGCAGCCAAAAAAGACTATATTACACCGGTATGAAAACAACTACGTTCCGTGTTGGGATGCAGAGTGTGAATCCCTCTATAAAACTTTCCTGAAGTCTCTTCAGGGAGACAACTCAAGTTTGGCTGCTACAGCTCTGCTTGCCAAGCTTGACAGGAAGCGGAGGTGTTGATGGTCGGAGGCTGTTTAGAGCATTGACTTCTCACACTCTAGTCGAAAGCCATGGAGTATTTTGAATAATCTTACTGGTAGGTCACGACACTTTCCTCGTCGCTGTCCCGTTTCAGTTGATGCTATTGCATCTCAGCTGGTTAGAAATGGGAAATACGAGGTTGTTGACCACTAGTCATCTCGACTTGTCTTTCAAGAAATGTCTGACCTTTGGAGGGCCACAACATTAGACTCAGTAAATATCTTTGACATTTTTTCACAGAGAGAATTTGCTGCTGCCCTCCAACATTTAAAACCAGGTAAAGCTTTGAGACCTGATTTCATCTTCCCAAAGCTTATACTCCATGCCGGAGCTGCTTTGAAGTCCTGGTTACGTGACTTCCTTTCTTCTTGTTTGCGCCGACTGAAAATTCCCAAGATCTGGAGAAGAGCGCTTGTAGTCGCTATCCCAAAACCAATGAAACCCGTGAGAAGTTATTGGTTTTGGGATCGCGACTACAAAGAGTTTTCGACCGGTATCTTTGCTCTGTGTCCCCTACAAGATCCGTGAGAGGCTAATCTACGCCCGCGTTGAGCCATTAATTGTTCCACTGCTCCCTAAAGAGCAGGCTGGGTTCCGACGCGGGAATTCAATTGTAGATCAAGTTGTTCTGCTAACCCAGAACGTCGAGGATTCCTTTGAGGCTAAGAAGAAGACCGGTGCCGTATTTGTCGATCTGACAGCTGCTTATGACACTGTCTGGCACCGTGGCCTTACCTGCAAGCTGCTGAGACTACTTCCGGATAAGCACATGGTCAGAATGATCATGAAGCTTGTCCGAAATCGAAGTTTCACCCTTACTACCTGTGACAACAAGCAAAGCAGGCTACGGCGTCATAAAAACGGCGTTCCTCAGGGATCGGTCTTGGCTTCCCTCTTATTTAACATTTATACGTACGATCTTCCTTTTATGATTTCCAGAAAGTTTGCTTGTGCTGATGATCCAGCATTGTTGCACTCTTCTGTAAACTGGAAGGACTTGGAGGAGACTTTAAGCCAAGACATGTCTACATTTTCATCGTATCTCCAGATTTGGAGGTTGAAGCTCAGTCACACAAAGACGATGACGGCAGCCTTTCACTTAAATAACCAAGAGGCCAAACGTAAGCAAAAAATCTACAACAACAATAGACGTTTATCGTTCTGTCCAACCCCTACTTACCTTGGGGTAAAACTGGACAGATCGCTCACGTTTTGTCACCAATTAGTGGCATTGCACAAAAAACTATCCTCGCGCGTCACACTGCTGAGGCGAATCGTGGGATCGGGATGGGGTGCTAGTGCTAAAACACATAACCGCCTTATCTCTAGTCTACTCAACAGCTGAGTACTGCTCACCAGTCGGGTGTCGCAGTGCTCATACTCACTTCATTGACAATGTCTTGAACGAAGCCTTGCGCATAGTCACTGGATGCCTGCGTCCCACTCCAACGGACCACTTACCCATACTCTCAGGCATCCAGTTAGCTGAGCTTCACCGAATGAGAGCAACACTCTCCTTGGATCACCCTGGATCTTTGGACCTTGATCATATCTTATATGGTCTTTTAAGTGGGTCCTCAGATACTCTCCAAGTGAGACTAAGATCTAGACGCCCGTTTGTGCCAGCTGCCCGGAATTTTTTGAACAATCTTGCCAGACTTGGCATCCGCACTTCTGAATGGACAAATCACAAATGAAATGCAGAGTACTGTGAAAATGCTTCCAGGTTCCGTGCTTTTGTTTCTGGGACCGGTGCCAGTTCTGTTGAGATGAGGTTACCTCGAGCAGCCTGGTTTAAGCTTAGCCGCCTGCGGACTGGTGTTGAGCAATTCCATTCGTCCATGCAGAAATGTGGTCTCGCTTCTTCACCGAATTGCGAGTGTGACGCCTCTGAACAAACTGCAGACCATGTGCTAACAGCGTATCTTATAGATCGGGCACCACATGGAGCACGAGGTCTGACAGTTTTGGATGACGAAATCCAATGCTGCCTTTATAACATCACTGCCAGCATCTGATTCAGGCAGTACAGCAGCCTGGGATAGTAAAAAGATAAACCCTCGTCCCCAGTCCTGTTTGTGTCTGACCTAAAGTGGATACCTCTCCAAACAACGACGACGACAAACGAAAGTTTTTAAACCGAGAATCAAACTTGCATATATTTGATCACTTTTTGATAGATCCTATCGAACCTTAACTAAGATAGGAATAATATAATGCTACAAAACATCAACAACAAAAGGACGCAAACATTTTGATTATATTAAAAATTTATACGTTACGATTTTGTAAACTAAATACATAATTACTTGATAAAATACCTGTAGTTGTCGAATTTTCTTTTAGTTGTTTTCGATTATTTTAAATCATGGTTGAAGATTGATTTGCGATGGTTACCAAACAATGGCTTTGACATCACTGGAGCTGTTTAAGGTTGCATTGTTGTTTTTTTTTTGGTCAACACCAAGTGTAAGTAAACGTAAAATTTTATTAAATCTTATTATAAGTTAGTTTATAATGCATTATTAACAATACAATGGTTTTTTGGTCAATCTAAATATTTCAAGAAAAAATAACAATTGGATTTAAAAGCGGTAAATATTTTAAGTACAACAGTTTTGCTAACCTAGATTACAAAACAGCTCTCAAAATCATCCAAGATCCATTCTACATTTGATATGTTGATAAAAAGTTAGTTACAACTGTTACGGCAAGTACTCGAGTTTCGAACCCGGGTTTATTTTCTGGCTGTAATTTACTTAATTTTTGTTTTTGACATTTAATTTGATTCACTTCATTTTTTCACGGCGCTCACTTGCTAATTGATTGTTGCTTTGAGCCGACATTTTCCATTATCTCACTACTAATTGATTGTTGCTTTGAGCCGACATTTTCCATTATCTCAACGCGCTCGATTGCTAATTGATTGTTACCTCGAGCTGACTTCTTTTTTCCATAAGTTGGGTGTAATTTGTGTAGAAACGCTTAGTTTTGCTACTTCAGCCTTTGTGGAGCGGTGGTAGATTTACTGTTTGAAATACTGTTAGACGCCGTTGGGAGTGCTGTTGAGGCTTTTGAGCTGTTTATAATACTGTTGAAGATACTGTTTGATATTGTTAGTTTTGTCGGTCTGCTCCGTGTCAGTCTACAGTTGGTGAGTGTTTATAAGTCTTTCTTTTGCATTAGTTATTTATGTTTACGTTTATTTATAGAAAACCGTCCGACTGTATTATTTCGTCCAATCATCCAAATCGTTCGTCCGTACTATTTCGTCCGACTCTATTATTTCCTCCGATCGTCCAATCTTCCATTTAACGTCCAATTTAGTTCGTCTTATTTCGCATTGTTTTTATATCTTAATACAAATTTAATTCAAATCAAATCAAGGACGCGTACATTTCCGGAGACAGCCACACGGAGTTTAAGACCGCGAAGAACTTACTGTAACATAAAGTTTTCAACTTCGGCTGCATTTAATTAAGTTTTTCTGTCTCAATGGAGCTTGAAGGTAAGAGTTTTGTTACTTTACAAGCTAATTTGAAAGAGCTTTACGAAAAGGTCGAAGTGCTTATTAAAGAAGATTCCGACCCTGAATCAGTCAGAGAACTGTTAGATAATGTTAACGAGGCCTCTTCACAACTAGAAAAGGCAATTAGGCTCCACGACGACTCGTCAAAAGGAGAGTTTTTGATTACCCAGTTATACAACCTGCACTCCGAAAAGGCATGCTTTGATAAGAAAGTTTCGGAATGGCTTCAGAAAAAGTTACCCTTCGATCCCGAAACGTCGGCAACTGCGGCAAGTGTTGTATCTGCCTCTCATGGCTCGCAACTCAGAACTGCTAGCGGTAGCTCACGGAGTTCGCGTAGTTCGCGCAGTAGTTTGCGTTTAGCTAAAGCAGTTGCAAAGCAGGAGGTTGCGCGATTACATATTCGTCAATTACAGGAACAACGCCTTCTCGAGCAGCAACGTGAGCAGGAACAACGCCTTCTCGAAGAAAAGGAGTTCGAGCTTAAGCAGCAACGTGAGCAGGAACAACGCCTTCTCGAAGAAATAAGCATCTCACCAGTTGCAGAAAGCCGCCGTTGAAAGACAGGTTTTCGAAGAGGAACTGGAACGTGGTGGTTATATTCCTTTTGAGGATCAGAAGCCCACAACTAGTGCTGACGTCACTGTGGTAACATCGCAAACAGAACAGGTACACTTACCTTTTACAGGTGTCGACTCCGCGGCCCAAACCGTT
Source organism: Diplosoma virens (assembly GCA_963680785.1). Classification (NCBI taxonomy): domain Eukaryota; kingdom Metazoa; phylum Chordata; class Ascidiacea; order Aplousobranchia; family Didemnidae; genus Diplosoma; species Diplosoma virens. Next base: position 44,538,205 of record OY796889.1, on the reverse strand, counting down.
GCATTGCCGGATCATAGTCTTCCTTTGGAAACGAAACCAAAGGTTACCTTTCAAGGTTCTACTCAGTTAGACTCGTCGAGGCGGGAAGACATTAAACCTCAGGCCGAGTCGCGTTTACGAAAGCCAGCCTTAGAACTGCTGAAGTTTGATGGAAACCCCCTTACGTATCTGAAGTTTATATCTGCATTTGAATCTACAATTGAGGCGGTCGAACATGATGATAAGGTAAAACTGCTTTATTTAATTCAATATTGTTCTGGTAAGGCCAAATCAATTATTGAATATTGCTTGCTGCTAGAACCTCATCAGGGATTTGTCAAAGCTAAACAAATTTTGTATGAAACATATGGCAAAAGAAACGTAATCGCTAGATCGCATATTGCTAATTTGCTTGAAGGTCCTTCCGTTAAAAAGAATGATTCTGAAGCCCTGATCGAGCTAGCACGAAAGGTTGAAGAATGTTATACTACTTTAGGTCATTTAAACTATTTTTCGGATTTGAACTGTTTTGAGAACATTTCCAAAATCGTTAGGCGGTTACCATTCGACCTGCAATCGCGATGGCTGCGGATTTCTGCCGGTGTTGAACGAGAGGGTCGCGAACCAGACTTTGCCGATCTTAAGCGCTTTATTGTAAATGAAGCTGATGTAGTGAAGTCTTCTTATGCGAATTCTCTTAATTTTAAATCGAAGCCTGGCTCGGTATTTGGGGTAAACACGCATTATACCGTTGCCTCAAATTCTACTAAAGCTATTAACACTTATGAATGTAAATTTTGCCGTTCCCTGAAGCATGTACTCTGGAAATGTCCAGAGTTTTCGGAAATTTCTGTGAAAGAACGTTTGCGTTTTATGCGCCAGCGCCACCTGTACTATAACTGCGGAAAGGCTGGCCATATTTCTAAATATTGTTATTCAGAAGCAGCTTGTACTAAAAATGGTTGCAAGCAAAAACATCACTTGCTTCTTCACCAAGAACGTCGTGACGTTTCTCCTTCCAAAGATAAACCTTGTCCTTCGTCAATAGAACAGGCTCGAAATTTGCCGACCAACACCAAACCGCATTCTACAAATTTCCTAGCAGCTTCTAACATTACTGTTGGCAGCAACGTTTTTCTCAATGTTGTTCCCGTGTATGTAGAAACAGGATCAAAGTCTGTGTTAACCTGTGCCTTCTTAGATCAGGGTTCCACGACTTCTCTCTGTGCTAATCGTCTTCTAAACCTTCTAGATATTTCAGGAGAACCAACCAAATTTTCTGTCACTACTGTTACTGATTGTTCGACGCTTCGCAAGGGAGAAAAGGTAAATCTTACTGTACGTTCTTTAACTGGTGATGAGATAAATTTGCAGAACGTACTCTCGGTCGACCAGTTACCGGTGGTTCCTAACCCAGCTCTTACACGTCATGAGTTTGAAGCGTGGCCACATCTACAAGATCTTGATCTTCCAGCCGCGCACGGGGAAGTTCTTTTGTTAATAGGTTTAGACACTCCAGAAGCATTTTGGGTCAAGGAAGAGCGTCGTGGAAGTGCTAAAGAGCCCTACGCCGTCCGAGGCGTTTTGGGGTGGTCCGTGGTTGGTCCAAGAACAACTGCACAAGGCAATTTGTCGGAAGGTGATGATTCGATATCTGTTAATTTTCTAAATACGTCTGACGATCTACTAGACTCTCAGATTCAATGCTTAAGGCGCTTAGATGAAGTTCCCAAATGTAATGATAATGTTACCTCTATGTCTAGAGGGGATAGGTATACTTTGCAGCAAATGCAGCGAACCAAAAATGTGATTCGAGGCCACTACCAAATTGGACTTTTGGGGGCGCCGTGTCTCCCGGACAACTGCAGTCAAGCGCGTGCGCAATTGTCGCGACTGAGGCGAAGACTCGTAAAGGATCCTGCTTTAAAAGAAAAATATTCTAAAGTTGATGTGTCATTGAGGAACAGTTTTGGCGGCTATTTGTCGGAGTCTGTTTTTTGGACTGAATTTGTGTCTGTGTTGTGGTTCATGCGAAGTTCGGCGGGACACTTTCCGGTTTTTGTGTCTGATCTTCTGGCGCAGATGGAGGACGGAGGTGCTTCTTCCCGTTGGCGTTTCGTTCCCAGCTCAAATGGTCCAGCTGGTGATGGTGCTCGCCCTTGTTCAATGAGTCGTTGGCTAATTGGTCTCTCTTTTTTGCAGGAGCCTGAATCGTTGTGGCCTCAGCCACCCCATTCTCTTCCTGACCTCCCAGCTGAATTCGAAATTGTGAAGCAGACGGTGGCCGGTACCGAGGTCGCCGTGTCAGATGGTGACATGGAAGAACGTTTTGCTCGATTTTCGTCTTTTTACAGGTTGAAACGCACTGTGGCACGGATATTACGACTCAAAGGTAGGCTTTTGCGTAGGCCCGTGCCTACTGGTCCTGACAGTTGACGAGATGCACCAAGCAGAAATGACTGTTATTGCTGCTGTTCAGAGGGAGGCCTTTCCAAAGGATTACAGAAGACTTGAAACGCAAAATTCACCTGGTAAAATTGTTAAACTTTCTTTACAGAAACTCAATCCTATACACGTCGCAGGTGTGCTTCGAGTCGGAGGTAGGCTGCGCAATGCTCCTTTAGACTTCGATGCCAAGCACCCAATCATCATGCCCGCCAACTCGCAGGTAACACGTCTGTTGATTGAACAATGCCATAAAGATGTGGGACATAGTGGGTCCTCACATACTTGGAGCGTATTGAGAGAACGCTACTGGATATTAAAAGGTGCTGCTACTGTGCGTAAGATCTTGGGTAAGTGTATCTTTTGCCAACGTCGCAACAGTGCATTTGGTAAACAATATATGGCTGACTTGCCATCATGCCGAGTAACTCCCGAGTCTTTACAGGTATTGATTATTTTGGGCCTATCATGGTGAAGCAAGGACGGAACCGGTTGAAAAGGTATGGGTGCGTCTTTACCTGCTTAACGATGAGGGCTGTTCATTTAGAAATGAGCTATTCTTTGGATACGGATGCATTCATCAATGTACTTCGTAGATTCATCAGTCGCAGGGGTAATCCACATACAATTTATAGTAATAACGGTACAAATTTAGTTGGAGGTTACCTGGAGCTGAAACGTTCATTGAAGGATCTTGATCAATCAACTATTTCCGACCACTTGAACCGCAAGGAGATTCGATGGAGGTTTAATCCACCATATGGGTGGCATTTGGGAGAGAGTTATCCGGTCCATCAAACGAGTTTTGTCCGCTATTTGCTCTGGGCAGGCCCTGACTGACGACGTACTTTTAACTTTGTTTGCAGAAGCAGAACATATCGTCAACTCCCGACCTTTAACTCCGGTAGTCCTGGATCACGAGGGTGGTGTGCCGTTGTCACCTAACCATCTCTTGCTCCTTCGCGCAGAAGATCATTCGATAGGAACGTTCAATCATCGAGACAATTACGTGCGCAGAAGGTGGCGTCAAGTCCAGTACCTCACCGATCAATTTTGGTTACGCTGGAGAAAGGAGTATCTGCAGACTCTCCAAACTCGCCAAAAGTGGCAAGACGTAGAGCCGAACTTTGCTGTCGACGACTTGGTCCTAGTGAGCGAAGAAAATTCTATTCGTGGCAAATGGCCTTTAGGCCGCGTTGTACAAACTTTTCCAGACAAGTTTGGTCATGTGCGACAGGTCCTCGTTCGCACTCAAAACAAAACTTTGAAACGATCGATTACGAAACTGTGCAAACTCGACAGATGAATGAAGACTGTATCTGTGTGGTGTTTATTTGTGTGTGTGTTTACTTGCCGTATTTTTTGTGTTTAAATTTCCTTTCTACGTTCGTAAATTGCGGGGGGGTATGTTACGGCAAGTACTCGAGTTTCGAACCCGGGTTTATTTTCTGGCTGTAATTTACTTAATTTTTGTTTTTGACATTTAATTTGATTCACTTCATTTTTTCACGGCGCTCGCTTGCTAATTGATTGTTGCTTTGAGCCGACATTTTCCATTATCTCACTACTAATTGATTGTTGCTTTGAGCCGACATTTTCCATTATCTCAGCGCGCTCGATTGCTAATTGATTGTTACCTCGAGCTGACTTCTTTTTTCCATAAGTTGGGTGTAATTTGTGTAGAAACGCTTAAAAACGTCCGACTGTATTATTTCGTCCAATCATCCAAATCGTTCGTCCGTACTATTTCGTCCGACTCTATTATTTCGTCCGATCGTCCAATCTTCCATTTAACGTCCAATTTAGTTCGTCTTATTTCGCATTGTTTTTATATCTTAATACAAATTTAATTCAAATCAAATCAAGGACGCGTACATTTCCGGAGACAGCCACACGGAGTTTAAGACCGCGAAGAACTTACTGTAACACAACCGAAACAACAATAAATCAATCAGATTAATCGCTTATATACAGTTTTACTTTTAATGAAAATGCGAATTCATTTTTTTTAAAAATTCATTTGTTCTTCTGGTAAAATCAGAGCCAAGTAAACTTCAACAAATATAAAAGGCGTAATATTTATTAAAGAAGAACTCAACGACGTTTCGTCCGTTACATCGGGCGGACTTCTTTAGGTAAAAGCAGAACACAACGCGCACCGTATTTAAAAACCAAGAAGTTAAAAACACAAACCAACAAATACAAGGTCAGAAGCGAACATACATAACAATTTAATAATTACTTAGTGCAAAATAAACAAATTTAACCGGTTGAAAACCCACATTAGTTGAGAATTTTTATATTGCTATATACGTATTTTTGGAAAAACATTACGATCTTTATCATTTATTGAATTTTTTGTATTATTAATATAAAACGATTCTAAAAATTTTCGTTTATCATAGTCAATGTTATAATCCAATATTTCAAAATTTCCAAAATCAATCCTATGTTCACAATTAAAACAATGCTTAACCAATGTAGTTTTTTTATTCAAATCGTCTTCTTTTAATTTAGCCAAATTAATCGGTTTCAAATCACGTTTATGTTCCGATAAGCGAGTATTAAAACATCTGCCCGTTTCACCAATATATACATTCGAACAATCTTTACACGGAATTTTATAAATTGCACCACACTTATATATATCATCCACAGAGTCTTATATTTTTGGTAAAATATTTTCAATTGTTTTATAAGGGTAAGTATACACATTAATATTAAATTTTCTCAAAATTCTAGACATTCAATCACTCAAACCTTTAATATATGGTAAACCGACATAGTTGGATATTTTTTCACTCATGCAAACACTTTTATTGACTTTTTTATGCTTAATTATTCAATAACCAATCTGGATAATCATTCTCACGTAAAGCATTACAAACAAATTTAACTTCATTGATTTTATCTCGATAATTTGTAATTAATTTAAAATTAGCGCGAAACAATAATGTTTTAACCAAACCAACTTTTTGAGAAAAATTATGACATGAATTAAAATTTAAGTATCTGGTTGTATGTGTAGGTTTTTTATAGGCTTTTGTAGTTAGTTGACCATTGTTACGAACTATTAACACATCTAAAAACGGAATAGCATTATCAACTTCTTGTTCAAAGACTCTGTGGATGATATATATAAGTGTGGTGCAATTTATAAAATTCCGTGTAAAGATTGTTCGAATGTATATATTGGTGAAACGGGCAGATGTTTTAATACTCGCTTATCGGAACATAAACGTGATTTGAAACCGATTAATTTGGCTAAATTAAAAGAAGACGATTTGAATAAAAAAACTGCATTGGTTAAGCATTGTTTTAATTGTGAACATAGGATTGATTTTGGAAATTTTGAAATATTGGATTATAACATTGACTATGATAAACGAAAATTTTTAGAATCGTTTTATATTAATAATACAAAAAATTCAATAAATGATAAAGATCGTAATGTTTTTCCAAAAATACGTATATAGCAATATAAAAATTCTCAACTAATGTGGGTTTTCAACCGGTTAAATTTGTTTCTTTTGCACTAAGTAATTATTAAATTGTTATGTATGTTCGCTTCTGACCTTGTATTTGTTGGTTTGTGTTTTTAACTTCTTGGTTTTTAAATACGGTGCGCGTTGTGTTCTGCTTTTACCTAAAGAAGTCCGCCCGATGTAACGGACGAAACGTCGTTGAGTTCTTCTTTAATAAATATTACGCCTTTTATATTTGTTGAAGTTTACTTGCCTCTGATTTTACCAGAAGAACAAATGAATTTTAAAATTAGTAATATCCCTGGTAACAGTGTTTATATTAAGTACAAATTAATTTTTTTAATCAAATGTAACTACAGAAAACTAGGCAGTACAAAGTTTACTTAATTCTTGATTGCATTGTACTAAAAGGCAAAAATTGATGCCCCGCCCTGATTTTAACACTTTTGCCTTCAAATATATTGAACAAATCTTTACCTTTATTTATTTCTTCTAAGCAATAAATCAACGCGTAGCAAAAGTTTGAAAAAAATCAACAAGTAAATTTTTGTTGAAACAAAGTAAAACAAGAGCCGGGTCGACGGAAAAGCATTAAAAATCAAATATTTGTATTTTTGATGCACCTTCCGTATTTGAGTCATTTGGTAAGGCTCCCGAGTGGTAACTCTTTGGAGTAATATCATTTTCGCTGAACAAGCTGATAAAGTCTGTGACTGTGTTTTTCATTAATCCGGCGTTTCTACATGCTCGGCCACGCTGCCAACATTCCGATTACAGTTTAATTACTAAGTTAACAATAAATCTAGTGTACCTGGGTTAAGTTTGTATAGGCAGGAAATTTGTATTGATGGTGAACGCAATTGAGATGATTGGGCTCAACTCTTACTTTTTTATTCTGCTATGTCAAAAAAAATTTATGGCAATTTTTTATGTTTGGCGGTTTTTAGCAAGCAGCTCTAAATTTTGGCTATATTTTTAATTCAAACCAAAAAACCAAGTAATCATGTAAAAATTTCAACTGGACAGCAATATCTCGACATCTTTTGAAGTAGGTTGGGGTATTCGCTTGACGGTTGCCTTCAGTTTATGACGTCTCCGACGTTGTCCTGCAAATCAAGAGAAGAAATAAAGATGAAGATGATGAGTTTAACTAAAGCTTAGATACAAGTAGGATCATATATAGTATGAGATACCAAATACGTTTTACAGTATATGATGATCGTTTAGCAATTTTATTGTTCCTTTTTTATGACACTTCAACCTTTTCACATAACTTCTCCATCCTCCTCTTTTTATGGTACATCATATGACAGTTATGATGTACACTCTTACTTGCAACCAATTACTTTTCTGACTGAGTTCACTATCTTACCCATTAATGAGGTTGAGTCTGACTTTTAGCAAAGGAAAGGGTCTAAGCTAGACAGTAACTAGTTTTTTAGTTTTTCTTCTCTAATCTTTTATTCTGCATAATTTCTTCTAGCTATGCCTTCAAAACGTGGATAAATAAAAAATTTCTTGAAATTATCACATCTAATTCACTTTTGATTTTCCACAAACTCTCTGTATTTTATAAGCTTTAGAAGTAGGGTGCTTAAAACTGCATCATGCTCTAATTGTTTTATTTCTTGTTTTTCTTGTGCATATTTAACAGTTTTGCTGTTTGCTTTGACGTCCATTTTTGGCTACAATGCTCAGTAAAGTTAAACGTACTCTCTTCTGTATTAAGACGTAATTTATTTCAAATTGTAATTTGTATAATTGTCCTCGGAACAAGTTTAAAGGAGGATTTTCGTGGGCGGTTGTATTATTGTATGAACACAAGGAATAAATGTCCCCATCTCAATGTTTCCTGAGACCGATTAATTTTCAACATTCTATTCAGTGTTAGCGATGCTTTCACACAAAACCGCTGTTCTTGATGAACTTTATTAACCTATACAAGTATTTCTCAACCAAACTCATCAACTTTTATATATTTTTTTTAGATTTTTCAACCGTCAATTGAATATTTTATAAACATGTTTTTAATTTATTACAATCAAATACAAAATTAAGAAAAGTTGTAATTAAGTAAACTTTTGTCAAGTTAAAAATGTTTATTTCCAGGTTGGTCTACCCAAACCACCGACAGGACTTTCGTATGAATCAATCTATTCAACAAACTTTACTCTTAGTTGGGATGTTGTCAGTAGATTGTCTTATGACTTGGTGGTTGTAGATGGAGGAGGAACAATTACTAAATGCAGTAGGAAAATCAGTGTGACGTCACCGGTATGTTAATTGCAGTTTATACTTTATTAATTAGGTCTACTTTTTATTGAATTGTAATGGAGAAACCAATGGAACCTCACCGGTTAGTATATATTTGAATCAACAAGTATTGAACCTGCTTTGTTGTCGGGACTAGGTCGATTAATTTTCTTTTCATAAAAAAATCCAAGACAATGACTCAAATAATGAAGAATAGATTGATTTAAATTAATATTTTTCTGCACAAATTTAAATAATATTTCATTTTTTACAGTTTGCTTAAAATTATCGTCAAAATTATCACTAAAAAATAAACAAATAAACAAAAAAGAAGGTTTAAAAGGGCAAGAAAGGGTTGTAAAACAAAGAATGGGTTAGGAGATTTAGTGAATCCCTTTGTACAGGAGTTAATATGCTTGTTCTGTTTCTTTAATAAAATGAGGGCATCTACTGTAATGGACATTGCGACAGATAGTAACAGCTGTAGATGGCGTTGAATTCTTTGACACTGAAGATAAAAAATGAATTTCATTAATGATAAAGAGTCTCCATTACGATTTTTCACCAGAAAGAAGAAATGATTTTAAAACACAAACATAAAAACTACTCTGTGGTATACAGTTGACCAGGTTTAACTTTTGTTTTCTAATCTCAGTTTCTCTTTCTCAATTTCAATTTCATTTCAATCTCTCTCTTTGAGTTGCCAACCCTCTGGTCAACTCAAACTGGCATCTTGGTGTGTGACCATTCAGTTTATAAATAAAACGAGTAGATTTTTTATTATCTTTGTTAATGACGTGTTATAATGAGTATAATATTTCCTAAAATAAAAGTTTTAATTAAGTGAAAACTGTGGTGGTTTTTCTTTTTTCTTTCCAAATTCGTCCATGTGGCGTTGAATTTGTAACAGTACAAAGCAAGGAATGCACGGAATGCAGAACTCACGGCAAAACTAACTCTCATTTTGAAATAGGCAAATTTTGATCTTTGAGGGCAAGTTTAACACCAGACCAAATAATATCATAATACTTCTCACATTGTTCGTTAGACGCTGGATTATAGACTGACGTTTTACTTGTGAGTAATCGCAAGTTATGCATAAAAGAAAAAAATTCTTTGTGAAATTAAAGATTTACCTTTACCAGAATGAATTTATCCACAAGCACCAAACGAATGAAAAATTTGCATTAAACATAAAATTATAGTACGAAATTCCATACTGCCACATGGGAAAGCGAACGGGAATCGCGAGAATTTATTTACTACAGTAAGAATATATTTGTTTTTACTACTAGATTGTAAAAGACCTTTAAAATCTATGCTTAAACGTTCCATAGGCTGATTAGCTTTAATTAGATGAGTTTCAGCAGGTTTAAAAAAACAGGGTTTAATTTCAGCGCATATTCTACGGCTACTAATCATTTTACGAATATCTTCTTACGAGAACGTCAAAATTTTCGATTTAACACAATGATAAGTTTGCGTAACTCCAGGGTGACATAAACGAGCATGAATGTCATAAAGAGTAGAAAATGATAAACTGGCTCAATAAGCACAAGATAACGTATCTGCCGCTGCATTAATTTTTCCGGCACGGTACACAATTTTATACTGATATTGAGGTAATTCAATTTGCCATCAGCATTTTTAATTTTTCCGCGATTTTTATTGTCATACATAAAACTAATTGAGCGTTGATCAGTTACGATTTGAAAACGTTTACCATTCAGCAAGTGGCTCCATTTTCGAACAGCTTCTACTATTGCTGTTGCTTCTTTTTTGACACTCGAATGCGTTTGCTCACATTTACTTAGCGATCTAGAGTAAAACGCAACAGGCTTACCATTTTGGTTTAAAGTAGCTGACACAGCCACACAGAAACATCAGTTTCAACTAAAAGAAGCAAATTTTCATCGATTACTTCTAAAGAAACATTAATTAAATCAGATTTTAAGTTTTGAAATGATAATAAAGCTTTGTTTGTTAATGGAAAAATTACGTTAGATATTGATGGCTAAATTTTGTCAGAATATTGAGGAACCCACTGCGCGTAGTAAGCAAATAACCCAATTACTCCTTGTTGTTCTTTACGATTGTTTGGTGACGGAAAATCTTGCAAAGTTTTTACTCTTGCTGGATCAGGTTGTAAAGATCCATTTTTAATACGATAACCGAGCAGATCTATAGTATCTGTATAGTAAATACACTTTGATTCATTGAAAGTTAAATTATGGCTTTTAGGGACTGCTAGAAATCGGTCAAGATTCACGTCGTGCTCTTGTTGAGTTGTTCCTCCAACAGTAATATTGTCTAAATAAGCAAATGTATCTTTACAGTTGTTTGATTGATTATGTCGTCAATATTTCTTTGGAAACATGGAACCGCATTGGTTAGTCCAAAGGTATACGTTCCCATTGCCATAAAGCGGCTTCAAAAGCTGTATATGGTCTGTCTTGTAACGGCAATTCAACTTGATGGTACGCGGTAGTTAAGTCCAACGTTGAATAAACTTTGTAGCGAGCAACATTTTGTACCACGTCTCGCATTCTTGGGATAGGATAAGCATCTAATAATGTATATTTATTAACAGTTTGACTATAATCCATTACATGCGTCGCTTGTGATTTTCCTAGGTGACGGCCAAGGGTTGAGCACGCTAAGACAGAATCAGAACGCGAATACTGTCTCGACTTTGAGGCTATTGGTATACATTTACTCTTCAAATGCTGGAAGAGTCGTACGGGAGTAGACGTTTTTACAGCCTCCAGAGCACCAATTTATAAAGTGAGCAGTCTTCCACCAAGATGAGTATTAACATTTTTATGTTTGTCCATAAAATCTTGGCTTAGGATCACGTCGGTGACCAAACCTTTTAGTACTATAAACAATACCTGATCATAGATACCAGATAATATTTTTTTGTTTAATTTCACATTGGCAACACAATTACCAACTCCTTACGAAATATATCCATTAATTGTCAAGCCAACACCACAGCGAGAATTATCTAAATCAAGTTTAAGCATTTTACAGAATGCGTAACTGAGGTGACTCAGGCTGGAGACGTTTATTATGACTTCAATGTTAACTTTAATGTGACTCATTGTTGAAAGTCTGATTATCAAAGCAGTTGTACTAGTTTCATTTTTCTTAAAAACTTACTTAGACCGTCATATTCTCGAAAAATGTCCGCATTTAGAGCATTTAAAACAAATTTTATTATTAGCAGAACAAAACTTACGTGGGTGTCAACTATTCTCTCAAAAAGGTTTAAGTTTTATCTTATCAAATTAAAAAAATTTTCATCAGGATATATAATCTTTACTAGGTCACTTTTGGGAGAGTCACACTTAGACGGTTACGGTAGCCTTTCATGTAAATAACCAAAAAGGAAAACGTGAACTAAAAGTCTATAATCTCAATAGACTTTTACCGTTCTGTCTAACCTCTTATCTTGGGATAAAACTGGACAGATAGTTCACTATTCGTCACCATCTAGAGGCATTGCGCAAAAAACTATCTTGACGTGTGACACTGCCGAAGCAACGTGTAGGTTCATTGTCACACTTCATTCATAATAATTTTAATCATGACTATGTAGTTTACTCCCGTTAATAGTAATTCTAAGTTTTATTGCGAAATAATAATCGCATCGCCTCGGAGCGCTGCTCTCGTATTATGTCCGATGCGCTTTCTATTGCGCGAGGCATATATCCTTTTTCTCTTCTTAATGACGTAATATGTTTTGTCCGAGCGCCACTATAGCTCGATAATTTTGGAATATTCTGGCGCATTCAAGCATAGCGATCTCTCTAGGGAGTCCTAGTTAAATCCCGCGTATACTAGAATTTTTGCCGGCACGTGACTTTTATCTATAGAAAAGCATTGCGTAGCGAGACAATATAGAGACGAAAAAGAGAAAGCGGACTACGAGAAACGATTAAAGCGAAAAGGTCGCTTTGAGAGAAAGTAGAAATTGGGGCGATTGTTGAATTTATTTTGCGCCGGTGTTTTAGATTTGTGTTCTACAGAGGTAGAATTGTTCGTGTTGATTGAATCGAGTTATAGTGTTGATTTCACTTTGCAGTTTGGCAAAGCGTGAAATAGAAGTTTCGTCGGTCGTAATTTTTGTAATACATTTGTTCTTGTTAGAGACAGTAGTCTCTGTTTGAAGTAAAAGATTTTTCTTCCCAAAGCTTTTCATCTGACGCTCTTCAGGGGAAATCGTCAGAATGAAGCAGAATTAAAACCGAACTGAGTTATAAAAGAGAAAGCAGAGTTCTCATTAGCTAAAAGATTAAGAAATTTTCAAAGAGTAGACGAATTCTTTTTTGCTTAAACAGAAGGGGATTGAGAAATTTAATAAAAGTCGTTTCAAGAGCAGAAAGGTGAAAAGAAGAGCGACCTCGAGCGAGAATAAAAATTTTTTTTTAATGTTTAATAGAATAAAAATTTTTTTAATTTAATAGAAAATTTTTACAGCAACGAAAAATTTTTTATTCTCGCTCGAGGTCGCTCTTCTTTTTACCTTTTTGCTCTTAAAGCGACTTTTATTAAATCTCTCAATCTCCTTCTGTGTAAGCAAAAAAAATTCGTCTACTCTTTAAAAATTTCTTAATCTTTTCTCTCATTGGCTAACTTCTTTTAGCTAATGAGAACTCCGCTTTCCCCTTTATAACTCAGTTCGGTTTTAATTCTGCTTCATTCTGACGATTTCCCCTGAAGAGCGTCAGATGAAAAGCTTTGGGAAGAAAAATCTTTTACTTCACGCAATCTTCAAATTCTGTACCACCAAACGTCTATGGTCTCTGTTTGTTGTGAAGAAGAGTCTTCAACGAAACCAATCCGAGCTTTGGTTAAACCAACTGTACAAAAGCTTCAGGCTCAAGCAAGACTACTTCTTGAGCCGGAATAAAATAAATTTTAGACACAGCTTTGTTTCAGCGCAGGTATTCGGGTTACCTAGCTCAACTGGTCCTTTAGGATTCCCGAACAAAGTATGTGACACTCATGATGAGGTGCTGGTGCCAAAACACTGCTCATAGTTGCCCTATCTCTAGTCAACTCAACAGCTGAGTACTGCGCACCAGTGTAGTGCCGCAGCGCTCACATTTACCTTATAGACAGTGTCTTGAATGACGCCTTGCGCATAGTCACTCCAACGGACCATCTACCCATAATTTCAGGCATCCAGCCAGCTGAACATCGCCGAATAGGAGTGACAACCTGCTAGGCTTACCGTGAATCTCTGGAATCTGGCCATATGTTGCATAATTTTTTAAGTGGGTCCTCAAATGCTTGAAAAGAGAGACTAAGATCTAAACGCTCGTCAGCTGCATAGAATTTATTAATTAGTCTTGCAGGACTAGGCGTTCACACTTTTCAGTGGACGAATTACAGATGGAACACGGCGTACTGCGAGAGTACATCCAGGCTCCATGCTTTCATATCCTTAACCTTTCACTTCATCATATTTATACCAGGTATGTTGGATTGAACTTACCCCGAACAGCTATTTAAGCTCAATCGCCTGCAAACTGCTGTTAGACGATTCCATTCATCCACGCACAAATGGGGTCTTGCTCCTTCACTGAATTGCGAGTGCGATGCCACTGAACAAACCGCGCAAATTACGTCCTAATAGTGTTCCCGTACATTGGACTACACACGGAGCACAAGGTCTGATGGTTTTAGATGACAAAACTGGATGCTAGCTCAATATCATCACTGCCAGCATAGGATTCGGGCAAAACAACAGCCTGGGTAATAAAAGGATAAACTCTTAGCCCCGGTCTTGAGTTGATGCCCTTCCAAACAACAATAACGAGTGATGTATGATATTTCCCATGCTTTTTCAGAATGTATGGTTTTTAGCAGTAGCCCAGGGGTTGTACGATCTCTACTTGATCTAAAAAAAAGGTCTTCACTTTAAATATGTCTCGGATTTCTAAGTTTTCGGGCCCAAAATAAAGTAATCTCTAAAAAAAGGATCTTTCTTTTAAATCTGCCTCGGATTTCTTGATTTTTGTATCTAAAAATCAATGAATGCTAAAAGCAATGACCAAGAATTTGCTTGAAGCCAAAAAAGAAATTAGTAATTTTTTGATTATTTTTTAAAACCTATACGCCGCACAAAATGTCGTTGCAGGCCGTAGTTTTCCCGCCCCTGAGCTACGCAATAAATAAAAATTATGATGATGAATTTAAGTAAAGCTTATTGTGAAATCTTTTAACCTCACACGGAGAAATTGTGAGCTTATTTTAAAATCTCTTGGAGTACACTCAGACACTCATAATAAATTTGTTTCATTATAAATTTATTTAAAAAATATAGCAATTATTAGCCTACCTAATTTCTACCTACCAGCTACTTTTTTTCTTGCTTATCATGCAAAATTGTGCAAAGATTTATAATAAGATGCGCCACAGAATTTTTCTACGGTTGAAGCTTGATAGTGAAGAAATACAGTCGCAACATTTACGCGATGCAAAAGTTGTTTAGCATGCTCCGGTTTTTCTTGGCACTTGCAGCATGCGACAATAAATTGAGCGGTCTTGCAATCGATTGCGTAAGCCTATTTGAAACGTTGTACTTTCTTTTGTTCATTCTTTTTATTTCAACTCAGAATTAAACTTTTTTTGCATAAAGCTTATAAAAAAATTAAGTTTTCAATCAAATTTTAAAATTATTATATTAGCTCAAGCTGTCTTATATAATAGTTGATACGATCATGCACATATGTGGGACACTTTAACTAGAAATTTAACTTGATAAAATTTTTTCTTTTATTGCAACCTTGTTTTAAAAAGGGTCTCTGTCACGTGTTGAAAACCCACACTGTTTGTCCGTGTATGGTGTGTTTATCACGTAACCTTTTGGTGTAATTCGTCCTATGCCTAGGGCTGCTTTGGCAATAAAGAGAGTAACTAACCCTTTGTTTTATCGGTAGTGGTTAATCGCGGATGACTTGATGTACCGCTCTTTAATTGAATAAAGCTAATGTTAATTTACATGAATTAGTCTAAAATAGCCACTTAAGAAGAAATTTATAACTTTGTCGAATATTGATTAGAGTTAGCGTGTAAAAAGCGTGACCCCATTCAAGAAATTAGTGGTTAAGTGCTTAGGTGCTACGACAGTTGACCGAACAACAGTTGATCGAAACGATAATTGATGGAAATGACATTTGATGAAAACGACTTTTGATCGTCACGACACACGATTGAAACGACATTTGATCGAAGCGTCATTTGATCGAAACGACACTTCATCGAAATAACATTTGACAAAAAAAAAAAAGATTTATTTCTGTATGTTTCTGCAATTAAACAATCTCTTTTCAAACAATTTATGTAAATTAGATTCATAAAAAGCAGATGCTATTCGTAAGAAGACCGTTTGTTTTTTATTTTTTATAATTTTTTTGTCTATGTCAAAGTCAGGGTTTTTTAACAAGATCCTTGGGCAAAAGCATTTTTAGGGGGTAACAAGTAAATTTGTTGTCATGGTTATGTTTCGTTACATGCGTAATGCTGCCATTTTTGGTATTCTTTTTACATTGTAGTCAGTTATTTAGGGGAGGCATTGGGCCATGGCCCCATCCTTGTAGAGTTCTTGCAGAAATCAGAAACAGATTCAAAGGAAAGACTTATTTTTTAGAGATTACTATGTTTTTAAGACAAAAAATCAAAAAACCGGAACGGATTCAAAGTAAAAATCTTTTTTTAGAGATCACTATGTTTTTTGGGACAAAAAATTGACAAAATCGGGTCAGATTTAAAGTTGTAAATTTTCTCTTTTATTATTCGATCAAGTGTTGTTTTGATCAACTGTCGTTCGATCAACTGTCGAGTCACAAAGTGCTTCAGAGCACAATAGGAATCACTGAAGTAGACGGAGCATCAAACTCGCATTCTTCTGCTCGAAAATGTTTTTACGCGGCGCGATCCTGTTGACACAATTAATGACAATCGTGGAATATAGAATCACACAAATAAAAACGACTTTTGATTAATAAAAAGCTTGGTGAAAATCCCCCAACATTTTTTTACTTGTGATCAAAGGCCACTTATTTGCTCTGATCACAAGGAAAAACATTTTTTTGGTTTTCACCTTAGTTTTCCATTGTAAGCAAATTTTTTGATGACTTTATTTAAACTAATTCTATATTGCCTTGTAATGCCCGGCAACAGCAAAAAGGTTGTGCAACTTGTGCACCATGCTTTAGTCCAGTGATTTTCAATCAGAGGAACGTATGCGCTTGTGCTGACGAAAAAAATTGTTGCGTGGATATCAAGCACGGTGCAGATAAGTGCAGATGAGAATTGCCTTAATTTTTTTATTTATTCTTTCTTTCCTCACAAAGCACTAACTAGCATAAGACAATTATTTTGCAGCTATATCAGTAGGTTGGTGATGGTTTTTAAAATTGGCTAGTTTTTAAAATTGAAAGCTTCTTATAGAAAGCCCCGTAATATTAGAACTTATGAAAATATTTTATCACTATCTGTTTTGTTTTCTATTGGCATAGCCACCACTGCTTTAGTGTATTTTAAAAGTTGGGCAACTTCTTTTTGTAGCATCATCAATGATGTGGTTGGATTTAAGGTTGTATCCACCGACGGTGCAAAGGTTATGGTCGGAGTCGTAACGGGATTGTTGCTCTCATAAAGCAAGTCGCCTCGATCGTTTTCTGAATATTTACTGCATCTTAGATTGCTAAGCATTTAGTGGACAAAGAGCTTTTATATGAAAAAAACTGGCAACTCGGTGATGTGATTGCTGATGTTATTAAAATTGTGGTTACAATACTAAAAAACTCGAAGTCAAATTCTGTCTAAACATTGTGGTCGTCAATGCCATTTGCATAAACAGTAAACAGTATGGAATTTGTGAAGATCCGTTGTAGTTTAGTAGACGAGAAGATCCTATAAAGCTTATTTATTTCAAGATTTGTTTTGGCTTGCCAGACTAACTTATCTTGTCAACCTATTTGGTCTTTTTAACGTTGCTCAACACTACTTTGAAAGAAAGTAAATTATATATTTGCAGCCAGGGTAAAGCGACAACCAAAATCATATCAATTGAGCTAAAAATTTAAAGGAAGAAATTTGCAGTTGTTTAACAAATTAAAATCTCTGCAGACGCTACAGATTTTCAAGTCTTAATGTAATTGAGAAGAGATTGACAAAATCTGAAGCAGATAATCACACGGCAGCCAGCTCTCACATACACACTCACATAGACACATATACACGATTATAAGATATTTTCTTGGTTAACTTCTAATATTTGTCTGTAGCGTGGTCCAGTGATTAAGAGTTTCGTGATGGTGATTGACATAGTCTTCGTTTAAAACCTACTCGCGTAATTCTGTTGCGCCTTGGGAACGACGCTATACGGCACTTTCTCCTGCTTGGTGGTCTTGGAAAGCAGTTTTAAATTTCAGTCATATCTCTAAAAAACTAAAAAAACAAAATTAAAAAAAGATGAACAGGACAGCAATATCTGGGCATCTCCAGAAGCAGGTGGGTTTAATTGCTTGCCTTATGTATTAGTGCTTCCGTCGCTTTTCTGCAAGTCAAGAAGATAAATATAGAGATAAAATGAATGAAAATAACGAATTAATGTTTTAAATGCTACAGGTAACATAAAAATGTTTCCAAAAAGAATAAAACTTTTATAAAATGGTCATAATCTTATTCGGTTTTTGTATATAAATGACTTTAGCTTATTTATTACTACAAAAATAACTTTTTTTAAATCAAGAACCAAAAATTTTCTGCTGACTGTACAGTGACTATTCCATAATTTTAAAATTTTACTTTTTTTTTCAGCACATAGTAAAACGACGTGAACCATTGACGTCATACAAGGTTGGTTTATGCGCTGTCAATTTCTGGAGATCAAGCAAACCACAAATAATCTCTGTTATGACTGGTAAATTCATAGATGAAATTTTAGAAATTTTAATTTAAGTTGCAGTAAAATGCAATTAAAAACCAAAAATTTGATACGGGCTTACTTCTTATTAGCCTAAACTAACTCAATTTTTTCTGGTGCTTGAAAAAAAATTTTAATAAGTATCCAATAATTATTTTGTTGGTTTTTGAATAAATGAAACTGTTAGGTTGTTACGAGAATTTGCCTCCGAATCAAACACTTGACATCGAACGTGTAAACTAGTTTCGTGTGAACTATTTAAACCCCGCTGTAAACTTTCTATGTATTTCTAAATGTATACATTTCATGTTCTGCTTATAGTCTTGCGTCAATTTCTTTCGATTTGAGTAAATTTTTTAAAAATACAACAGAAAACTAAGTAGCATTTTTCTTGGTTAAAACAGAAATAATGTTTGAAATCGGACGTTCAGACAAAATTATGAAAACTTCTGGTTCGTCGTCGTCGTCGTTTGAAGGGTATCCACTCCAGGTTAGACACTAAACAGAACTGGGGACGAGGGTTTATTCTTTTACTACCCCAGACTGCTGCACTGCCTGAATCAGATTCTGGCAGTGGTGTTATTAAGCCAGCATCGAGTTTCATTATCCAAAACCGTCAGACCTCGTGCTCCATGTGGTGCCCGATGTATAGGGCACGCTGTTAGAACGTGGTTTGCGGTTTGTTCAGAAGCGCCACACTCGCAATTCGGTGAAGAAGCGAGACCCCATTTGTGCATGGACGAATGGAATCGCCCAACACCAGTCCGCAGGCGGTTGAGCTTAAACCAAGCTACTCGGGGTAAGCCCATCCCAACAGGCCTGGCACCGGCCTCGGGAACAAAAGCACGGAGCCTGGAAGCATTTTCACAATTCTCCATTTTCCATTTGTGGTTTGTCCATTCAGAAGTGCGGATGCCAAGTCTGGCAAGGTTGTCCAAAAGATTCTGCGCAGTTGACACAAACGGGCGTCTGGATCTTAGTCTCACTTGGCGAGTATCTGAGGACCCACTTAAAAGATCATACAAGATATGATTGGGGACCAGAAATCCACGGTAAGCCAAGGAGAGTGTCACTCCCATTCGGCGAAGCTCAGCTGGCTGGATGCCTGAGAGTATGGGTAAGTGGTCCGTTGGAGTGAGACGCAGACATCCAGTGACTATGCGCAAGGCGTCATTCAAGATACTGTCAATGAGGCGAGTGTGAGCACTGCGACACCAGACTGGTGAGCAGTACTCAGCTGTTGAGTAGACTAGAGATAAAGTGGCTATGCGTAGTGTTTTAGCACCAGCACCCCATCCCGATCCCACGATTCGCCTCAGCAGTGTGGCGCGCGAGGATAGTTTTTTGCATAATGCCACTAAATGGTGACGAAACGTGAGCGATCTGTCCAGTTTTACCCCAAGATAAGTAGGGGTTGGACAGAACGGTAAAATTCTACCGTTGTTATAGATTTTTAGCTCACGTTTGGCCTCTCGGTTATATAAGTGAAAGGCCGCCGTCACCGTCTTTGTGTGACTGAGCTTCAACCTCCAAGTCTGGAGAAACGCTGAAAATGCAGACATGTCTTGGCTTAAGGTCTCCTCCAAGTCCTTCCAGTTTACAGAAGAGTGCAACAATGCTAGATCATCAGCATTAGCAAAATTTCTGGAAATCATGGAAGGAAGATCGTATGTATAGATGTTAAATAAGAGGGGAGCCAAGACCGATCCCTGAGGAACGCCGTTTTTATGACGGCGTAGCCTGCTTTGCTTGCTGTCACCGGTAGTAAGGGTGAAACTTTGATTTTGGACAAGCTTCATGATCATTCTGACCATGTGCTTATCCGGAAGTAGTCTCAACAGCTTGCAGGTAAGGCCACGGTGCCAGACAGTGTCATAAGCAGCTGTTAAATTGACAAATACGGCACCGGTCTTCTTCTTAGCCTCAAAGGAATCCTCGATGTTCTGGGTTAGCAGAACAACTTGATCTACGGTTGAATTCCCGCGTCGGAACCCAGCCTGCTCTTTAGGGAGCAGTGGATCGATTAATGGCTCAACGCAGGCGTAGGTAAGCATCTCGAGGATCTTGTAGGGGACACAGAGCAGAGATACCGGTCGATAACACTTTAGGTTTCCCACGGGCTTTGCTGGTTTTGGGACCGCGACTACAAGCGCTTTTCTCCAGATCTTGGGAATTTTGAGTTGAGCGCAAACAAGAAGAAAGGAAGTCACGTAACCAGGACTTCAAAGCTCCTCCGGCATGGAGTATAAGCTTTGGCAGATAGAATCAGGGCCCGGAGCTTTACCTGGTTTTAAATGTTGAAGGGCAGCAGCAAATTCTCTCTGTGAAAAATTGTCAGAGATATTTACTGCGTCTGGTGTTGTGGCCCTCCAAAGGTCAGACACTTCTTGAAAGACAAGTCGAGATAACTAGCGGTCAACAGCCTCATATTTCCCATTTCTAACCAGCTGAGATGCAATAGCATTGGCTGAAACCGGACGTGATGAAGAAAGTGTCGTGACCTATTAGTAAGGTTGTTCAAAATACTCCACGCTTTTCGACTAGAGTGTGAGAAGTCAATGCTCCGAACTGCTTCGGACCATCGATCCCTCCGCTTCCTGTCAAGCTTGGCAAGCAGAGCCGTAGCAGCCAAACTTGAGTCGTTTCCCTGAGGAGACTGCAGAAAGGTTTTATAGAGGGATTCACACTCTGCATCCCAACACGGAATATAGTTATTTTAATACCCGCGTGGGATAGTCTTTTTGGCTGCTTTCATAATGGTGTTGCAGAAGTCCCGGTAAGCCGCATCCACATCAAGTGAATCAGGAGGCAACAAAGTCTTTGCGAATTTATTCGTCAAAGCAATGTAGTGACTCCATTTGGCCTTGCAAAAGTTCCATCGCTTAACAGGCATGCTTGGTACTGCCATTGCAAACCTTGGTGGTGTAATAAGCGAAGGTCAATGTTGTGACCTGGGGAACTTTTCAAGGACACGTCTATCCGGTAACCGAGTGTTTGGACCTACGCTAGCGAAAGCTAGATCTGGATTGGTGCCAGTGTTCCAGCGGCCGCAGTAAAAACTGGCAGCGTCATTGGCATTATATAGGAGGTCAAGACAATTAATACTTGCCCAGCCATCCAAGCACTCACCGTCCGGACTGTTGTCGTCGTTACCCCAGTCAGCATGACGACAGTTAAAATCGCCAGCATAAAAACAGGGTTAAGGAAACATTGGGAGATCCAGGGTTCGCAATCGCGTTGGCGGAGGTTTGTAGATGTTGACTATTTTATAGCCATCAGCGTCCACACGCAACCACTCTATCTCTGATGTCAGTGGAGATTGTTCCAAAATCGTGTATCTTATTTGCTCGTGGACAAACGTGGCAAGGCAAGCTTCCTGCTTAAAGAAGACCTAGCTAGTTGGTAGTTTGGAAGTACCAACTTCTCTGCATCAGTGCAGTGGGTTTCCTGCAGTAGGATGACCAGTGCCTCAGACTGCATAACAAGGTGATGAAGAACGTTCATCTTGCTTGCAGTAAGGCCTTCAATGTTCAGCTGAAAAATAGTGGGTCTTCGGAACTTGTTGGCAATGTACCCTAAAAAGGGCAGTTTTATCCTAACATTGTCCCGTCCTGAAAAGGATGTTTGCCGACTAGCAGACCCACAATGAACATCGAAATGGGTGGATACCCTTTGGTAGATTTTGGTAGGTTTTGGTTTCGGTCTGTTATTTTTAACACCAATAAACAGACTTACTGACAGCCCAGGCTGCGAGAAAGCACCTACCATTTGGGCCACTTCTGGTTAAACTTCTGGTTAAAATGTTTTTACTTAAACCAAACGCTACTTCTCATTTTAATCACCTCATGCACCCGAGCAAATACCAAGTTGATGTGTCCTCCCCAATCGAGCTCTTGAGGCAACACGGTCATCACGTAATGTTTTGCTACTGAAGTAGTGATCGCGTGTAGTCCATAAGTCATCAAAAGTTCAATTAATCATAAATAATTTTGCTTAAATAATTCTTCTTTCTTGTTTTTGATTGATTTAATAAAAAACTAACTCAGTAAAAAGCAAAACATTCGTTTGCTTGGATTCTTTAAAGTTTTCAAACTTTCATCAATTAATAAAAAAAATTTCTTTATTGCAATTTATTGAAACGTGTAAGTCTGCTCAAAACCTGCCATTTGCAAAAGCTATTAAATTCAGGAAGTCTGCCTTGATACGTTTCTACAAATTATAATATTAAAAAACATCAAACGTACTTAAATTGGTTTTCACGTTTGTTCATTTTTACGAAGAAGCAGATGCAGTATATAGCCCAGGCAGCAAATAAATTTAAATACGCTTTGCTTTCTAGAATTTGCTTTCGTTATTGAAAATTGACGTTAAATTGAATAACAACTACGGATATCTGACCTTATCGATGTTGGGAGGGGTCAGTTGTTTTTGTACTGTAATTTATATAAAAATTAAAAACTATGCGATTTTTCTCAAGTCAAGACCTAATTAATAACCATCTCATTTATTTAAACTCCATTACACTATTAGAGCCATCAAGACAGTTTATAATAAAATAAAAGCAAAACAAAAAAAAAGGAAAAACCAACAGCAAAACCACAAACAATAAGTATTTTAGCATGCTGCTGTATAAATAAGAAGTATTCCATTAAAATGTAAAAACGGTTCTAAATACGATTTCCTGTTTGCTAAATAAAACTCCAACCTTCTATTTCAGGTCCTCCTCCCCCATCCAACTTACGAGTTACCAGCAGTACTGCAAACTCCATGCTGCTGCAATGGAATGATGAATGTGAAGATAATACAACTCCGTGTGATAATGATAGAACAACTTTCGAATATTTAATAAATTACAATCTTGCTGGTGGTGGAACTATCAATACACGTACAAGACAAATACCAGGTCCTGCGTGGCAATATAATTTGTCAGACCTAAATGCAAACAACAATTATGAGATCACAATGATAATTGTTGCAAAAGAATCAAATGTTTACAGTGACCAAAGTCAAGTCGTGACTGGAACCACAAGTATGTGATAAATATGCTACAGCTATAAACAATATTTCTAAAATTGTAAAACCAGGGGGGGCAATATTTGTCACAAAGAAAATGATTAAAAAAAATAGATGTCTACTTCAAATAACACTGTCTTATATATTTATCTTTGATAAAGAATTACAACGCAAAATGTGATACGCTGAGATTTGCAGCCAAAACCTGGAGTTGTTCGTTTTAATAAAACCGGAGCTGAAATTGCAGCTCGGAGTAAATTTTATGAGAAGTAGGAGCTGGAGCTGGATTTAGTTGCTTGTAAGATAGCTTCCGCTTTAATTAATACACTAAGTTTTTTAAAAAAGTTTTTTGAGCACAAAATTTTAAAATAGGAAGCCTTAAAATCGGCTGTTTAAGAAATTTTAAACGTTTTCGTTTTGTTCTCTTCAGAAAGTTACGCTTAAATAAATTGAAGAACTACTGGAATATAATATTTTTACAATTTCAAGACTTGTTTAAATTGGTTGAAAAATTAAATTTGTTAAAAGTTGTCCTAATATCTGAATAAAAAATTTGACAAAAAATTTGACAAAAAATTTTTTATTACGTTTCACCTGAAAAAGAAAGCTAATGTAAAAGAAGAGATTGAAAAGATTCTGACTAGAAAAGAAAATAACAAGATTAAATGAAATTTATATTATTAATTGAAAGCTAAATGACTAAAATGCAGCAATTTCTAGTCTTTTATCATAAAAAGATAACAAACGTTTTAAGAATAAGCCGTATATTATTTATATGAATAGTGCCAAACTTTTCTTGCAACTGATATAAGACAGTTATCATTAAAAGATTTTTGGGAAAAAATAAAAATTTTTGAAATAAATATTTTGAAAATTTAGAATTCTAACCAAAAGTTATCAAGTCAAAATCTTAAATAAAATTAATAAAAATTGAAAATACCGGCATTGTTATCAAAGAACTTACTCACAACCCAGGCTGCGAGAGAGCAACTGCCATCTGTGCCAAGAGCCTCTGAACAAATAGCAGACCACATTCTAATAGCGTGACCCATACATGGGACACCACATAAAGCACGAGGTCTGACGGTTTTGGATGACAAAACCTAATGCTGGTTCTACACCATCACTGCCAGCATTTAATCCAGGCAGTACAGTAGCCTGGAGTGGTAAAGTATAAGCCTTCGTTCCCAGTACTGTTTGTGACTGACCTGCAGTGGATGTCCTTTCAAACAAAAACGACGATTGTAGGGGGCTAATCGAATCGAATTATCATATCAAGAAAAAATGAAAGACAAATTGATTGTTGATTTGACGAATCCATTTTTTTGAAAAAAAATTTCAAAAGTATATTGTTTCGAATTGTCTGAAATTTATTTTTCTCAAGTCATTTTTGATTTTTTTTATAACAATGCCGATATTTTGAATGTTTATCATTACTTCATTAAACATTAAACTTAAACATGTACTTGATTAGAATTAATTTTCGTCTTTCCATGTCAAACCTTTCCCAATAACTTTTACAATTCAGTGGTCACTATAAAGTTTGGCACTATATTCCTATAAATAATTTACTGCTAATTTATTTTTGAAATATTTTTTCAATAGAAATTTTCACACTTACCGTAATACTTTATGCTTGCAGTCAAACTCCTTCTATCAGCATAATTAGGGTTTAGGGAATGTGATGAAAATTTATCCCAAAGCAAACAAATAAAATTCAGGTCTTATTTTTGAAAGAAAATCGATTTTTCTTTACAGCGAGTCGCACATATTTGGTTGTAAAAAAAAAATTTCAATTTCTTGTTACTAAAAAGTACAGAATTTGCTATTTACTTAGAAGTAGTAATTGTTTTTGTTCTTGACAATTGTGAATAAAGAGAAAACAAGATGCAATTGTTATAAAGCTTTTCTTTGCACTGGGCATCATTCGCCCTGAACGCGCTGTGGCCGCGTGGCAAGTAGCGTGACAAGTGGCAATTGCGATCAACCTGGTCGCGGTTCAAAATTTATCCGCCTCGTTCAGTTTGTCTCCAATAAAAAAATACTTTAATCCTTTACTGCATGAATTTTTAGATTTAAACAAAAAAATTTAAATCAAGCTTAAAAACCATTAAATGCATCTAAATTAATGATAATTTATGAAAAATTGAAAATGGGGTAATTTTATGGTTGTATCATATATGATACAAAATGGGCTTCAAGAAGATTTAGCAAAAAAATTTCAGAATAAAATTTAGCGTTTATTAAAGAAAAGTTTTACATAATTTTTCAAGCAATGTGTACAAAAGTAAAGCTAGAAAAAAAACAGTCATTAGGATGGGGTAGATGGATATGAGCGCTGTATTTAGAGTGACGTGATCAAATTGGTTACAGTGCGAAAACAACTTGAATTTGTTTTATTCTTGGTAAAAAATTTTGATGGCACTTGTCTATTCTTGGCTTGACAATTTTATCAAATATCTTTAAATTTCCGCCTCACCTCTAAATAAAAACTTCTTCTTCTTTTGGCTTCTCCCTACTCGGGGTCGCCACATCGCGACAGTATCTCCATTTCAATCGATCTACTTCGTCTCCTTCCCTAGCTCCAACTCTTTCCATGTCTTCTCTCACCAAATCCATCCACCTTCTTCTTGGCCTTCCTCTTTTCCTTCTGCCTGGCACCGCCATCTCCATCTCCTTTTTCCCACGTAGTATTCTTCTCTCCTTTTTGCGTGTCCATACCAACGTAGCCTTGCATTCCGAAGTTTGTCTCCCAGCTTTGCAATTTTTGCGGTCCCTCTCACGTATTCGTTTCTTATCTTGTCCTTTCTTGTCACTCCCAGTGCCCATCTCATCATTTTCAACTCTGCAAATTCCAGGACTATGTCATCTGCAAACAGCATATCTCATGGTGCGTCCTTCGTGATGTCCTCCGTCAGCCTGTCTATGATGATAGCAAAAAGAAATGAGCTGAGTGCTAAACCTTGGTGAAGTGCAACACCTACTTTGAATTCTTTAGTCAACCCTGCTGCACTTCTCACAGTTGTTGTCGCTCCGTCATACATATCCTTGATAATCTTTATGTACCACTCTGATGCTTCAGCTAACGGCAAGCATTCCTACAGTTCCTCCCTGGGTACCCTGTCGTATGCTTTCTCCAAATCAATAAAGGCACAATGCACTGGCTTCTGCCCTTCAGTCCACTTTTCCAACAGCATCCTTAGACAAAAGATTGCGTCGGTGGTACTCCTTCCTGGCATGAACCCAAATTGTTGCTCAGTGATTGTCATCTCCTTCCTTATTCTTGCTTCTATTATCCTCTCCCACAATTTCATAGTGTGGCTCATCAACTTGATCCCCCCGTAGTTTCTACATCCCTTGATGTTTCCTTTACCTTTGTACAATGGTACAAGCACGCTCCTCCTCCATTCATATGGCATATTCTCTCCTCGCAAGAGTCTATTGAAGAAGTTCAATAAAAACTCCACACCTTTATTGCCTAGAGCAATTTATGCTTCCACTGGTATATCATCAGGTCCTTGAACCTTTCTATTCTTCATCTTCCTTAACCCAGTCCTGACTTCTTCTCCAAAGATATCTTCCACGTCTTTTTCTCTCTCTTCTATTCTCGTTTTACTACTTTCTCTAGGGTTTTCATGTTTGAGTAAGTTGTCGAAATACTCCTTCCATCTCTGTTTCACTTTCTCTTCTTCTATCGGAATCTCCCCAGTTTTACTCTTAATTACTCTTACTTGTTGAACATCCTTGCTTTGTTTGTTTCTCTGCTTTGCTATTTTGAACACTTCATTTTCCTCCTCCTTTGTTTCCAGTTTTTCGTACAGTTCCTCATATGCCTTGTTTCTTGCCTTTGCCACTTCTCTCTTAGCTTGCTTTCTTGCAGTTTTATAGGCCAACTTGCTTGCATCTTCTCTGATGGTATCCCATGCCTTTTTAGCTTTTTTCTTATCCTTCAGTTTCTCCTGGACTTCCTGGTTCCACCACCATGTTTCCCATCTACCTGCCGTGCTAATTTTTCCGATGTTTCACCCAGTTTCTTTCTGGCAATGCTTCGTATCATTTCAGTATCCACCACCTCCTTAATCCTTCGTCTTCTCACCATAATGTAATTCACCTGCGATCACCTATAAATAAAAACACCCTCACAATTACCTCTAAATAAAAACCAAAAAATTAAATAAAAAATTTTATCTGGTAGCAATATACATGTATTGAGATCTCTGAAAGTAAGTTGGGATAATCGCTTGACAGTTAGCCTAAAGAGGACGCCCCACCATTTCCTGCAAGTTAGAAGGAGAAATACGACGGTGATAATAAAAGTGCATATTACAACATTGACATGGCATTTTTCATTTAAAAAAATGCCAATTTTCATCTAAGCAAGCTTATACAGTTAACAAAAAAAAGCGTTTTTCCGATGTTTTTCTAGCAAGAGTTGCTTTGTTTTGGTGAATGGTATTCTTGTTTTACGTTTATGTTTGTCTCAGATTTTCTCAGTTTCTAGAAAATTTGCCGATGAGCTGTGACGTGATGTTATCTGAAAGTCCAGGCTAAAAGTAAAAAAAAGTTTTTGCTGTTTTGAAGACAAACAGAAACCGATTTTATCAAAACTATCTACCCAACCGCTATTTTAGCCACAGCCTTCTAATAGAAAAGCGTCTTTTGCAGAACAGGAAAACTATCAGTAAACATTTTCAACAAGTTCTAGTGGTGCACCATAGTCAAGTTGAACACCTAACGTTACATTGGAAGCAAGATGAAAGTTTCTCATTATCTTGCTTAACTGGTTAATGCGCTCGTAATCTTATTACAGGAAACTCATTAGATCTATACTATAGCAAAAAAGCTAGTACTTCTAAATTTCTTCTGATAAGCCATACTGAGACATTCTGCATAAAATAGGTTTTTTTCTAGAAAAAATTTTTATTTGATAAAAAATAGTTAGTATGTTTAGTATGTGGCCTGCCTTTTGAATGTGGCCTACGAAATTCGTTTAGTATGTGGAGGTAGGCCACATAGAGGCCAAGCTGTTGTTTTCTTTTTTCAAGCAGATTCAAAATTGTATAAGTCAAGCGAACTCCATAAAAAAATTGGCCGTAAAGTGTCTTTTCTAGATGAAGAACAAAAATCACTTGGATAGGATGAGTATCGAACTCACATCCTTCTGCTTCATGGTCATAGCGTCATAAAACCGAGCTATTCTGTCAAATACTAGTGAATCAAATTGATTTGCCATATCTAAGTTTAAAATTGGTCTAGTACTTTTTTTTAGTTTCTTGTTTCCAGGTCAGATAGCATTTTGAGTTTTACATTGCAAGACATGACTTACCACATGTTGTATCAAATGTGATACAACCACATTTATAAGTGTAATTTTTTCAATTTACATTAAAAATTTGAAAATACAATTTCTAGTAATTAATTACGAAGTAAGTACTAAAATATAATTTTTTCAGCAAGAAATTTACATGAAAACTTTAAAAAAATTTAAATTTATTTTTATCAAAAGTAACGGTTGCTGAAAAATATATTTTCAATCATAAAATTAAATTAAAACATGATTTTGGACTTCATTTTAAAAATAAAATGTTTTAAATAAGAAAATATTGCATTTTCTTTGATTCAAAAGCAAAATTAAAAAAAATAAAGTTCTTTTTAATGAAAAAATAATTATTAGTTTGGTTGCATCAAGTATGATATGCTATGCAATAAAGGGTTAAGACACCTTGCCCTACTTGGTGGTCTTGACTAGCAATTCTAAATTTTACTTATATTGCAGTAAAAGTAAAAAAAAACAAATAAAAAATTTCAACCGGGCAGCAATGCAATGGCATCTCCGGGAGCAGGTCGGGGTAATTGTGATGATAATAATATGTAATAATAATACGAGATAATCGTATTATTATCCAGCGAGTAAAGAGGGTAAATAGACATGATAAAAAAAACTTCAATGAAAGAAGATTTAATAGAGGAAAAACTCCTTATTCGTTTAAAGGGATTTTAATATTTTTCTGAGCTTATAATTGCGTAAAAACAAACATTTTAGTGTGCATTTTGTTGTGGAAACCTCTGTTTTAAATTTTAAATCATATTGAAAATTAATTTATTTTAATTTATTGATTTATAAAAAAAACTTAGTAAAACTTTTGAAATTTCAAGTTGCTTCAAAATCTTTAAATTTTTGTTTTAAATATAATAAAGGCCTAGCTAGATCTGGATCAGCGGCATCATTAACTCTGGGAGCCAGATCCGGAGCTAATTGTTGATAGAAGATAGCTCTGTTGCTCGAGCTAGAGTAGTTTGACATTGATACTTGATTGAAAGCCCCGGTATAGTCTTCTTTGTACTATGGCCCTTATGCCCTACCCTGATTTTTTTTTTATGAAGAGACACCGCAATGAATACGTAAACAGAGTGACTGCGATGATTAATTCATCGTAAAATGCCTTTCAACCACTTGACCAGGCTGCTGACGTTAAGATGTGCTTTGAATCGTGGACATTATTGTAAGTAATCAGGGTGAATTCATTGAAGAATTAGCGTAAAGTGGCTTTTCAAAGAACATAAAAGAAACCATTCAGATAAGCTGAACATCAAACTCGCGTTGTTTTGCACAGAGGTGAGAATGTTACCACATTGTGGTATTCTGCTGAAAAAAATAGCCTCAGCCTCCGCTATTTTCAGTCGTTCACTCATTCAAGTACTAACCAGGCCCGCCTTGCATAACTCCCCAGATCTGAGCGGATGAGTTTCATTGAATATGGTATGGTCGCAGGCATTCTCAATACATGACCCCATTTATTACTGTATTACTTGGATCGTGTGAAAGCATGCCAGCAAGTGGTGAGATTGATAGTATAATATTACTATACTAAGTTTAACGGCCATAACCCATAGTTGTATTTTACATTGTACAAACCCATATATTGGTCGTTGTACCAGTGCTTGCAGAAGGCATTGTCTATTCCATTAGGCATTGTCTATTTCAAATAAAAAATAAAAGCATCAAAATCTCTCATCTTAATCTAACACAAAAAATGGCTGTGGTTATAAATCATGCGTCCTCAAGCTTTGCTTTGAAATGCGCGGTTGATTAAGCTTTTAATGGGAAAGAATTCGTCGCTTTTCGAAAATGAAAAACTCAGTTTTGATATTTCCGTCAATTAAACTAAATGTCTTCGAAAAGTCTTTTCAAAAAGTTTTGTTTGCCAAAGCAAGTGAAAAAAGGTGTACAAAATCAATCTGAACTGGTTGGTTAGAACAGTATTTCCAAACCTTTTTCTGAAGCGACTCAACGTTTTAAAAAATTTTATATGTATCAAAATCTTGCAGTGCAGAATATGCCAAAATATTAAAAGATAGGCAGTAAAACTTTTTATGACAATGAAGTTACATTACTATTGCAAAGCAAGTTACTTTTGCTAAACATTTATTCATCAACTAACTTTATATTCACATTTATGAGAAACCTGTGCTTGTTTGCGTCATTATCGTTTGGAAGGACATCCACGCCGGATCAGACACAAACAGGACTGGGACCAAGGGCTTCTTCTTTTACTACCTCAGACTGCTATATCGCCCGGATCTTTTTCTTTTTCTTCATGTAGAGCAGATGTTTCTCTTTATGAAAAACACTTCAAATGTTAGAGCAGATATTGATAGCTAGGCCACTATCTCCCCATCAACTGTTTCCAGACCAATTCGCCTGCTTGGATCATGAAAGCTGGAGCAGTATATTATTATGTGGTCAGTGGTTTGCTCCTCCACGCCACACTCACAGGATGCTGTGGAAGCCATACCCAGTCTGTGCACTGTAGAACGGAATAAACTAACTCCAATGCAGCGGTGATTAAGCTTGACCCAGGATGATATGGGTACATGCATTTGCAGTGGGTTGAGGTTGACGTCGGGGATGAAAGTACGTAGGTGGGAGGTGTTACTTTGCCATTTCGTATTCCATTTGGTTTCTGCCCAACATCCCACACTGATGTCCGACTTTAAAAAATCCTTTGAAAGTTTCAGTGCAGCAGGCACAAATGGGTGTCTCGATTTGAGCTGTCGATGTCTGCTATAAAGAGGAGACAAAAGCCTTTCGTTAAGCATGTGTTCAGGTTTGTGTGCTCGGCGAGCTATAACATGGCTCGTTTGTGGCAAAGCTCAATTAAAAGGGTATCTGCTAAGACGAATAAATTGTCTATTGGTGTAGGGCAAAGGCATTCAGTCACAATGCGCAAAGCATTATTGAAAGGCTTGTTAATGAGCTGAGTGTGGGCACTACGGCACCAGACAGGCAATCAGTACTCTGCAACAGATGCACCAGGGCCAGAGTGGCTGTGAGCAATGCTGTGGCGCTAGCACCCCAGGTGGCTCCGCCAATTGTTTCAAAAGCCCAACACGTGTTGTTAATTTTTTTTCGCCATGACTTAGGTGTCAACGAAACGTAAGCGCCCTATCAAATTTTATGCCAAGGTACATGGGCTCGGCACAGTAAAGCAAGACTCGTCCTTCGACGGTGATGAAAATCTCGCATAGTGCCTTTTTGTTATAAAGGTGGAAGGCAGCCGACACTGTTTTGTCTGTACTGAGCTTTAATTTTCATTTCTGGAGATACGAGGATATAGTTGTCATCAGCTGACTTAAAGTCTTCTCTAATGTCTTGCAGTTAGATGTTGAGTGCATGATTGTCAAGTCATTTGCGAAGGCAAATATCTTGGCAATTATTACTGGAGATCATGAATGCAAATAATAAATTAGAGGGGATCTAGGACTGATTCCTGTGGGAAGCCATTCTTGAGGCGTTGTAACCTGCTTTGTGATTCAGTATTAGTGGAAAGAGTAAAACTGCAATTTTGTACAAATTCCATAATCAACGAGTCCATGCGCCTGTCCGGCAGAAGACGCAAAAGCTTGATGGTAATGCCGCAATTTCATACAGTATCGTAGGCTGCTGTAAGCTCAATAAAAACAGCACCAGCCTTTTTTTTAGCCGAGTAGCTATACTCAATTTCTTGAGTAAGGAGAGTGACTTGATATACGGTCGACCTTCCGCGTCGAAACCCAGCCTGCTCTCTCGGTAGCAGTGGGTCTATAATTGGTTCGACACGAGTGTAGATAAGTCTCTCCAAGATCTTAAAGTGGTACACAGCAAGGATATTGGTCTGCAACTCCTTGGGTTCCCTAATGGCTTCATCGGCTTGGGATTGCAACCACTGTCGCTTGTTTCCAGATTTTTGGAAGCTTGAGGTGACGTATGCAGGAAGATAGGAATTTATTCAACCAAGACTTCAGGGCAGCAACAGGATGGAGTATTATCTCTGGGAAAATGAACTTAGGTCCCGGAGGATTTCCTGGCTTTAATTGCTGTAGACCACAAAGCAGAGAAAGTAAAGCCAAAGATACGATGGTGGAAACGGAAGGAGACAAGCTGTCAATAAGCGTTTAGACAAGAGGTGACCAGGACTCTGGGAAGCAAGGATGGGCTACCTAATGTGTGGGAAAAAACAGCAGAAATACTAAGAAAAATAAATAAAACTATGCTGGGAGTGACATTTGGGAAACGCAAAGGAGACAGGGAGACATGGTGGTGGAATGAGGAAGTTTAGGAGAGCATAAAAGAAAAGCAAGAGGCAAAGAAAGAATGGGACAAAGTAAGAGATTAAAATACTAAAAAGATCTATAAAGAAAAGAAGAGCAAGACAAAGAAGGCAGTTGCGATGGCGAAGGGACGTGCATATGAGATTTGTATGCTAGATTGAAAACAAAATAAGGTGAGAAGAATTTGTACAGATTGGCTAGGCAGAGAAACAGAGTAGGAAAGGATGTACAGCACGTGAGAGTTATAAAGGATGAAAACGGTAATGTTATGATATATTCGGAGGCAGTGCTAAAGAGATGGAAGGAATACTTTTAGAAACTGATTAATGAAGAAAATGACAGAGAGCCTAGGACAGAGGAAGTAGAAGTGCTAAACGAAGAGGTAAATTGCATCAGTAGAAAAGAAGTAAAGAACACACTAAGAAGGATGATAAAAAAGGTAAAGCGGTTGGGCCAGATGAGTTGCCAGTAGAAGTTTGGAAGTGTATGGGTGAGATGGGAATAAAGTTCTTGACCCGACTGTTCAACAGACTATTAATGGGTGAACGGATGCCAGAAGAATGGAGAAGGAGTGTGCTTATCCCAATCTACAAACACAAAAAGGACGCACAGTGCTGTGGAAACTACAGAAGAATAAAGCTGATTAGCCTAACAATGAAGGTATGGAAAAGAAATATTGAAACCAGGCTAAGGGATAGAGTAGAGATTAGTAAACAAATATATAGATTTATTTTAGGAAAGGGAACCACCGATGCCATGTTTTCCTTAAAAATGTTGATGGAAAAGTATAGAGAAGGTCAAAGAGAGATACATTGTGTATTCGTGGACCTAGAAAAAGTTTACGACAGGGTTCTGCGGGAAGAGCTGTGGTACTGTATGATAAAATCAGAAATAGTGGAAAAGTATGTGCGACTTGCACAGGATATGTATGAGGAAAGCAAAAAAGTAGTGAGGTGTGCAGTAGGAACTATAGAAAGTTTCAAAGTCAAGGTTGGACTGCACCAGGGATCAGCGTTAAGTTGTTCCTGTTTGCAGTAACAATGGACAGGCTAACAAAGGAAGTAAGGAAAGAACCACCATGGACGATGCTGTTTGCTGATGATATTATAATTTGCAAAGAGACCAGGGAAGAAGTGGAGCAGAGACTAAAATTCTGGAGGTATGCATTAAAAAGAAGAGGAATGAAAGTAAATAGGTTAAAGACCGAATATCTGTGCATAAATGGAGGAAATGATAACGAAACAATGAAGATGGAGGACAAAAAAGTGCGAAGAGTAAAGGAATTTAAGTATTTGAGATCAACGTGCGAAAAAGTGGGAGTTGTGAGAGGGAGATAAAGAATAGTGTGCAGACACAATGGAACGGATGAAGAAAAGTATCAGGAGTAATTTGCGACAGGAGGTTACGAGCTAGAGTAAAAGGAAAAGTGTACAGTTTAGTGGTGAGACCAGCAATGGTGTATGGACTTGAGACTGTAGCAGTCACAAAAAAACAAGTGGAAGAGATGGAAGTCGTAGAGATGAAAATGTGGAGGTTTGCTATGGGAATGACGAGAAAAGACAAGATTAGAAACAAGTACATCAGGGGTATATTTAAGGTAGAACGGTTAGGAATGAAAATGATGGAGGGCAGGCTGAAGTGATATGGACATGTCATGAGGAGGGACCAAGAGTATGTATAAAGAAAGATTGAGGAAATGGAGTTACCGGGAAAGAGGAAAAGAAGGAGGCCAAAAAAAAGATTTTTAGATGTAGTGAAAGAAGATATGGTGAAACTTGGTGCGAAGGAGACGGACGTTGAAAACAGGACGATATGAAGAAAGACGATACGCTGTGGCTACTCCTGATTAAAGAAAAAGGCCAAAAAAGGAAGAAGAATTGCTGTAGGCCACTGGTAAATTTCTCTAAAGTGAAATTTTTATAGATGCTTTTGCCAGTAGGTGTTGGAATCCTCCAGAGATTAGATACTTCCTTGGCCACGAATCGTATTG
The DNA here is from genome assembly GCA_963680785.1 of Diplosoma virens. Lineage (NCBI taxonomy): Eukaryota > Metazoa > Chordata > Ascidiacea > Aplousobranchia > Didemnidae > Diplosoma > Diplosoma virens. Next base: position 44,503,506 of record OY796889.1, on the reverse strand, counting down.
ACTTGCAATCCTTCGTCTAAAATACACAATTTATCACTAGCTGTGATACAGTTGAGTTTGCTGAAATGTGGCAAGGACGCCGGGTGTTTCTAAACCTTCCAGTTAAGTTGCTAATGTTATTCCATGCCAGCAGACTGGAGTGTGTAAAAGCGATGATATTGACAACCTCTGACCAACGTTCTCTACGCTTTTCATCGGTTTGGGCAAGCAAGGCCAATGCAGTGTTATTTGAATCTTCATCCCAGGGTATCTCAAAAAAATCCTGGTAGAGAATCTCGCACTCCGCATCCCAACATGGTCTGCAATTGTTTCTGCGGCGACATGGGATAGATCTTGTTGCTGCTTGAAAAATGGAATAGAAAAAATTCTGATATGCCTCATCTACACATTTGGAGTCTGGAGTTGGTAAGTCCTAAGCCAGTTTATCAGTGATAGGCTATACAGTTTCCAGTTAGCCTTGCAAAAGTCAAATCGCTTGTATGATATTTAAAACAGTAGTTAGAAGTTTAGCTGCCTTGATCAGCGAAGGTCAGTGTTGTGACCTAGAAAATTTCTCAGAAACATGTCTATCTAGAGACCAACTCTCATAACCAACAGTTGCAATATTAGGGTTAGTACCAATGTGCCAACTACCAGAGAAGAAGCTTGGGGCATTCTTAGGATTGTGCAAAAGTACAAGGTTGCACTGAGCTGCCCAGTTAGCCAAACGGTTCCCATTTGGACTGATAGAATCGTGTCCCCAGTCTGTATGCGAGCAGTTAAAGTCACCAGAATAGAGACAGAGATGATGAAACACCAGAATGACTGTTGGTGTTAGTTGCGAATTAGATGTTTTGTAGATGTTGACAATTTTGCAGCCATTGACATCCACACACAGCCATTCAATTGCTGATCCTTCAAGCATTTGATCAACAAAGGTCCATTTAAGTCGCTTGCAAACAAACGTAGCAAGGCCATGTTTCTTGCTTGAGATCCAACCGGCCCAGGTGTGATTTGGTATCACGATTCGATTAGCATTGGTGCAATGAGCATTTGGAAGGAGGATAACGAGGGCGTTGTATTCGTTGGCCAGATAGCTGACAATGCAGATGTTGTTTTCACTCAAGCTCTCTATATTGAACTGTTGTGTACTAGGCAAAAAAGGTTGTTTGCCGTTTGGCCTTCAATTGACATCAAGTCTTCTCTTTTGATTCCGGAGCCGTGGTTCTATCCTTTTACCACCGCGGAAACTCTCCGATATCGTCATTGTTTGCTTTAAGAGTTTAATCACTTTAGTTACCAGGGCTCACCGCGAGGAGGTCAATGACATAAGCCTTATTTTATTGACTGTTCGGATCAAATGCTGGCAGTGATAATGTTAAGACAGCATTGGGTTTCGTCATTTAAATTCGTCAAACCTTGTGCTCCAGTTGGTTCCCAATGTATGGGGCACGCTATTAGAATGTTTCGAATGCAAAGAACAACCATAACCCGATAAAATAACGATAGAACACATAGTGTTTATTAGGCTACAGTCAAACTTCGGTTTTCGAACACTATTCGTTCTGGAAGGCTGTTCAAAAACCGATTTGTTCGAAAACCGAATCATATTTTCCCATTACAAATAATGTGATAGAGATTAATTGTTCCATGCACCAAAACAATAACTTATTTACCTGTTTACACTATACCTTGTATATCATATCAATAGTATAAAACTATTTATTCAAAAAGTAAATAAAACACAAAATTGTAAATAGAACAAAAAACATAACAAGTAATTTTAATGTAAATTTGAATAATGAAGTACTGTATTGTACATATGTACCTTTTTTATGCAAATTGATGGAGGAAAGAGATGAGCTATTTCTTGGTTGAGGAATCTCCTTCCATAAACACTTCTGGTAACTCTAAAGGTATTTCTTCTATTTTCTGTCTCTTTGATTCAGGTAAATTTTTCTTTTGAATTTCTTTCCTTTTTTCTTTGATTAAAAACTTGTCCAATATTTGTTGTTTTTGCCTGCGTTGTAAAATTTTTCTAAAGCGAGACATGACATTATCATTAAAAAGGTTTACTGATTTATTTGCTACCAAGGTATCAGGGTGATATTTTTTCATAAATGCTTGCAAATCACCCCATTTACCACAAATGTCTTTGATTGAAGCACTTGGGATACTCTCTTCTGTTTTTTCCTCATCTTTAGAAGACTGTTCCTCGGCCAAATTCTTTTGTTGTTCATTTTGAATATATACGAGCTCTTGGGTGGTAAGCTCTGTACAGTAGTCTTGCACCAATTCTTCAACATCTTCACTGACGACCTCTGAGACCATACTATTTCCTAAAAAAATTATCTCCTCAACAATAGCATTTTCCTCAACATCAGCAGCAAGAGCATTTGTTTCAAACCCCTCAAAGTCTCGTTCTGGTACACAACTCGGCCAAAGTTTTCGCCATGCTGAATTCATACTTCTGTAACTAACTTGGCTCCATGACTTATCAATAAGACTAACACAGTTCAGAATAGTAAAATAATTTTTCGAAAATTACTCAGAGAGTTAAGTAAATGTCATTGGTGACTTGAAAACACTTACGAAACAGGGCTTTTAGGGTAAAATTTTTTTAAAATTAGCTATGACCTGTTGGATCATTGGTTGTATTAGTGGAGTTGCGATAGGTGGCAGGTATTTGACCTGAATAAAGTTAAACGTATTAACTAAGTAATTCTCCAAACCTGGAGGGTGAGCGGGAGTATTGTTTAACACGACAAGGCATTTTAATGGCAACTTTTTTGTATTGCAGGTATTTTTTAACACCGGGGACAAAAACTTTATGAATCCATTCTACAAAAAATTTTCTGGTCACGCAAGAATTTTTCGGTTCTTTGTACTACCACGCCACATAACAGATCACACAAAAATTTTCAGGTCTTTGTACTACCACGCCACATAACAGGCAATTTACTTTTCATAACATTATTTCTTTTAAAAACTCTTGGATTATTAAAATAAAACACCAACATTGGTTTGACCTTGAAATCCCCACTTGCATTACCGCACAGTAAAAGAGTTAGTTTGTCTTTCATTAGTTTGTGCCCTGGCAATATTTTTTCCCCCTTATTAATATAGGTTCTACTTGGCATCTTTTTCCAAAATAACCTCTGTTTCATCTGCGTTAAATACCTGTTGGGGAGATAGCCTTCTTTCTTTATCATGGCATTAAACTCAACAACAATATTTTCCGGTGCTTCCTTGTTTAAACTCGCCGCCCTCCATGACTAATTATGTTGTGCATCTTACTTCTGTTCTCAAATTTTTCGAATCAGCTTCTACTAGCTTTAAATTCAAGTGTCATCATTTGTTTCAGGCTTTTTCTTTACTAGATCATGATAAATTTCTAATGCTTTCTCACAAATAAACGATTCGCTGATATTGTCACCTCTTAATTGTACCTAATTTATATAAACCAGCAACAGCTTTTCCACTTCCTCGAGTATTGGTGGTCTTTGCTTACTAATAACAGTCACTTCGTTTGCAACAGCAGCCCCCTTTATTACTTACTTATTCTTTATAATTGTAGTTATAGTTGACTTTGGCATACCATACTCTGCAGCAAGATCAGACACATGAATGCCATTTTCATGTTTTGTCATAATTTCTTTCTTCACTTCAACTGTTCTTCTTACAATTTTTCTTTTTCTTTAACCAATATCACTTCTAGCTTTCTTTGGACCCATGACTAAAGGCTAATGAAGAGTAAAAAATGTTCAGTGCAATAAAATTGTAAATGCAAAGCGTAACAATGAATGTAATACAGTAACAATGAATAATGTGGAATCGTAATAAATGAAACAAATAACAACGAATGTAATACAGTAACAATGAATGTAAGAACCGCAATAAACGGAACAAATAACAATGAATGTAATAAAGTAACAATAAAGCACAGCATAACATAACAATGAACGAGACCACCTGTATCTCGTACGGTGGTCGACTGGAAAATGTTTACGTTTTATCTTGGCAGTCATGTGTCGCTGTGATTCTTTTTTTTGTGCGAGTTTTTCGAGAACCGAATTTTTGTTCGAGAACCGAGTCATTTTCATCTTGAATTTTCCGTTCAAAAACCGAATTGTTCGAACTCCGAGACGTTCGAAAACCTAGGTTTGACTGTATATAAAGTCCAGAACTTTTATTAGTGCAGAATTTTCCGGGAAAAATTTAACTGACCGGGATGGATAGCAAAATGTTACAGAATTTTGTCTAAAAAATTTACTGAAGACTAAAAAAGATTTTTTGAATACACCACATAAGTATGACTTAGAATTCTTAACCTGGGGGAGTGAAAATTCATCAAGGAGGCACGAGCAACTGACTGCAAACTGAATTGATAGCTGCAAAGACAAATTTATTAGTCTTCACCTTGATTTGGGACAAAAATGTAGAATATCATATAGGGCTTAAATTTTATTTTCTGTTTTTGTCGTCAAGGGGAGCGTCAGGTTTGCTTGCTTGAAGAAGTGAGGCAGCAAGTTTTTTTGGAGAAAAAAAAAGGGTCGCGTATCAATAAGTTTAAGAAACCGAGTAAAAGAGTAAAACTGATAAAAAAAAGAGTAAAACAAATATTTTGTTAGTTAGCATTGTTTCTGAAAAGTGTTTAAAAATTATTATCGTCATGGCCCATAGTGAAAACTCAAAATTTTAGTCTGGAACTTGCTAAATGAGCAGAATTATATTGAAATATTAATTACTAAACTATAAAGGATACAACTTATGGGAACCAATAAGGTTATTTTTAATAACAATTTATAAGCTTTAAAATTGAACGAAGCTGATTAAAATTTTTGTAAAGTATTATAAATCTTTCTAAATATAAATTTCTTCTAGTATATTAAGATCTCTATTTTAAAGATAAAAAAATAATCTAGAGCCAGCTTCCGTGAATGAAATCGTTAATGTTATTAATGAATTAAATATTAACAAAGCTGCAGGTTATGATGATATCTCATGTTATTTTATTAAACTTTCTTCCTCCGTGCTTAACCCTGTACTTTCAACATTGATGAATTTGGCTATGACCCTAGGTATTTTTCCTGAAAAATGAAAGCTATCCAAGGTAATTCCTTTATTTAAAAAAGGTGATAAACTTGATGTAAACAACAATCGCCCTATATCTAAATTAACATGTTTCACAAAAATTTTTGAAAAAGTCATTTTTAATGGTCCCTTAAATTTTTAAATAAACATTCTGTTCTGGTTTGAAATCAAAACAGCTTTCGAGCAGGTTGTTCTACATCTCACGCAATTCTAGATATAGTAACTTCAACTTATGATAATATTGATAATAATCAATATACAGGAATGGTTACACTTGATATTACTAAAGCATTTGATACTGTATGCCACATAGACTCTTGATAAAACTTGACCATTAGGGAATAAGAGAACAGCGGCCCAGATGGTAGGTGCTTTCTCGCAGCCTGGGCCGTGAGTAAGTCTGTTCATTGATTTTAAAAATGACAGACCGAAACCGAACCTACCAAAACGAAAGGGTATCCACCCATTCCAATGTTCAGTGTAGGTCTGCTAGTTGGCAAACGTCCTTTTCAGGACGGGGCAATGCCAGGATAAAACTGCCCTTTTCAGGGCACATTGCCAACAAGTTCCGAAAACCCACTATTCTTCAGCTGAACATCGAAGGCCTCACTGCAAGCAAGATGAACGTTTTTCATCACCTCGCTATGCAGTCTGAGACACTCGTCATCCTACTGCAGGAGACCCACTGCACTGATGCAGAGAAGTTGGTAATTCCGAACTACCAACTAGCTGGGTCTTCTTTAAGCAGGAAGCATGGCCTTGCCACGTTTGTCCACGAGCGACTGAGATACACGCTTTTGGACCAATCTCCACCGACATCGGAGATTGAGTGGTTGTGTGTGGACGTTGATGGTTATAAAATAGTCAACGTCTACAAGCCACCGCCAACGCGATTGCGAACCCTGGATCTCCCAGTGTTTCCTCACCCCTATCTGTACGCTGGCGATTTTAACTGTCGTCATGCTGACTGGGGTTACGACGACAACAGTCCGGACAGTGAGTGCTTGGCTGGCTGGGCAAGTATTAATTGTCTTGCCCTGCTATATAATGCCAAGGACGCTGCCAGTCTTCATTCCGGCCGCTGGAACACTGGCACCAATCCAGATCGAGCTTTCGCTAGCGTAGGTCCAAACAGTCGCTTACCGGATAGACGTGTCCTTGACAAGTTCCCCAGGTCACAACATCGACCTTCGCTTATTACACCACCAAGGTTTGCTATGGCGGTGCCAAGCATGCCTGTTAAGCGATGGAACTTCCGCAAGGCCAAATGGAGTCTCGATATTGCTTTGACGAATAAATTTGCAAAGACTTTGTTGCTGCCTGATTCACTTGATGTGGATGCGGCTTACCAGGACTTCTGTAACACCATTAAGAAAACAGCTAAAAACACTATCCCACGCGGGTATCGAAATAACTATATTCCATGTTGGGATGCAGAGTGTGAATCCCTCTATAAAACCTTTCTGCAGTCTCCTCAGGGAGACGACTCAATTTTGGTTGCTACAGATCTGCTTGCCAAGCTTGGGAGTTACTCTTAGGCAGTTGGGAGCATTGACTTCTCACACTCTAGTCGAAAAGCATGGAGTATTTTGAACAACCTTACTGGTAGGTAACGACACTCTCCTCGTCACTGTCCCGTTTCAGCCGATGCTATTGCATCTCAGCTGGTTAGAAATGGGAAATACGAGGCTGTTGATTGCAAGTCATCTAGACTTGTCTCTCAAGAAGTGTCTGACCTTTGGAGGGGCACAACACCAGACGCAGTAAATATCTCTGACAATTTTTCACAGAGAGAATTTGCTGCTGCCCTTCAACATTTAAAACCAGGTAAAGCTCCGGGACCTGATTCCATCTGCTCAGACTTTATACTCCATGCCGGAGCTGCTTTGAAGTCCTGATTACGTGATTTCCTCTCTTCCTGTTTGCGCCGACTCAAAATTCCCAAGATCTGGAGAAGAGCGTTTGTGGTCGCGATCCCCAAACCAGCAAAGCCCGTGGGGGACCCAAACAGTTATCGACCGATATCTCTGCTCTGTGTCCCCTACAAGATCCTAGAGAGGCTTATCTACGCCCGCGTTGAACCATTAATCGATCCATTGCTCCCTAAAGAGCAGGCTGGGTTTCGACGCGGGAAGTCAACCGTAGATCAAGTTGTTCCGCTAACCCGGAACATCAAGGATTCTTTCGAGGCTAAAACGAAGGCTAGTGCCGTATTTGTCAATCTGACAGCTGCCTATAACACTGTCTGGCACCGTGGCCTTACCTGCAAGCTGCTGAGACTACTTCCGGATAAGCACATGGTCAAAATGATTATGGAGCTAGTCCAAAATCGAAGTTTCACCCTTACTATCGGTGACAGCAAGCAAAGAAACCTACGCTGTCTTAAAAACGGCATCGTCAGGGATCGATCTTGGCTCCCCTCCTATTTAACATCTATACGTACGATCTTCCTTCCATGATTTCCAAAAAGTTTGCTTATGCTGATGATCTAGCATTGTTGCATTCTTCTGGAAACTGGAAGGACTTAGAGGAGACCTTAAGCCAAGACATGTCTACACTTTCAGCGTATCTCCAGACTTGGAGGTCAGTCACACTAAGACGGTGACAGCAACCTTTCACTTAAATAACCGAGAGACCAAACGTGAGATAAAGGTCTACAACAATGGTAGACTTTTACCCTTCCGTCCAACTCCTACTTATCTTGGGGTAAAACTGGACAGATCGCTCACGTTTCGTCACCACTTAGTGGCATTGCGCAAAAAACTATCCACGCGCGTCACACGTTTGAGGCGACTGTGGGCTCGGGATGGGGTGCTGGTGCTAAAACACTACGCATAGCCACCTTATCTCTAGTCTACTCAACAGCTGAGTACTGTGCGCCAGTCTGGTGTCGCAGTGCTCACACTCGCCTCATTGACAGTGTCTTGAATGACGCCTTGCGCATAGTTACTGGATGCCTGCGTCCCACTCCAACGGACCACTTACCTATACTCTCAGGCATCCAACCAGCTGAGCTTCGCCGAATAGGAGCGACACTCTCCTTGGCTCACCGTGGATCTCTGAACCCACATTATATTTTGTATGGTCTTTTAAGTGGGTCCTCAGATACTCGCCAAGTGAGACTAAGATCCAAACGCCCGTTTGTGCCAGCTGCATAAAATCTTTTGGACAACCTTGCCAGACTTGGCATCCGCGCCTCTGAATGGACAAATCACAAATGGAAAACGGAGTACTGTGAAAATGCTTCCAGGCTCCGTGCTTTTGTGCCCGAGACCGGTGCCAGGCCTGTTGGGATGAGCTTACCCCGAGCAGCTTGGGTCAAGCTCAGCCGCCTGCGGACTGGTGTTGGGCGATTCCATTCGTCCATGCACAAATGGGGTCTCGCTCCTTCACCGAATTGCGAGTGCGGCGCCTCTGAGCAAACCGCATACCATGTACTAACAGCGTGCCCTATACATCGGGCACCACATGGAGCACGAGGTATGACAGTTTTGGATGACAAAACTCGATGCTGGCTTAATAACATCATTGCCAGCATCTGATTCAGGCAGTTCAGCAGCCTGGGTTAGTAGAAGGATAAACCCTCGGCCCCAGTCCTGTTTGTATCTGACCTGGAGTGGATGCCCTTCAAACAATGACGACGACGAGAGGAACAGCCTTTAAACTGATACAATCTTATTCAAATAATAGATTGCAATATGTGTACATAAATAATATTGAGTCCAATCGAAAAAGTGTTATAATGGGTGTACCTCAAGGATCTGTTTTAGGCCCGCTTCTATTTCTAATTTATATCAATGACCTTCAAAATTGTTTGAAAATTATCCCTAGACTCTTTACTGATGACACCGCCTTGTTAATTAATGCTTCCAGTATAACTGAACTTGAAATCAAAATAAACGAAAAACTGTCTAGAGTTTCCCAGTGGATGAATAAAAATTGTTTTACTATTAATCCCCCAAAGTCGCAAGCTATAATAACACCGCCTTTGCTATCACAAGTAGTTTCGCCGAGTAATATTAATATTAAACTTAATTCTAATAAAATTGCGATTTCAGACAGTATTAATTATTTAGGCGTTCTAATTGATTCCAAATTATTGTTTCATGATCATATTCATAAAATTCGTAACAAACTATCTCGTGCAGTTGGTATTTTATGCAAACTAAAAAATTTATTTCCTTCTTGTATCTTAAAAAAACTTTATTTTGCTTTCTTTCATTCGCACTTACTATACTGTCTTATAATATGGAGTGCTACATACATAGAAGTTATCTCGAACCTTTAAGAAAATTGCAAAATAAAGCTTTGCGAGTCATCATTAATATGCATTGGTCATCAAATTCTGATTCTTAGTTTAGAAAAAACAAAATTTTAAAATTAGAAGACTTAATCAAGTATAAAACTTCAAAATTAATGTTTAATTTAGACAGATGTAAATTACCAAATTCTTTTACAAAATATTTCAAAAAGGTATCTCAAATCCATTTCCGTGTAACCCGTTCATCAGACATTAATAAGTTGTATTTACCAAGATATCGATCTAATCGTTTGCAAAGATCTCTTAAATATAGAGGAGTTAAAGTTTGGAATGATGTTCCATGTAATTTAAAAAAAAATTGCTACTCCATATATAATTTCCGCTACATGTATAAACGTTATATCTTAAATTCTTATTCTAAAATCCATTAATATCTCAAATTAAACTTATATCTACAGTGGTCAATTTTTTATCTTTTGCTATAATATACGTTTATTTTTATAATTTTGATTAATCGGTGGCTGCTCGACTTGAAGACCAATTAATTATTTTTTGGTCACTTCGCAATCTCCGCATACGTTCTGTATAATTACTATAATTTTTTATCATTTTTTTTGTGTGACAAATTACGTCAATTAAATGCACTCATTTTCTTCATTAAAATTATTTTTACTATTATTGTTTTGTGTGCATTATTTATTAATACCGAATTGTATGAAATAAACTTGTCTGTCTGTCTGTCACAATATTCAACCTGATGAACTTGTGCACGTTTTGTCAAATACGCAGCGTCGTGCCAATCTTTGTCTTCAAGTGCATGGGGGACACTTTCAACAACTGCTGTAGCCAATAAAGGCGAACATTTCTTGCGTAAATTTAATCTATTAAAGTATTCTTTTCTTGATTAATTTTCAATGTCATTTAATAAATAATTTAAATCACAACATATGAACAGGTCTATTTTTTATGCTCTCAAGGGTTGGGTACAACTCATTGCCAGTAACTCATCGCCAGCTAACTCATCCCCGCCAACTCAACGCTGATCCATCTCATCACCAAACCAACTCATCACTGGTCCAACTCATTACCGTGTGTGTGTGTGTGTGTGTGTGTGTGTGTGTGTGTGTGTGTTTGTGCGTTTAAAGCAATTGATGAAGCAAACACACTGGCGATGCGTTGGGCTGACAATGAGTTGGGCTGGCGATGACTAGGACCAGCGATAAGTTGGATTAGCGATGAGTTGGCGGCAATAAATTGTCCCATTCCCGCTCTCGGTGCGTATCAATACCACTGCACTTTACTTTTTGAACACCCTGTATAAATAATACAACTTGTGGTAATCAATAATGTTGTTTTTAATGACAATTTGTAAGCTTTAAATTGAACGAAGCTGATTAGAAATTTTTTAACGTATTGAAAATCTTTCTAAATATTTTATATAGAAAGACGAATAAAAAATAACGAAAGTCATCCATTAAAATCTTTTTAAATTTCTTCTGCTATATTAAGATCTTTATTTAAAGATAAAAAAATAATTAAAAACTGGATGCCTCGGAGTACTATAAACTCAGTAAAAAAGTTGAATGAAAAACAAACATTATCGGTAATAAAATCATTGCTATGAGAAAAAAAATAAAGTAAATATGTAGCGACAACTAGTGAAATTAAATTATTTAAAAATTGAATAAAAAGTATAGGTTTTGCCATTAAAGTATGATTAAGTGAACCAATAAAAAACGACTCCAAGAATAGTTTTTTTATGTAACCTGTTTTTTTGCTGCAATTTTCAAGTTATTCCTAACCTCAAGATTATCTTGCAAATATACAGGTACATGATTCACCAGGGCAGATTTGTTCTTCACTTTAATGCTATCTAACTAAACTAAATTTTTAGGGTTCACATCACGCATGTGTAAAATACATTGCAATACTTTTTGAAATTTTTGTGTTAAAATAAATACAGATCAAAAATAATTTCTTTATGGCTCAAACAAGACAGTGCAGTTGATGTAACGTTTATGTTGTTTGAATTTTACTTGAATGACCAAATGTTGTCTTCAGTTCCCGGTCAACCCAATCCACCCACATCATCATTATCAACAACCTCAACCATTACGTTGCAATGGGATGATATTCCTGGATTAGCTTTGAAAACTTACACAGTAATACAAGATGGAGATGATATAATAACTGGAATAAATACAAATATGGTGACTGTTGATAATTTAACTTCGAATGCAAATTATGAATTTCAAGTGAAAGCAAGCAACAACGCTGGTGATGGTGAAGCTTCAAATGCTTCAATGTTTGCGACAAGTAAGTTTCTTGTTACTGGTTACGTGTTTTGAAAAAGCTGATCAGAAGTATAAATACAACTTATTTGGTAGTTGTTTTATTACGTTTTAGGCAAAATAAAATGGTTAAAAAATATTTTATATTAAGGTTTACCATTTCGTGGTTGTTTTTAAGATTGGTGCTTATTTTTATGAAAAGTTTTATAAAAAATTTTAATGTGCTTATTTTAAACAAACGTGCTTATGTCAGAATTAAGTGCTTATTCGTTGTAATGGCCTTACAAAAAGGGGGAATGTGCAAGAAAAGTAAAGGGGGACTACTATTTAGTGTTCCAAATCAAAGCAATCTGTAAAAACAGGTCATTGTCATAGGAGGAGCCACGTTTTAATACTTTAAAACAAAGCAATCTCTAAAAAAAAGATCTTCATTTTAAATAGGCCGATGTTAAATATTCCAAAACATTGTGATCTCTAAAAAGTCATCGTTTTATTCGCAGGGCCATCTTTTTGTGTATAAAAACAAAGTTATCTCTAAAAAAATTTTTTATTTTAAACATGCCACCGACGTCCTGGTACTACTATAAAGAAATGGAGCAATATCTTAAGTAGGAGGCCACTTTTTGATGTATTTTAAAGGGGCCCTGAGTGCCTCCGTTTGCACCATATAAAAGTCATCACTGTTTATTTGTGCGTATTTTTTAACTAATTTGTTTTAGTTTCCCAAAAAATTTCTAGAAAATGCGTTTATTACAGGTTTTTACTCTATGTCCAAAAAAAGGGTGAATTTTTTGGTTAAAAATTAAGCAATAACTTTTTTTCGGGACAAAAATATAAATTTGGCTGTGCTTATGTTTTGATCATTTCTGATGATGACCTTGTTTATAATAGAGAAATAATGATTGCTAGCAGTCGTACATTGTATTGATCTAAAGCAATGATGTCAAACCTTTTCGAGACCGCGTGCCACAATTGCAACCCGAAATGACTTTATCTATCTCAACGTGCCAGCGTTTTCATAAACATCATAGTTACTTTTCAATTAATAAAAAATACTTTTAGATTAGTATATCTATCATTTTTATTAACAAAAAGTTGCAATAAATATTGTTGTATTAATGTATGGTTGTATTAACAAAATGCTTTGACAAAATAGAATTGTGTCGTCGTTTGCAGATCAATACGTAATAATTGGTTAATCAACAAAAACGGTTGGACTTTAATAGCAACAATGAGTGTGTCTAGCTCTAGCACATGCTCACACCCAACAGAATTGTGTTAGTTTTAATCTCTAAACAAATTTCTATTGACAAGAGAGCAGAGGTTTTAAATGATTTAATAAGAACAACTTTCTAAAATGCTGACCGAAAAGCAAGAATTGTATAATGTTCAAAGCAAAGTCTGTTTTAAGTCTGCGTCTTCTTTAAAATGTAATTACCGTAAGCCGTCTTTGATCGAAGCTAATTTTGAATAGAGAACGATACGTTTGAAGTTGGCCATAAGTTTGCTATGAAAAAATAATACGTGTCGTTGATTAGAATGCGCACAAAATTCGCAATAAAGAATAGAACGTGCGCATTCTATTCGAAGAAATACGGTCTGTGTACAATCATGGTCTTGTGTGCCAGCAAATCAGCTTTCCCAGACAATTTGGTTTATTATATATTGGTTTGTATCTACTCTTGAATTAACCAGTTTTAATGGGATTGTTGTTTTGGTTCTACTTTTAAATTATCCTAGTTGTGCATAGTTATTACAAGTAATTTAAAAGTGCTTATTTAAAACCAAAAATTTGACTCAAATAGAAATGAGACAAAAAATCTTTTTTTCTAAACCAAGTATATTATTTTTAACAAAAAAATTTTTTTAATAAGAAACATAGAATTAAACAATAAGAAACAAAACTTTAAAAAATATACAGGAAACAAAACTTTGATCTATATTCAGCAATGATTTTTGATTTTGTATCACCAACTTTTCTATTACAGGTAATTGATTAGCGCCGATTGTCAAAGTGTGCACAATAATAACATCACTGAAATTCACGAGCAAATAAATTAATTCAATAACATTATACCAAACGATAGAAACAAAAAAAAATTTTTTTGTCGTTTATTTCTTCCTGACTTTTAGGAAAACGTCAGATCCGTTATACTCTCCTGACCTGCTCTAGTACATACCAAGATATTGCTGTCCGGTTGAAATTTTTTTTAGATTTCAATTTAAGGAATTAACTGAAATTTGGAGTTGCTTACAAAGAGCAACAAAAAACAGAAAATGTCTTTTACAAAAACGCGATGACAAGAATAAGTTTTGATTCACAATCGTGTCGAATGCAAATGCAATTAATATGACGCTGTCGAAATATATCTCGCAATTTTATCGAGAGACTTGAGAAAGAAGAGATAAACAGCTTGTAGTCAAGCAGAAGTTATGTGACAGACATTGCAAATGACATCAACAGTTAAGCACCAAACCTCTGTCATTCTTGGTTGAGTTACCATTTATTTTCTCTATATATAATAAAGGAAAAAGATAATAGTCAGAGATTTTTGAAGAGTGTTAATGAAACACAATGATTTCAATGACGACTAATGTACCAACCGATGAATGTGGTTTTTGGGTCTAACGTTACCACTACCATTATAATTATTTAAACTCACATTTAGTTCGGCTTCCTTGCTCCCGACGGCAACTTGCAAACCCTGGTTTAAAAATGTTTTGAAATTCGACCACTTCAAAGTTTATAAATCACAAAGAAGGTCTCTTTTAAGCTTTTGACAACATTGTTAATAAAACGTTTGCAATTAACTCAACATCTACCATTTTAAAAATCATTTTTAAAGTTATTTTTTGCTTTTAAATAGTTTGTAAAATGTGCATTGTTTTTACCTGAAGTCTTGCCCTATGTAACAGACGAAACATCGTGTTGTAATTTTGCTTTAAAAATACGTATATACATTACGGTTTTTATTGTATTTATTGAAGTTAAACTGACCTCTGATTTATATTTGAAGAACATAAGAAGTTTAAATAAAGTATTATTCCTGGTAATAGTGTTTACATTAACTACAATTTTTTGTTCGTTTTATGGCAAGCAAGAAATTTACTATAGAAAGATAAGTGGGAAGGAAATCATTCCAAACTCTGCCAATGATTTAATTAATATGACCAAAACCACATTTGGCGGGTAATATATTCGACTGATCAAGAAAATATACACATAAGGGTAATTTGATCTCTTACCATCAAGTCAAATGACAAATCCACCAATTAATAAGATTATTAAAACTCGTGGCCCGCTTAGGAGCCAAGGTCCACGGTTAAAACTCTATTTAAGTTCAGTTATTATCCTAAAAGGAAAACTTTTTGTTTTTAATTTGAATTTATCTCTCTGATACCTTGATTGGGATTCTCAAATTTACTTGAGAACCAAAAAAACAAAGTCATCTTTTTCATCCAATTGGCATTGGTTTTGTCGACAAAAGATATCTTGCTTGACAAGAAATTTTATCTAAAATTTCAATAATATTGTCAGCAGCCACAAGAAGTTTATGCCTGAGTTTTGATCACATTTACAGTTTCCAAGCAGCTTATTTGTGGTAATTAGGCGTGTTCTTAAAGTGTATCTTCTAGTAAAAATTTTTTGTTTCAATAAATGTTTAAAATGTACAAATTAGATTTAAATCTTTAGACTGGATCAAATTCACTAAACTTTATCTTGTATTTTCTGAAATACACAATTCCAATGTTAAACGGTTAGAACAAAACCTTGAATTTTACTGCAGCTGACAATTATCTGCAAATTTTTTTAAAAGCCAAACATTGTTAATCTTTATAAATCAAAATTATTTAGCGTTTGAAATAAAATAAATAGGCTCTATTTTTTTGGGCGTGTGATTAACTTTTGAAAATACTTTAGACAGATTGAAGAATAAATTTATAAAAGAATATTTTCTTATAACAGAACTTTCGTTTTGGTTTTCTCAAGCGATATTTTAACAGCTTTAATTTCATTTTCATCGATTTTATATTTCAATTTCAGAATATGCTGCTCCACAATCATTAACTTTTCAATCTTCAACCGTTTCTATGATAAACATAACTTGGTCAGTTCCTGATTCTGGAGGAAAAGCTGAATCAATAAAATGTTATGAGGTCGCATGGAGTGGATCTGATAACAACAATAGCATTCTGGAAACAAACGATACCTCAAAAATAATTGATGGTTTGTTTTCAAATGAAAACTACATTGTTAGTGTGAGAGTTGTGACCAACATGAATGATTACGGGAAAGAATCAGAACAAGTGAAAGCAACAACACGTAAGTTTATGGTTCGAAAACTTATAACTTTGAATCAAAAATAAAATAAGCGAAAAGTTTTTTGGAATCGCTGTCGTCGTCGTCGTTTGAAAGAATATCCACTTCCGGTCAGACACAACAGGACTGGGGCCGAGGATTTATCCTTTTTACTACCCCAGGTTGCTGTACTGCTCGGATCATATGCTGGCAGTGTGAGCAGTTTTCAGTGTTGAGTCAGCATCGGTTTTTATCATGTAAAACCGTCAGACCTCGTGCTCCGTGTGGTGCCCGAAGTATGGGGCACATTGTTAGGACGTGGTCTGAGGTTTGTTTAGAGGCGCCACATTTGCAATTCGGTGCAGTTTGCAATGAACTTACAGGTTGATTAAATCTAAAAACGATATTAATCAGCATATGATTGTACTAAATTATGATGATCATTATATGAGTAATAAAAATTTTAATGCTAATTATTTGTTTTTCTATAAGCCCGATAAAGAACATTGCTTGCATTAACTTTTTGCGATTTAATAAATCGAATTTATTGTTTTGTTTGGGATAATATTGGTTGTTTATAAAATTTTTATTTTTATTAAAAGTTACGAAAAGTTCTTGGTGGCTCTGTGGTGTCTGTTGATCCTCCAAAAAATGCTTTTAAATAGAAATTTGTTAAATTTTACAACTTTTTATTTTGAACTTGTTTAATTAAACGTTTGTTACTCGTGTAACAGCAAAACCTTAAAAACCTGACCAATCGTTAGATAATTTTCAGATATAAAGCAAAACGTTTAGTGTTTCAAATGTGAACAACGACCATAGCGCAATACATAACGATACATGATGTTTATTAAGGTGTGTGAATTTCGGGACGTTTCATTGTTCTCGGATTTTCCGGAAAAAAATTTAACTTACCGTAATAGCGAAATGTTACAGAATTTTTTCCGAAAAATTTACAAAGAATAAAAAAGATCTTCACTTGCAATTCCAAGCCTTTACTTAATACATAGGTTACACAATTTAAACGTAGGTAATTTTCTGAATACATGGAGTTCAAAAAATCACTTTTAGGAATGTGCGGACCCATTAACATTACTAGATATACATACAATTATCGATACTTTCTGAAAAATACTTTACCAGGTACAATTTGCATAATAATAATAGCTCTTAACCTTCCTTGACCTGAAAAAAATAATTCAAAAAGATGTGCAAAAAGTGTACAATCAAGCTACATTAGCTCTGTTTTTAAGAATTTCTCACAAAGCAGTTTTAAACAGTGGTAAATGCTTGCATGAAGAAGAGGGACAACAAGTTTTGTTGGCGAAAAAAAGGGGATCGCGTCTCAATAAGTTTAAAAAACCCCTGAGAGTAAAACAAATATTTTGTCAGTAAGCATTGTTTCTGAAAAGTGTTTAAAAACTATTATTGTCATTGCCCATAGTAAAAACTCAAAAATTTTAATCTGGAACTTGTTAAATGAGCAAATATTGAAATGTTACTTAATAAACTAACTGGGTGTTCAAAAAGTAATCAATGTAGACAAATATGCAGTCATTCCATTATGAAACCGCTAATTAACAATTTTGCCAAGAAGCATATTTTATTGTTATAAAATTGTTTTTTGACATCATTAATACATCATTATTACATTATTACATCAGTAGTTTTGATATTGGTTAGCTAACGTTTAAAGTGGTGCTTACTGTATAGGAAAGAATATTTCTGGTTCAAAGTGTACAGTATTTGTTGATGGAGGAGAATATTTAAGGAAGGTTTAAGAGGAATTCATACAACGATTTGGAGATGACAGGGTACCACATCGCAATTGTGTTTCTGCGTTGAACCCTGGTTTCTCTAATCATTCCCGCCTTTAACTCGAGGTTTCCCAAAAATTTTTAACTAAATTTTTAAAAGCTATGTTTTTATCCACAAAAGTAAAATTATTAAGCAAGAAGACATTTTTATTGATAACAAAACACAAACAGATTTTTTTTCGCTGGCCGGTAAACAGGCTTACAGGGTAATGATGGTAGGGTTCAAAGAGTAAAAAAACTTAAGGAAACTGGAGCAGTTCATGACAAAATTTGTTCTGGTAGACCCAAAAAGCTAACAAAACCTGCCTTCAGGGATGTAAAAAATGAATTAGAAAGAAGTCCAACAAAATCTTTAAGACGCTTATGGCAGGAAGCAGGACTTCCATTAGCCTCAACTCACAGTGCAGTGCACAAACTGAAATTCCGCTCATACAAAATGCATGTTGTCCACGAACTGAAAGCTCATGAAAAGATTCTGAGCTAGAAAAGAAAATAACAAGATTAAATGAAGTTTATATTATTAATTGAAAGCTAAATGACTAAAATGCAGCAATTTCTAGTCTTTTATCATAAAAAGATAACAAACGTTTTAAGAATAAGCCGTATATTATTTATATGAATAGTGCCAAACTTTTCTTGCAACTGATATAAGACAGGTATCATTAAAAGATTTTTGGGAAAAATAAAAATTTTTGAAATAAATATTTTGAAAATTTAGAATTCTAACCAAAAGTTATCAAGTCAAAATCTTAAATAAAATTAATAAAAATTGAAAATACCGGCATTGTTATCAAAGAACTTACTCACAACCCAGGCTGCGAGAGAGCAACTGCCATCTGTGCCAAGAGCCTCTGAACAAATAACAGACCACATTCTAATAGCGTGACCCATACATGGGACACCACATAAAGCACGTGGTCTGACGATTTTGGATGACAAAACCTAATGCTGGTTCTACACCATCACTGCCAGCATTTAATCCAGGCAGTACAGTAGCCTGGAGTGGTAAAGTATAAGCCTTCGTTCCCAGTACTGTTTGTGACTGACCTGCAGTGGATGTTCTTTCAAACAAAAACGACGATTGTAGGGGGCTAATCGAATCGAATTATCATATCAAGAAAAAATGAAAGACAAATTGGTTGTTGATTTGACGAATCCATTTTTTTGAAAAAAAATTTCAAAAGTATATTGTTTCGAATTGTCTGAAATTTATTTTTCTCAAGTCATTTTTGATTTTTTTTATAACAATGCCGATATTTTGAATGTTTATCATTACTTCATTAAACATTAAACTTAAACATGTACTTGATTAGAATTAATTTTCGTCTTTCCATGTCAAACCTTTCCCAATAACTTTTCCAATTCAGTGGTCACTATAAAGTTTGGCACTATATTCCTATAAATAATATACTGCTAATTTATTTTTGAAATCTTTTTTCAATAGAAATTTTCACACTTACCGTAATACTTTATGCTTGCAGTCAAACTCCTTCTATCAGCATAATTAGGGTTTAGGGAATGTGATGAAAATTTATCCCAAAGCAAACAAATAAAATTCAGGTCTTATTTTTGAAAGAAAATCGATTTTTCTTTACAGCGAGTCGCACATATTTGGTTGTAAAAAAAAAATTTCAATCTCTTGTTACTAAAAAGTACAGAATTTGCTATTTACTTAGAAGTAGTAATTGTTTTTGTTCTTGACAATTGTGAATAAAGAGAAAACAAGATGCAATTGTTATAAAGCTTTTCTTTGCACTGGGCATCATTCGCCCTGAACGCGCTGTGGCCGCGTGGCAAGTAGCGTGACAAGTGGCAATTGCGATCAACCTGGTCGCGGTTCAAAATTTATCCGCCTCGTTCAGTTTGTCTCCAATAAAAAAATACTTTAATCCTTTACTGCATGAATTTTTAGATTTAAACAAAAAAATTTAAATCAAGCTTAAAAACCATTAAATGCATCTAAATTAATGATAATTTATGAAAAATTGAAAATGGGGTAATTTTATGGTTTATCATATATGATACAAAATGGGCTTCAAGAAGATTTAGCAAAAAAATTTCAGAATAAAATTTAGCGTTTATTAAAGAAAAGTTTTACATAATTTTTCAAGCAATGTGTACAAAAGTAAAGCTAGAAAAAAACAATCATTAGGATGGGGTAGATGGATATGAGCGCTGTATTTAGAGTGACGTGATCAAATTGGTTACAGTGCGAAAACAACTTGAATTTGTTTTATTCTTGGTAAAAAATTTTGATGGCACTTGTCTATTCTTGGCTTGACAATTTTATCAAATATCTTTAAATTTCCGCCTTACCTCTAAATAAAAACTTCTTCTTCTTCTTTTGGCTTCTCCCTACTCGGGGTCGCCACATCGCGACAGTATCTCCATTTCAATCGATCTACTTCGTCTCCTTCCCTAGCTCCAACTCTTTCCATGTCTTCTCTCACCAAATCCATCCACCTTCTCCTTGGCCTTCCTCTTTTCCTTCTGCCTGGCACCGCCATCTCCATCATCCTTTTTCCCACGTAGTATTCTTCTCTCCTTTTGCGTGTCCATACCAACGTAGCCTTGCATTCCGAAGTTTGTCTCCCAGCTTTGCAATTTTTGCGGTCCCTCTCACGTATTCGTTTCTTATCTTGTCCTTTCTTGTCACTCCCAGTGCCCATCTCATCATTTTCAACTCTGCAAATTCCAGGACTATGTCATCTGCAAACAGCATATCTCATGGTGCGTCCTTCGTGATGTCCTCCGTCAGCCTGTCTATGATGATAGCAAAAAGAAATGAGCTGAGTGCTATACCTTGGTGAAGTGCAACACCTACTTTGAATTCTTTAGTCAACCCTGCTGCACTTCTCACAGTTGTTGTCGCTCCGTCATACATATCCTTGATAATCTTTATGTAGCACTCTGATGCTTCAGCTAACGGCAAGCATTCCTACAGTTCCTCCCTGTGTACCCTGTCGTATGCTTTCTCCAAATCAATAAAGGCACAATGCACTGGCTTCTGCCCTTCAGTCCACTTTTCCAACAGCATCCTTAGACAAAAGATTGCGTCGGTGGTACTCCTTCCTGGCATGAACCCAAATTGTTGCTCAGTGATTGTCATCTCCTTCCTTATTCTTGCTTCTATTATCCTCTCCCACAATTTCATAGTGTGGCTCATCAACTTGATCCCCCCGTAGTTTCTACATCCCTTGATGTTTCCTTTACCTTTGTACAATGGTACAAGCACGCTCCTCCTCCATTCATATGGCATCTTCTCTCCTCGCAAGAGTCTATTGAAGAAGTTCAATAAAAACTCCACACCTTTATTGCCTAGAGCAATTTATGCTTCCACTGGTATATCATCAGGTCCTTGAACCTTTCCATTCTTCATCTCCCTTAACCCAGTCCTGACTTCTTCTCCAAAGATATCTTCCACGTCTTTTTCTCTCTCTTCTGTTCTCGTTTTACTGCTTTCTCTAGGGTTTTCATGTTTGAGTAAGTTGTCGAAATACTCCTTCCATCTCTGTTTCACTTTCTCTTCTTCCATCGGAATCTCCCCAGTTTTACTCTTAATTACTCTTACTTGTTGAACATCCTTGCTTTGTTTGTTTCTCTGCTTTGCTCTTTTGAACACTTCATTTTCCTCCTCCTTTGTTTCCAGTTTTTCGTACAGTTTCTCATATGCCTTGTTTCTTGCCTTTGCCACTTCTCTCTTAGCTTGCTTTCTTGCAGTTTTATAGGCCAACTTGCTTGCATCTTCTCTGATGGTATCCCATGCCTTTTTAGCTTTTTTCTTATCCTTCAGTTTCTCCTGGACTTCCTGGTTCCACCACCATGTTTCCCATCTACTTGCCGTGCTAATTTTTCCGATGTTTCACCCAGTTTCTTTCTGGCAATGCTTCATATCATTTCAGTATCCACCACCTCCTTAATCCTTCGTCTTCTCACCATAATGTAATTTACCTGCGATCACCTATAAATAAAAACACCCTCACAATTACCTCTAAATAAAAACCAAAAAATTAAATAAAAAATTTTATCTGGCAGCAATATACATGTATTGAGATCTCTGAAAGTAAGTTGGGATAATCGCTTGACAGTTAGCCTAAAGAGGACGCCCCACCATTTCCTGCAAGTTAGAAGGAGAAATACGACGGTGATAATAAAAGTGCATATTACAACATTGACATGGCATTTTTCATTTAAAAAAATGCCAATTTTCATCTAAGCAAGCTTATACAGTTAACAAAAAAAAGCGTTTTTCCGATGTTTTTCTAGCAAGAGTTGCTTTGTTTTGGTAAATGGTCTTCTTGTTTTACGTTTATGTTTGTCTCAGATTTTCTCAGTTTCTAGAAAATTTGCCGATGAGCTGTGACGTGATGTTATCTGAAAGTCCAGGCTAAAAGTAAAAAAAAGTTTTTGCTGTTTTGAAGACAAACAGAAACCGATTTTGTCAAAACTGAGGAGTATCTACCCAACCGCTATTTTAGCCACAGCCTTCTAATAGAAAAGCGTCTTTTGCAGAACAGGAAAACTATCAGTAAACATTGTCAACAAGTTCTAGTGGTGCACCATAGTCAAGTTGAACACCTAACGTTACATTAGAAGCAAGATGAAAGTTTCTCATTATCTTGCTTAACTGGTTAATGTGCTCGTAATCTTATTACAGGAAACTCATTAGATCTATGCTATAGCAAAAAAGCTAGTACTTCCAAATTTCTTCTGATAAGCCATACTGAGACATTCTGCATAAAATAGGTTTTTTTCTAGATAAAATTTTTATTTGATAAAAAATAGTTAGTATGTTTAGTATGTGGCCTGCCTTTTAAATGTGGCCTACGAAATTCGTTTAGTATGTGGAGGTAGGCCACATAGAGGCCAAGCTGTTGTTTTCTTTTTTCAAGCAGATTCAAAATTGTACATAAGTCAAGCGAACTCCATAAAAAAATTGGCCGTAAAGTGTCTTTTCTAGATGAAGAACAAAAATCACTTGGATAGGATGAGTATCGAACTCACATCCTTCTGCTTCATGGTCATAGCGTCATAAAACCGAGCTATTCTGTCAAATACTAGTGAATCAAATTGATTTGCCATATCTAAGTTTAAAATTGGTCTAGTACTTTTTTTTTAGTTTCTTGTTTCCAGGTCAGATAGCATTTTGAGTTTTACATTGCAAGACATGACTTACCACATGTTGTATCAAATGTGATACAACCACATTTATAAGTGTAATTTTTTCAATTTACATTAAAAATTTGAAAATACAATTTCTAGTAATTAATTACAAAGTAAGTACTAAAATATAATTTTTTCAGCAAGAAATTTACATGAAAACTTTAAAAAAATTTAAATTTATTTTTATCAAAAGTAACGGTTGCTGAAAAATATATTTTCAATCATAAAATTAAATTAAAACATGATTTTGGACTTCATTTTAAAAATAAAATGTTTTAAATAAGAAAATATTGCATTTTCTTTGATTCAAAAGCAAAATTAAAAAAAAAAAGTTCTTTTTAATGAAAAAATAATTGTTAGTTTGGTTGCATCAAGTATGATATGCTATGCAATAAAGGGTTAAGACACCTTGCCCTACTTGGTGGTCTTGACTAGCAATTCTAAATTTTACTTATGTTGCAGTAAAAGTAAAAAAAAACAAATAAAAAATTTCAACCGGGCAGCAATGCATTGGCATCTCCGGGACCAGGTCGGGGTAATTGTGATGATAATAATATGTAATAATAATACGAGATAATCGTATTATTATCCAGCGAGTAAAGAGGGTAAATAGACATGATAAAAAAAACTTCAATGAAAGAAGATTTAATAGAGGAAAAACTCCTTATTCGTTTAAAGGGATTTTAATATTTTTCTGAGCTTATAATTGCGTAAAAATAAACATTTTAGTGTGCATTTTGTTGTGGAAACCTTTGTTTTAAATTTTAAATCATATTGAAAATTAATTTATTTTAATTTATTGATTTATAAAAAAACTTAGTAAAACTTTTGAAATTTCAAGTTGCTTCAAAATCTTTAAATTTTTGTTTTAAATATAATAAAGGCCTAGCTAGATCTGGATCAGCGGCATCATTAACTCTGGGAGCCAGATCCGGAGCTAATTGTTGATAGAAGATAGCTCTGTTGCTCGAGCTAGAGTAGTTTGACATTGATACTTGATTGAAAGCCCCGGTATAGTCTTCTTTGTACTATGGCCCTTATGCCCTACCCTGATTTTTTTTTTTATGAAGAGACACCGCAATGAATACGTAAACAGAGTGACCGCGATGATTAATTCATCGTAAAATGCCTTTCAACCACTTGACCAGGCTGCTGACGTTAAGATGTGCTTTGAATCGTGGACATTATTGTAAGTATCAGGGTGAATTCATTGAAGAATTAGCGTAAAGTGGCTTTTCAAAAAACATAACAGAAACCATTCAGATAAGCTGAACATCAAACTCGCGTTGTTCTGCACAGAGGTCAGAATGTTACCACATTGTGGTATTCTGCTGAAAAAAATAGCCTCAGTCTCCGCTATTTTCAGTCGTTCACTCATTCAAGTACTAACCAGGCCCGCCTTGCATAACTCCCCAGATCTGAGCGGATGAGTTTTATTGAATATGGTATGGTCGCAGGCATTCTCAATACATGACCCCATTTATTACTGTATTGTTTGGATCGTGTGAAAGCATGCCAGCAAGTGGTGAGATTGATAGTATAATATTACTATACTAAGTTTAACGGCCATAACCCATAGTTGTATTTTACATTGTACAAACCCATATATTGGTCGTTGTACCAGTGCTTGCAGAAGGCATTGTCTATTCCATTAGGCATTGTCTATTTCAAATAAAAAATAAAAGCATCAAAATCTCTCATCTTAATCTAACACAAAAAATGGCTGTGGTTATAAATCATGCGTCCTCAAGCTTTGCTTTGAAATGCGCGGTTGATTAAGCTTTTAATGGGAAAGAATTCGTCGCTTTTCGAAAATGAAAAACTCAGTTTTGATATTTCCGTCAATTAAACTAAATGTCTTCGAAAAGTCTTTTCAAAAAGTTTTGTTTGCCAAAGCAAGTGAAAAAAGGTGTACAAAATCAATCTGAACTGGTTGGTTAGAACAGTATTTCCAAACCTTTTTCTGAAGCGACTCAACGTTTTAAAAAATTTTATATGTATCAAAATCTTGCAGTGCAGAATATGCCAAAATATTAAAAGATAGGCAGTAAAACTTTTTATGACAATGAAGTTACATTACTATTGCAAAGCAAGTTACTTTTGCTAAACATTTATTCATCAACTAACTTTATATTCACATTTATGAGAAACCTGTGCTTGTTTGCGTCATTATCGTTTGGAAGGACATTCACGCCGGATCAGACACAAACAGGACTGAGACCAAGGGCTTCTTCTTTTACTACCTCAGACTGCTATATCGCCCGGATCTTTTTCTTTTTCTTCATGTAGAGCAGATGTTTCTCTTTATGAAAAACACTTCAAATGTTAGAGCAGTATCTTAAGTAGGAGGCCACTTTTTGATGTATTTTAAAGGGGGCCCTGAGTGCCTCCGTTTGCACCATATAAAAGTTATCACTGTTTATTTGTGCGTATTTTTTAACTAATTTGTTTTAGTTTCCCAAAAAATTTCTAGAAAATGCGTTTATTACAGGTTTTTACTCTATGTCCAAAAAAAGGGTGAATTTTTTGGTTAAAAATTAAGCAATGACTTTTTTTCGGGACAAAAATATAAATTTGGCTGTGCTTATGTTTTGATCATTTCTGATGATGACCTTGTTTATAATAGAGAAATAATGATTGCTAGCAGTCGTACATTGTATTGATCTAAAGCAATGATGTCAAACCTTTTCGAGACCGCGTGCCACAATTGCAACCCGAAATGACTTTATCTATCTCAACGTGCCAGCGTTTTCATAAACATCATAGTTACTTTTCAATTAATAAAAAATACTTTTAGATTAGTATATCTATCATTTTTATTAACAAAAAGTTGCAATAAATATTGTTGTATTAATGTATGGTTGTATTAACAAAATGCTTTGACAAAATAGAATTGTGTCGTCGTTTGCAGATCAATACGTAATAATTGGTTAATCAACAAAAACGGTTGGACTTTAATAGCAACAATGAGTGTGTCTAGCTCTAGCACATGCTCACACCCAACAGAATTGTGTTAGTTTTAATCTCTAAACAAATTTCTATTGACAAGAGAGCAGAGGTTTTAAATGATTTAATAAGAACAACTTTCTAAAATGCTGACCGAAAAGCAAGAATTGTATAATGTTCAAAGCAAAGTCTGTTTTAAGTCTGCGTCTTCTTTAAAATGTAATTACCGTAAGCCGTCTTTGATCGAAGCTAATTTTGAATAGAGAACGATACGTTTGAAGTTGGCCATAAGTTTGCTATGAAAAAATAATACGTGTCGTTGATTAGAATGCGCCCTTGTTTAGAATGCGCACAAAATTCGCAATAAAGAATAGAACGTGCGCATTCTATTCGAAGAAATACGGTCTGTGTACAATCATGGTCTTGTGTGCCAGCAAATCAGCATTCCCAGACAATTTGGTTTATTATATATTGGTTTGTATCTACTCTTGAATTAACCAGTTTTAATGAGATTGTTGTTTTGGTTCTACTTTTAAATTATCCTAGTTGTGCATAGTTATTACAAGTAATTTAAAAGTGCTTATTTAAAACCAAAAATTTGACTCAAATAGAAATGAGAGAAAAAATCTTTTTTTCTAAACCAAGTATATTATTTTTAACAAAAAAATTTTTTAATAAGAAACATAGAATTAAACAATAAGAAACAAAACTTTAAAAAATATACAGGAAACAAAACTTTGATCTATATTCAGCAATGATTTTTGATTTTGTATCACCAACTTTTCTATTACAGGTAATTGGTTAGCGCCGATTGTCAAAGTGTGCACAATAATAACATCACTGAAATTCACGAGCAAATAAATTAATTCAATAACATTATACCAAACGATAGAAACAAAAAAAAATTTTTTTGTCGTTTATTTCTTCCTGACTTTTAGGAAAACGTCAGATCCGTTATACTCTCCTGACCTGCTCTAGTACATACCAAGATATTGCTGTCCGGTTGAAATTTTTTTTAGATTTCAATTTAAGGAATTAACTGAAATTTGGAGTTGCTTACAAAGAGCAACAAAAAACAGAAAATGTCTTTTACAAAAACGCGATGACAAGAATAAGTTTTGATTCACAATCGTGTCGAATGCAAATGCAATTAATATGACGCTGTCGAAATATATCTCGCAATTTTATCGAGAGACTTGAGAAAGAAGAGATAAACAGCTTGTAGTCAAGCAGAAGTTATGTGACAGACATTGCAAATGACATCAACAGTTAAGCACCAAACCTCTGTCATTCTTGGTTGAGTTACCATTTATTTTCTCTATATATAATAAAGGAAAAAGATAATAGTCAGAGATTTTTGAAGAGTGTTAATGAAACACAATGATTTCAATGACGACTAATGTACCAACCGATGAATGTGGTTTTTGGGTCTAACGTTACCACTACCATTATAATTATTTAAACTCACATTTAGTTCGGCTTCCTTGCTCTCGACGGCAACTTGCAAACCCTGGTTTAAAAATGTTTTGAAATTCGACCACTTCAAAGTTTATAAATCACAAAGAAGGTCTCTTTTAAGCTTTTGACAACATTGTTAATAAAACGTTTGCAATTAACTCAACATCTACCATTTTAAAAATCATTTTTAAAGTTATTTTTTGCTTTTAAATAGTTTGTAAAATGTGCATTGTTTTTACCTGAAGTCTTGCCCTATGTAACAGACGAAACATCGTGTTGTAATTTTGCTTTAAAAATACGTATATACATTACGGTTTTTATTGTATTTATTGAAGTTAAACTGACCTCTGATTTATATTTGAAGAACATAAGAAGTTTAAATAAAGTATTATTCCTGGTAATAGTGTTTACATTAACTACAATTTTTTGTTCGTTTTATGGCAAGCAAGAAATTTACTATAGAAAGATAAGTGGGAAGGAAATCATTCCAAACTCTGCCAATGATTTAATTAATATGACCAAAACCACATTTGGCGGGTAATATATTCGACTGATCAAGAAAATATACACATAAGGGTAATTTGATCTCTTACCATCAAGTCAAATGACAAATCCACCAATTAATAAGATTATTAAAACTCGTGGCCCGCTTAGGAGCCAAGGTCCACGGTTAAAACTCTATTTAAGTTCAGTTATTATCCTAAAAGGAAAACTTTTTGTTTTTAATTTGAATTTATCTCTCTGATACCTTGATTGGGATTCTCAAATTTACTTGAGAACCAAAAAAACAAAGTCATCTTTTTCATCTAATTGGCATTGGTTTTGTCGACAAAAGATATCTTGCTTGACAAGAAATTTTATCTAAAATTTCAATAATATTGTCAGCAGCCACAAGAAGTTTATGCCTGAGTTTTGATCACATTTACAGTTTCCAAGCAGCTTATTTGTGGTAATTAGGCGTGTTCTTAAAGTGTATCTTCTAGTAAAAATTTTTTGTTTCAATAAATGTTTAAAATGTACAAATTAGATTTAAATCTTTAGACTGGATCAAATTCACTAAACTTTATCTTGTATTTTCTGAAATACACAATTCCAATGTTAAACGGTTAGAACAAAACCTTGAATTTTACTGCAGCTGACAATTATCTGCAAATTTTTTTAAAAGCCAAACAATGTTAATCTTTATAAATCAAAATTATTTAGCGTTTGAAATAAAATAAATAGGCTCTATTTTTTTGGGCGTGTGATTAACTTTTGAAAATACTTTAGACAGATTGAAGAATAAATTTATAAAAGAATATTTTCTTATAACAGAACTTTCGTTTTGGTTTTCTCAAGCGATATTTTAACAGCTTTAATTTCATTTTCATCGATTTTATATTTCAATTTCAGAATATGCTGCTCCACAATCATTAACTTTTCAATCTTCAACCGTTTCTATGATAAACATAACTTGGTCAGTTCCTGATTCTGGAGGAAAAGCTGAATCAATAAAATGTTATGAGGTCGCATGGAGTGGATCTGATAACAACAATAGCATTCTGGAAACAAACGATACCTCAAAAATAATTGATGGTTTGTTTTCAAATGAAAACTACATTGTTAGTGTGAGAGTTGTGACCAATATGAATGATTACGGGAAAGAATCAGAACAAGTGAAAGCAACAACACGTAAGTTTATGGTTCGAAAACTTATAACTTTGAATCAAAAATAAAATAAGCGAAAAGTTTTTTGGAATCGCTGTCGTCGTCGTCGTTTGAAAGAATATCCACTTCCGGTCAGACACAACAGGACTGGGGCCGAGGATTTATCCTTTTTACTACCCCACGTTGCTGTACTGCCCGGATCATATGCTGGCAGTGTGAGCAGTTTTCAGTGTTGAGTCAGCATCGGTTTTTATCATTTAAAACCGTCAGACCTCGTGCTCCGTGTGGTGCCCGAAGTATGGGGCACATTGTTAGGACGTGGTCTGAGGTTTGTTTAGAGGCGCCACATTTGCAATTCGGTGCAGTTTGCAATGAACTTACAGGTTGATTAAATCTAAAAACGATATTAATCAGCATATGATTGTACTAAATTATGATGATCATTATATGAGTAATAAAAATTTTAATGCTAATTTAATTTGTTTTTCCATAAGCCCGATAAAGAACATTGCTTGCATTAACTTTTTGCGATTTAATAAATCGAATTTATTGTTTTGTTTGGGATAATATTCGTTGTTTATAAAATTTTTATTTTTATTAAAAGTTACGAAAAGTTCTTGGTGGCTCTGTGGTGTCTGTTGATCCTCCAAAAAATGCTTTTAAATAGAAATTTGTTAAATTTTACAACTTTTTATTTTGAACTTGTTTAATTAAACGTTTGTTACTCGTGTAACAGCAAAACCTTAAAAACCTGACCAATCGTTAGATAATTTTCAGATATAAAGCAAAACGTTTAGTGTTTCAAATGTGAACAACGACCATAGCGCAATACATAACGATACATGATGTTTATTAAGGTGTGTGAATTTCGGGACGTTTCATTGTTCTCGGATTTTCCGGGAAAAAATTTAACTTACCGTAATAGCGAAATGTTACAGAATTTTTTCCGAAAAATTTACAAAGAATAAAAAAGATCTTCACTTGCAATTCCAAGCCTTTACTTAATACATAGGTTACGCAATTTAAACGTAGGTAATTTTCTGAATACATGGAGTTCAAAAAATCACTTTTAGGAATGTGCGGACCCATTAACATTACTAGATATACATACAATTATCGATACTTTCTGAAAAATACTTTACCAGGTACAATTTGCATAATAATAATAGCTCTTAACCTTCCTTGACCTGAAAAAAATAATTCAAAAAGATGTGCAAAAAGTGTACAATCAAGCTACATTAGCTCTGTTTTTAAGAATTTCTTACAAAGCAGTTTTAAACAGTGGTAAATGTGGTTTTTCACAAATCAGATTTGTAATAAATGTTTTTTTTTGAGTTTTGGAGTCACAAATGAATAGTCGCGCAAGCTGTTTAAATTTTCAACTTTCTCAACCTTAGTCAACTTAAACTTATAATTTCTCATTAAGTCTTATCTGCTGCAAAACAGGCCTGTCCACACTTGCTTAAATGAGTGACTTGATTATTATTTTTTGTTTACATGTTATAGATTTTTTGACTACACCACATAAGTAAAACCTAGAATTCTTAAACTAGGGGGGCGTGAAAAGTTTGTCAAAAGGCGCGAGCAACTGGCGGCAAACTAAATCGATAGCTGCAATCATAAGTTTATTAGTCTTCACCTTGAATACGGCACAAAATTATCATGATGGGCTTGAATTTTGTTTTTTGTTTGTGTCGTCAAGGAGAGCGCGAGGTTTGCTTGCATGAAGAAGAGGGACAACAAGTTTTGTTGGCGAAAAAAAGGGGATCGCGTCTCAATAAGTTTAAAAAACCCCTGAGAGTAAAACAAATATTTTGTCAGTAAGCATTGTTTCTGAAAAGTGTTTAAAAACTATTATTGTCATTGCCCATAGTAAAAACTCAAAAATTTTAATCTGGAACTTGTTAAATGAGCAAATATTGAAATGTTACTTAATAAACTAACTGGGTGTTCAAAAAGTAATCAATGTAGACAAATATGCAGTCATTCCATTATGAAACCGCTAATTAACAATTTTGCCAAGAAGCATATTTTATTGTTATAAAATTGTTTTTTGACATCATTAATACATCATTATTACATTATTACATCAGTAGTTTTGATATTGGTTAGCTAACGTTTAAAGTGGTGCTTACTGTATAGGAAAGAATATTTCTGGTTCAAAGTGTACAGTATTTGTTGATGGAGGAGAATATTTAAGGAAGGTTTAAGAGGAATTCATACAACGATTTGGAGATGACAGGGTACCACATCGCAATTGTGTTTCTGCGTTGAACCCTGGTTTCTCTAATCATTCCCGCCTTTAACTCGAGCTTTCCCAGAAATTTTTATCTAAATTTTTAAAAGCTATGTTTTTATCCACAAAAGTAAAATTATTAAGCAAGAAGACATTTTTATTGATAACAAAACACAAACAGATTTTTTTTCGCTGGCCGGTAAACAGGCTTACAGGGTAATGATGGTAGGGTTCAAAGAGTAAAAAAACTTAAGGAAACTGGAGCAGTTCATGACAAAATTTGTTCTGGTAGACCCAAAAAGCTAACAGAACCTGCCTTCAGGGATGTAAAAAATGAATTAGAAAGAAGTCCAACAAAATCTTTAAGACGCTTATGGCAGGAAGCAGGACTTCCATTAGCCTCAACTCACAGTGCAGTGCACAAACTGAAATTCCGCTCATACAAAATGCATGTTGTCCACGAACTGAAAGCTCATGATACGGAAAGCCGTATCAATTTTTGTGAGTAGTTGATTGCTTTTGTTGCTGGCAAAGGAGAAAACAAACTGGATAAAACGTTTTTCACCAATAAGGCATGGTTTCACTTATCCGGATATGTCAACAGCCGAAATTCAAGAACTTGGTCAACAGAGAATCTACACATGGTACACGAAAAACCTTTTCATGACACAAAAGTTGGTGTTTGGTGTGCTGTATCACGAATTCGCATAATTGGTCCAATCTTTTTTTAGGACACAATAAATTTTGTGAGCGGTATATCAGCGATATTCTCGAGCCATTTTTTGCACTGTTAACGGAAGAGAGAGAAATTGGCTGGTTTTAGCCAGACGAGGCAACGGCGCTCACTGCTCGAGTCAGCATGTAAGCAGTTCAGAATGTGTTTGGTGACCGCATTATTTCCCGTGGCCTATGGCCTCCTTGCTCACCGGATTTGACCTCTCCAGATTTTTATCTAGGGGAAAAACTGAAGAGTTCTGTGTATGACAACAATATTGAAACGATAATTGATCTGCGCAGAAACATATCGGATGGTATTCACAATTCTTGATTGTGCTATGCTAGTGGAAGGACGTGTGTAATCTTTGTTGACAGAAAAGCAGAACCTAATCAGGATCTTTAAAAAAAACAGAGATGAATTTCCGAGTTTTAAAACTAATTGATTACAAAGAGTTACTATGGAAGAAAAACTAGGTTGTATTTTGAAAGAAATAGAAAATTTAACGACAAGAATAGATAAATTTGAACTGTTTAAAACCAGACTATCCTATCTAGAAAACACTTTTGACGATCAAATTAATAAGTTGGATAAAAAGCTTGAAACCAAAGTTGATTGTACAGTTTTAGAAAACTTTAAATTCAGATTACTAAGTATTGACCAGCAACAGATTACCCAACAAACGAAAGATATAATGCAAGAGTCTTATGACAAAAGATTAAATCTGTTCATTCATGGCATAGAAGAACCCGATGCTTGGGAAACGCTTGAAAAAACCAAGAAATTAATCCATAATTTTATGAAAGATGGTCTTCTAATCGACGATCCATCAACGATTTCTTTTGCTGACTATCATCGTCTACCGCAACAACTAATTTCTAGAAACAATCACAAGGTTCACCGACCTATTAAATTATTTAATTATAATTATAAGATTATAATTAAATTAACTAACTCGACAGATAAAAAGCTGATTTTTACCAAACTAAAAAATCTCTAAAAATATAATGAAATAAGAAAGTCTGTCGATAAGAAACCTCATTATATTACCGAGCGTTTGTCCAAACAGTTTCAGTTTTCAACAAAGCTTTGCTCCCTCAATTTAAAGAGGCCAAGCTTATGAAAAAGAAAGTAAGTTGGAGAGCTAAAAATGGTCATTATTGTTTATATGTTAATAATATTAAAGTAGATTTTGTTAAAAGCAATACTTGCTCTTCCTCTTCTTTTACTAAATAGTAAATTTAAATAGTGGGTCAATCGCTGTATAATTTATCTTGTTTTTAATATTTTGTTGTATTTTAATGTAAGTGGTTGTTAGTTATTACTCTTTAGAAGAATCGAACCTTCTACAGTTCTCGCTTATTAATTTACGGCAGCAAAAAAAATCTTTTTTTCTTTTCTTGTAACTTTACTTGTTTCTCTGGTAAATTTAATTAATTCTCAGTCTGGTTCTGCTTGTCAACAATTGCTTTGCGTATTTACTGTCGACTACTATTGATTGTTTAGATGATTTGAATCTATTTTTGGCTTCAAGTCGAGCAGACACAGATAATTTTCAGTATTCTGATGCAGAATTTAAAAATAATTTAAATGACAACTACATAAATCAGGTAATTTCGACAAATTTGAAAAATTGCGTTTGTACAGATTTCTTAAATTTTGACAGTAGAGTAGATGTATTCTATTCTTTATTTATGTTTCATTTTAACATCAGATCCCTTCAAAAAATTTTTCACACTTTTTATAAATCTTTGCAGTTGCTTCCGACTCTTCCTCAAATTATTGGAATTTCCGAGACAAAAATTAATGATACTCCTCTTACTAATATTTCTATACCTAATTATACGTTTTTACATGCTAATTCTTCTACTAGCGCAGGTGGTGTTGGTTTATATATCTTGAGTTCAATATTTTATAACTTACTTGGTAAAAATCAACTTAGTAGTGCCGGCTGTGAGGATCTATTCTTTAAATTTTCCTGGAGTCCAGCGCACTGTTGTAATAGCTGTTATATATCGTCATCCTGGAACTGATTTAAATGCTTTTATTGAAACTCTTAATAATAAACTGGATGAAATTGACTGCAATAAGAATGATTTTTATTTAATGGGCGATATCAATTTAAACATTAGGGAAAGTGATTATTCTTCATCTTCTATTAATTACTTATCTATGTTAGAAAGTAATGGTGTTTTTCAATTAATAACTGAACCAAACAGGGTCACCAAAAATTCAGCATGTTTAATTGATCATATTTTTACAAACACTTTATCTAATCCTATATTTCCGGGTATAATTCTTAATGATATCAGTGATCATTTCATTACTTACTGTGCAACTTCTTTAAAAAGTAATCTTGAATCTGTTAAACACAAAAAATATTTTTGTAGAGACATTAAAAATCTCCATATAAAAAAGTTATTTACTAGACCTTCATAAAAATATGAACGAATTCAAAAATTGTCTTGACTGTATAAATGCCGATAATTTTAATTCCATTTTTGGAGATTTTATAAAAAGGGTAAGATTAATAATTGACTTTTACGCTCCCTTACGTCAAATCTCTCGCAGACAAAAGCGTCTTCGAGCTAAACCTTGGTTAACAAAAGGTCTTCTTGTTTCCATAAAGTATAAGCAAAAACTTTACCGTTACCACTTTTTGTCGAATGATGTAGACAAAAAGACATATTATAAGCAATATTCAAATAAATTAAATAAAATTAAAACCAAAGTATAAAAAACTTTTTACTATAATTTATTTAAAAATACTTGTAAAAATCCCCATAAAACCTGGTCTACAATTAATTCAGTTCTTCATATTAAAGATGATACTAAGTCTACTCCATATAAACTTAACATTAGCAATCGTATCATAATTGAACCTACTAAAATATCAAATTGTTTTAATGACTATTTTAATGAAGTCGGACATAGTGTTGTAAGTAATTTGTCAAATTGCTCTGCAACCTGTGTAAAAGTTTTTGATTAATAGAGTCACGTATTTCTATACTCTCAGGCATCCAACCAGCTGAGCTTCGCCGAATAGGAGCGACACTCTCCTTGGCTCACCGTGGATCTCTGAACCCACATCATATTTTGCATGGTCTTTTAAGTGGGTCCTCAGATACTCGCCAAGTGAGACTAAGATCCAAACGCCCGTTTGTGCCAGCTGCATAGAATCTTTTGGACAACCTTGCCAGACTTGGCATCCGCGCCTCTGAATGGACAAATCACAAATGGAAAACGGAGTACTGTGAAAATGCTTCCAGGCTCCGTGCTTTTGTGCCCCGGACCGGTGCCAGGCCTGTTGGGATGAGCTTACCCCGAGCAGCTTGGTCAAGCTCAACCGCCTGCGGACTGGTGTTGGGCGATTCCATTCGTCCATGCACAAATGGGGTCTCGCTCCTTCACCGAATTGCGAGTGCGGCGCCTCTGAGCAAACCGCAGACCATGTACTAACAGCGTGCCCTATACATCGGGCACCACATGGAGCACGAGGTATGACAGTTTTGGATGACGAAACTCGATGCTGGCTTAATAACATCATTGCCAGCATCTAATTCAGGCAGTTCAGCAGTCTGGGTTAGTAGAAGGATAAACCTCGGCCCCAGTCCTGTTTGTATCTGACCTGGAGTGGATGCCCTTCAAACAATGACGACGACGAGAGGAACAGCCTTTAAACTGATACAATCTTATTCAAATAATAGATTGCAATATGTGTACATAAATAATATTGAGTCCAATCGAAAAAGTGTTATAATGGGTGTACCTCAAGGATCTGTTTTAGGCCCGCTTCTATTTCTAATTTATATCAATGACCTTCAAAATTGTTTGAAAATTATCCCTAGACTCTTTACTGATGACACCGCCTTGTTAATTAATGCTTCCAGTATAACTGAACTTGAAATCAAAATAAACGAAAAACTGTCTAGAGTTTCCCAGTGGATGAATAAAAATTGTTTTACTATTAATCCCCCAAAGTCGTAAGCTATAATAACACCGCCTTTGCTATCACAAGTAGTTTCGCCGAGTAATATTAATATTAAACTTAATTCTAGTAAAATTGCGATTTCAGACAGTATTAATTATTTAGGCGTTCTAATTGATTCCAAATTATTGTTTCATGATCATATTCATAAAATTCGTAACAAACTATCTCGTTCAGTTGGTATTTTATGCAAACTAAAAAATTTATTTCCTTCTTGTATCTTAAAAAAACTTTATTTTGCTTTCTTTCATTCGCACTTACTATACTGTCTTATAATATGGAGTGCCACATATATAGAAGTTATCTCGAACCTTTAAGAAAATTGCAAAATAAAGCTTTGCGAGTCATCATTAATATGCATTGGTCATCAAATTCTGATCCTTAGTTTAAAAAAAACAAAATTTTAAAATTAGAAGACTTAATCAAGTATAAAACTTCAAAATTAATGTTTAATTTAGACAGATGTAAATTACCAAATTCTTTTACAAAATATTTCAAAAAGGTATCTCAAATCCATTTCCGTGTAACCCGTTCATCAGACATTAATAAGTTGTATTTACCAAGATATCGATCTAATCGTTTGCAAAGATCTCTTAAATATAGAGGAGTTAAAGTTTGGAATGATGTTCCATGTAATTTAAAAAAAAATTGCTACTCCATATATAATTTCCGCTACATGTATAAACGTTATATCTTAAATTCTTATTCTAAAATCCATTAATATCTCAAATTAAACTTATATCTACAGTGGTCAATTTTTTATCTTTTGCTATAATATACGTTTATTTTTATAATTTTGATTAATCGGTGGCTGCTCGACTTGAAGACCAATTAATTATTTTTTGGTCACTTCGCAATCTCCGCATACGTTCGGTATAATTACTATAATTTTTTATCATTTTTTTTGTGTGACAAATTACGTCAATTAAATGCACTCATTTTCTTCATTAAAATTATTTTTACTATTATTGTTTTGTGCGCATTATTTATTAATACCGAATTGTATGAAATAAACTTGTCTGTCTGTCTGTCACAATGTTCAACCTGATGAACTTGTGCACGTTTTGTCAAATACGCAGCGTCGTGCCAATCTTTGTCTTCAAGTGCATGGGGGACACTTTCAACAACTGCTGTAGCCAATAAAGGCGAACATTTCTTGCGTAAATTTAATCTATTAAAGTATTCTTTTCTTGATTAATTTTCAATGTCATTTAATAAATAATTTAAATCACAACATATGAACAGGTCTATTTTTTATGCTTTCAAGGGTTGGGTACAACTCATTGCCAGTAACTCATCGCCAGCTAACTCATTGCCGCCAACTCAACGCTGATCCATCTCATTACCAAACCAACTCATCACTGGTCCAACTCATTACCGTGTGTGTGTGTGTGTGTGTGTGTGTGTGTGTGTTTGTGCGTTTAAAGCAATTGATGAAGCACACACACTGGCGATGCGTTGGGCTGACAATGAGTTGGGCTGGCGATGACTAGGACCAGCGATAAGTTGGATTAGCGATGAGTTGGCGGCAATAAATTGTCCCATTCCCGCTCTCAGTGCGTATCAATACCACTGCACTTTACTTTTTGAACACCCTGTATAAATAATGTTGTTTTTAATGACAATTTGTAAGCTTTAAATTGAACGAAGCTGATTAGAAATTTTTAACGTATTGAAAATCTTTCTAAATATTTTATATAGAAAGACGAATAAATAATAACGAAAGTCATCCATTAAAATCTTTTTAAATTTCTTCTGCTATATTAAGATCTTTATTTAAAGATAAAAAAATAATTAAAAACTGGATGCCTCGGAGTACTATAAACTCAGTAAAAAAGTTGAATGAAAAACAAACGTTATCGGTAATAAAATCATTGCTATGAGAAAAAAAATAAAGTGAATATGTAGCGACAACTAGTGAAATTAAATTATTTAAAAATTGAATAAAAAGTATAGGTTTTGCCATTAAAGTATGATTAAGTGAACCAATAAAAAACGACTCCAAGAATTGTTTTTTTATGTAACCTGTTTTTTTGCTGCAATTTTCAAGTTATTCCTAACCTCAAGATTATCTTGCAAATATACAGGTACATGATTCACCAGGGCAGATTTGTTCTTCACTTTAATGCTATCTAACTAAACTAAATTTTTAGGGTTCACATCACGCATGTGTAAAATACATTGCAATACTTTTTGAAATTTTTGTGTTATAATAAATACAGATCAAAAATAATTTCTTTATGGCTCAAACAAGACAGTGCAGTTGATGTAACGTTTATGTTGTTTGAATTTTACTTGAATGACCAAACGTTGTCTTCAGTTCCCGGTCAACCCAATCCACCCACATCATCATCATCAACAATCTCAACCATTACGTTGCAATGGGATGATATTCCTGGATTAGCTTTGAAAACTTACACAGTAATACAAGATGGAGATGATATAATAACTGGAATAAATACAAATATGGTGACTGTTGATAATTTAACTTCGAATGCAAATTATGAATTTCAAGTGAAAGCAAACAACAGTGCTGGTCATGGACAAGCTTCCAATACTTCAATGTTTGCGACAAGTAAGTTTCTTGTTACTGGTTACGTGTTTTGAAAAAGCTGATCAGAAGTATAAATACAACTTATTTGGTAGTTGTTTTATTACGTTTTAGGCAAAATAAAATGGTTAAAAAATATTTTATATTAAGGTTTACCATTTCGTGGTTGTTTTTAAGATTGGTGCTTATTTTTATGAAAAGTTTTATAAAAAATTTTAATGTGCTTATTTCAAACAAACGTGCTTATGTCAGAATTAAGTGCTTATTCGTTGTAATGGCCTTACAAAAAGGGGGAATGTGCAAGAAAAGTAAAGGGGGACTATTATTTAGTGTTCCAAATCAAAGCAATCTGTAAAAACAGGTCATTGTCATAGGAGGAGCCACGTTTTAATACTTTAAAACAAAGCAATCTCTAAAAAAAAGATCTTCATTTTAAAGGGGCCGATGTTAAATATTCCAAAACATTGTGATCTCTAAAAAGTCATCGTTTTATTCGCAGGGCCATCTTTTTGTGTATAAAAACAAAGTTATCTCTAAAAAAATTTTTTATTTTAAACATGCCACCGACGTCCTGGTACTACTATAAAGAAATAGAGCAATATCTTAAGTAGGAGGCCACTTTTTGATGTATTTTAAAGGGGGCCCTGAGTGCCTCCGTTTGCACCATATAAAAGTCATCACTGTTTATTTGTGCGTATTTTTTAACTAATTTGTTTTAGTTTCCCAAAAAATTTCTAGAAAATGCGTTTATTACAGGTTTTTACTCTATGTCCAAAAAAAGGGTGAATTTTTTGGTTAAAAATTAAGCAATGACTTTTTTTCGGGACAAAAATATAAATTTGGCTGTGCTTATGTTTTGATCATTTCTGATGATGACCTTGTTTATAATAGAGAAATAATGATTGCTAGCAGTCGTACATTGTATTGATCTAAAGCAATGACGTCAAACCTTTTCGAGACCGCGTGCCACAATTGCAACCCGAAATGACTTTATCTATCTCAACGTGCCAGCGTTTTCATAAACATCATAGTTACTTTTCAATTAATAAAAAATACTTTTAGATTAGTATATCTATCATTTTTATTAACAAAAAGTTGCAATAAATATTGTTGTATTAACAAAATGCTTTGACAAAATAGAATTGTGTTGTCGTTTGCAGATCAATACGTAATAATTGGTTAATCAACAAAAACGGTTGGACTTTAATAGCAACAATGAGTGTGTCTAGCTCTAGCACATGCTCACACCCAACAGAATTGTGTTAGTTTTAATCTCTAAACAAATTTCTATTGACAAGAGAGCAGAGGTTTTAAATGATTTAATAAGAACAACTTTCTAAAATGCTGACCGAAAAGCAAGAATTGTATAATGTTTAAAGCAAAGTCTGTTTTAAGTCTGCGTCTTCTTTAAAATGTAATTACCGTAAGCCGTCTTTGATCGAAGCTAATTTTGAATAGAGAACGATACGTTTGAAGTTGGCCATAAGTTTGCTATGAAAAAATAATACGTGTCGTTGATTAGAATGCGCCCTTGTTTAGAATGCGCACAAAATTCGCAATAAAGAATAGAACGTGCGCATTCTATTCGAAGAAATACGGTCTGTGTACAATCATGGTCTTGTGTGCCAGCAAATCAGCATTCCCAGACAATTTGGTTTATTATATATTGGTTTGTATCTACTCTTGAATTAACACTAGAAGCCCCAAGGTTTTTGACTACCTAAAAGGACCGAATGGGTCATTTTTGACCCATTAGTTAAATTTGCTTTTGTTTTGATATATTTTTTGTGGTGTTAACTCTACATACCATAGACAAATAAAACCAGTTATTTTCCAGAATTTTATTGAAAAAAATTTGTAATTTTACTCATTTCACAAACTTAGCTGTTACAAAGTTACATGTATGCCATAGTCCAATATGCTGTACTATAGGTTATATGTTTATATAGTGACAAAACCAAATCAACGACAGACAGTCACAAATTTTTGACACACTTTGAACAAGTTACAATTAACTTCTTTGCTTTTGTATGAAACCCACAGCAAAATTTTTTGCATTCAATGCAATAGTTATTAGATTTATTTGGACAATTATCTATTTGGCAGTGTTTGCGCTTCAGAGATCTTGGTGAATTTGTAGAGTCAGAACATTTTGGATTTGATGAGGGTTCAGATTCAGCAATTTTGTTATATCTGCATAGTTCTTTTACTAATTCTAAAAGAAATTTTCTTCTTGAAATTGAACTTTTGGTAACTTCTTTATAGACAATGAAGGCATTTATGCAAGCACAATCAATAATGTTGAAGAAACATGCAGCTGGCCATCTTCGAGTTGCTGATTTGCATGTATGGTAGCGAGACATTTGATCCAATACATCGACTCCAGCTTTAGTTTTGTTATAATATTCAACTGTTTCAGGGCGTTTTTTCGAGTGATTCTTGTCAATTGAGACATCTTTATGCATTGAACTTAGAATATAAACAATTTTGTTCTTCTTTGCTTTGTATATGGTAAGTGAACAGCCTGAATCAGAAAGAAGTATTTCTGAAGAAAAAATAGATGCTTTTTTCATTGTTGATTCTACACTTGGTATTTCTTTTCTTTGCTTTCTTACAGTTCCTACAATAGTTGTTTTTTCAAGTTTTAGAGTTTCAGCTAGTTTAACATTTGTGAAAAAATTATCTGTAGTAACATTGTATCCCTTTTTGAAATATGGTTTCAAAAGGGAAAGACACACATCAGTGGGAAGATCATTTTCCTTTTTGCGCAATGGATCCTTTCCTAAATATGGTTTTCCATTGCACAAATATTTTGATTTTGAATCAGCTAATAGCCAAAATTTCATTCCAAACTTATATGGTTTATTTGGCATGTATTGGGTAAATGGACAGCGAGTTTTACAAGGGAAAAGTTGTTCATCTATTGTCAAATTTAGGTTTGGGACATAGCACTTTTGACAGTTTTCTATAAAAGCATTCCATGTTTCTGAAATAAGACAAAACTTTTCTGACTTTGTCCTTCTTTCTGCACGAGTGGATACGTTATCAAACCTTAGATGTTTCATTATGCTTTCAAAGCGATTTCTGCTCAGCGTACTTGCAAAAATAGGATGACCCCATTCTTTACTCCATAGTTGTTTCACTGGAGTATTTTTTCTCTCCAAAACACCACGAGCAATTTGCAAACCAATAAATTTTTCCAGTTCTTCTAGAGGGCAATTGAAATTTTTATCATCAAGGTGTGCATGATGAATTGTATACCTTTGCATTGATCTCAACATTATTTCATCTATGTATAATTGGAAAGCACTTAGAGGACTTTCTTTCATCACTTGTCTGCAACTGTAAGCTGTTGGTCCTGGTTTTGGGGTAAACACATTTTCCGAAGGGAATCGTCCTCTGGAACTTTGCCCTTCCTGGAATCTTCTCCATATGATTCCACTGCGAGTTTGTACTTCTTCATTACTAAAATGTGAAGATGAACTTGCTTGAACATTGGACAAATTTTCTTGTTCAATGCATACCACTTCATCTTCAATAATAGAGTGATCTTCCTCACTATCTTCAGATGAAAAAGACTCAATCAGTTGAGTTTCATCAAAGTCACTTTCATCACAAGATGAGTAAATGTCATCACTTTGTAAAAGTTTGAGAGTTTCTTGAAAGTTTAATTTTTTCATTATTAGGGTCAAAAATATCTTAGGAATAGGTAACAAATCACACTTATTTTCTGAAAGATAGAAATGAATGTCAATTGAACGAACTTTACTCTTTGACTCTTTGGAAAATACTAACAAGTTCAAGTTTGGAACAAAACTAATTGTTCTAAAATGTAAATAAGGTTGCAATATATACCATATAATACACTAAATAATTGATTGTAAGTATAAAAAAATGCTTGTTCTTTTCTAGGCTTTCTCTACAAATATATTAAAGCAACACTAAGATTGTTTATGTAGATGGGTCAATTTTGACCCATGTGGTACTTCTAGGTATATCAAGATTTTTTGGAAAAAACTTTCACATTTTAACAATTGTGCATATACCATATAAAAGTATAAACCGAATTAGGAAAAGTCACCAAGTTTTGTTGAAAAAAAATTTTCACTGATTGAATGGTAACTATTTAAAATCATAAATGGGTCAAAAATGACCCATTGGGGTTTCTAGTGTTAACCAGTTTTAATGGGATTGTTGTTTTGGTTCTACTTTTAAATTATCCTAGTTGTGCATAGTTATTACAAGTAATTTAAAAGTGCTTATTTAAAACCAAAAATTTGACTCAAATAGAAATGAGACAAAAAATCTTTTTTTCTAAACCAAGTATATTATTTTTAACAAAAAAATTTTTTAATAAGAAACATAGAATTAAACAATAAGAAACAAAACTTTAAAAAATATACAGGAAACAAAACTTTGATCTATATTCAGCAATGATTTTTGATTTTGTATCACCAACGTTTCTATTACAGGTAATTGGTTAGCGCCGATTGTCAAAGTGTGCACAATAATAACATCACTGAAATTCACGAGCAAATAAATTAATTCAATAACATTATACCAAACGATAGAAACAAAAAAAAATTTTTTTGTCGTTTATTTCTTCCTGACTTTCAGGAAAACGTCAGATCCGTTATACTCTCCTGACCTGCTCTAGTACATACCAAGATATTGCTG
The DNA here is from genome assembly GCA_963680785.1 of Diplosoma virens. Lineage (NCBI taxonomy): Eukaryota > Metazoa > Chordata > Ascidiacea > Aplousobranchia > Didemnidae > Diplosoma > Diplosoma virens. Next base: position 44,460,383 of record OY796889.1, on the reverse strand, counting down.
TCCGGTTGAAATTTTTTTTAGATTTCAATTTAAGGAATTAACTGAAATTTGGAGTTGCTTACAAAGAGCAACAAAAAACAGAAAATGTCTTTTACAAAAACGCGATGACAAGAATAAGTTTTGATTCACAATCGTGTCGAATGCAAATGCAATTAATATGACGCTGTCGAAATATATCTCGCAATTTTATCGAGAGACTTGAGAAAGAAGAGATAAACAGCTTGTAGTCAAGCAGAAGTTATGTGACAGACATTGCAAATGACATCAACAGTTAAGCACCAAATCTCTGTCATTCTTGGTTGAGTTACCATTTATTTTCTCTATATATAATAAAGGAAAAAGATAATAGTCAGAGATTTTTGAAGAGTGTTAATGAAACACAATGATTTCAATGACGACTAATGTACCAACCGATGAATGTGGTTTTTGGGTCTAACGTTACCACTACCATTATAATTATTTAAACTCACATTTAGTTCGGCTTCCTTGCTCCCGACGGCAACTTGCAAACCCTGGTTTAAAAATGTTTTGAAATTCGACCACTTCAAAGTTTATAAATCACAAAGAAGGTCTCTTTTAAGCTTTTGACAACATTGTTAATAAAACGTTTGCAATTAACTCAACATCTACCATTTTAAAAATCATTTTTAAAGTTATTTTTTGCTTTTAAATAGTTTGTAAAATGTGCATTGTTTTTACCTGAAGTCTTGCCCTATGTAACAGACGAAACATCGTGTTGTAATTTTGCTTTAAAAATACGTATATACATTACCGTTTTTATTGTATTTATTGAAGTTAAACTGACCTCTGATTTATATTTGAAGAACATAAGAAGTTTAAATAAAGTATTATTCCTGGTAATAGTGTTTACATTAACTACAATTTTTTCGTTCGTTTTATGGCAAGCAAGAAATTTACTATAGAAAGATAAGTGGGAAGGAAATCATTCCAAACTCTGCCAATGATTTAATTAATATGACCAAAACCACATTTGGCGGGTAATATATTCGACTGATCAAGAAAATATACACATAAGGGTAATTTGATCTCTTACCATCAAGTCAAATGACAAATCCACCAATTAATAAGATTATTAAAACTCGTGGCCCGCTTAGGAGCCAAGGTCCACGGTTAAAACTCTATTTAAGTTCAGTTATTATCCTAAAAGGAAAACTTTTTGTTTTTAATTTGAATTTATTTCTCTGATACCTTGATTGGGATTCTCAAATTTACTTGAGAACCAAAAAAACAAAGTCATCTTTTTCATCCAATTGGCATTGGTTTTGTCGACAAAAGATATCTTGCTTGACAAGAAATTTTATCTAAAATTTCAATAATATTGTCAGCAGCCACAAGAAGTTTATGCCTGAGTTTTGATCACATTTACAGTTTCCAAGCAGCTTATTTGTGGTAATTAGGCGTGTTCTTAAAGTGTATCTTCTAGTAAAAATTTTTTGTTTCAATAAATGTTTAAAATGTACAAATTAGATTTAAATCTTTAGACTGGATCAAATTCACTAAACTTTATCTTGTATTTTCTGAAATACACAATTCCAATGTTAAACGGTTAGAACAAAACCTTGAATTTTACTGCAGCTGACAATTATCTGCAAATTTTTTTAAAAGCCAAACAATGTTAATCTTTATAAATCAAAATTATTTAGCGTTTGAAATAAAATAAATAGGCTCTATTTTTTTGGGCGTGTGATTAACTTTTGAAAATACTTTAGACAGATTGAAGAATAAATTTATAAAAGAATATTTTCTTATAACAGAACTTTCGTTTTGGTTTTCTCAAGCGATATTTTAACAGCTTTAATTTCATTTTCATCGATTTTATATTTCAATTTCAGAATATGCTGCTCCACAATCATTAACTTTTCAATCTTCAACCGTTTCTATGATAAACATAACTTGGTCAGTTCCTGATTCTGGAGGAAACGCTGAATCAATAAAATGTTATGAGGTCGCATGGAGTGGATCTGATAACAACAATAGCATTCTGGAAACAAACGATACCTCAAAAATAATTGATGGTTTGTTTTCAAATGAAAACTACATTGTTAGTGTGAGAGTTGTGACCAACATGAATGATTACGGGAAAGAATCAGAACAAGTGAAAGCAACAACACGTAAGTTTATGGTTCGAAAACTTATAACTTTGAATCAAAAATAAAATAAGCGAAAAGTTTTTTGGAATCGCTGTCGTCGTCGTCGTTTGAAAGAATATCCACTTCCGGTCAGACACAACAGGACTGGGGCCGAGGATTTATCCTTTTTACTACCCCAGGTTGCTGTACTGCTCGGATCATATGCTGGCAGTGTGAGCAGTTTTCAGTGTTGAGTCAGCATCGGTTTTTATCATGTAAAACCGTCAGACCTCGTGCTCCGTGTGGTGCCCGAAGTATGGGGCACATTGTTAGGACGTGGTCTGAGGTTTGTTTAGAGGCGCCACATTTGCAATTCGGTGCAGTTTGCAATGAACTTACAGGTTGATTAAATCTAAAAACGATATTAATCAGCATATGATTGTACTAAATTATGATGATCATTATATGAGTAATAAAAATTTTAATGCTAATTATTTGTTTTTCTATAAGCCCGATAAAGAACATTGCTTGCATTAACTTTTTGCGATTTAATAAATCGAATTTATTGTTTTGTTTAGGATAATATTGGTTGTTTATAAAATTTTTATTTTTATTAAAAGTTACGAAAAGTTCTTGGTGGCTCTGTGGTGTCTGTTGATCCTCCAAAAAATGCTTTTAAATAGAAATTTGTTAAATTTTACAACTTTTTATTTTGAACTTGTTTAATTAAACGTTTGTTACTCGTGTAACAGCAAAACCTTAAAAACCTGACCAATCGTTAGATAATTTTCAGATATAAAGCAAAACGTTTAGTGTTTCAAATGTGAACAACGACCATAGCGCAATACATAACGATACATGATGTTTATTAAGGTGTGTGAATTTCGGGACGTTTCATTGTTCTCGGATTTTCCGGGAAAAAATTTAACTTACCGTAATAGCGAAATGTTACAGAATTTTTTCCGAAAAATTTACAAAGAATAAAAAAGATCTTCACTTGCAATTCCAAGCCTTTACTTAATACATAGGTTACACAATTTAAACGTAGGTAATTTTCTGAATACATGGAGTTCAAAAAATCACTTTTAGGAATGTGCGGACCCATTAACATTACTAGATATACATACAATTATCGATACTTTCTGAAAAATACTTTACCAGGTACAATTTGCATAATAATAATAGCTCTTAACCTTCCTTGACCTGAAAAAAATAATTCAAAAAGATGTGCAAAAAGTGTACAATCAAGCTACATTAGCTCTGTTTTTAAGAATTTCTCACAAAGCAGTTTTAAACAGTGGTAAATGCTTGCATGAAGAAGAGGGACAACAAGTTTTGTTGGCGAAAAAAAGGGGATCGCGTCTCAATAAGTTTAAAAAACCCCTGAGAGTAAAACAAATATTTTGTCAGTAAGCATTGTTTCTGAAAAGTGTTTAAAAACTATTATTGTCATTGCCCATAGTAAAAACTCAAAAATTTTAATCTGGAACTTGTTAAATGAGCAAATATTGAAATGTTACTTAATAAACTAACTGGGTGTTCAAAAAGTAATCAATGTAGACAAATATGCAGTCATTCCATTATGAAACCGCTAATTAACAATTTTGCCAAGAAGCATATTTTATTGTTATAAAATTGTTTTTTGACATCATTAATACATCATTATTACATTATTACATCAGTAGTTTTGATATTGGTTAGCTAACGTTTAAAGTGGTGCTTACTGTATAGGAAAGAATATTTCTGGTTCAAAGTGTACAGTATTTGTTGATGGAGGAGAATATTTAAGGAAGGTTTAAGAGGAATTCATACAACGATTTGGAGATGACAGGGTACCACATCGCAATTGTGTTTCTGCGTTGAACCCTGGTTTCTCTAATCATTCCCGCCTTTAACTCGAGGTTTCCCAAAAATTTTTAACTAAATTTTTAAAAGCTATGTTTTTATCCACAAAAGTAAAATTATTAAGCAAGAAGACATTTTTATTGATAACAAAACACAGATTTTTTTTCGCTGGCCGGTAAACAGGCTTACAGGGTAATGATGGTAGGGTTCAAAGAGTAAAAAAACTTAAGGAAACTGGAGCAGTTCATGACAAAATTTGTTCTGGTAGACCCAAAAAGCTAACAGAACCTGCCTTCAGGGATGTAAAAAATGAATTAGAAAGAAGTCCAACAAAATCTTTAAGACGCTTATGGCAGGAAGCAGGACTTCCATTAGCCTCAACTCACAGTGCAGTGCACAAACTGAAATTCCGCTCATACAAAATGCATGTTGTCCACGAACTGAAAGCTCATGAAAAGATTCTGAGCTAGAAAAGAAAATAACAAGATTAAATGAAGTTTATATTATTAATTGAAAGCTAAATGACTAAAATGCAGCAATTTCTAGTCTTTTATCATAAAAAGATAACAAACGTTTTAAGAATAAGCCGTATATTATTTATATGAATAGTGCCAAACTTTTCTTGCAACTGATATAAGACAGGTATCATTAAAAGATTTTTGGGAAAAATAAAAATTTTTGAAATAAATATTTTGAAAATTTAGAATTCTAACCAAAAGTTATCAAGTCAAAATCTTAAATAAAATTAATAAAAATTGAAAATACCGGCATTGTTATCAAAGAACTTACTCACAACCCAGGCTGCGAGAGAGCAACTGCCATCTGTGCCAAGAGCCTCTGAACAAATAACAGACCACATTCTAATAGCGTGACCCATACATGGGACACCACATAAAGCACGAGGTCTGACGATTTTGGATGACAAAACCTAATGCTGGTTCTACACCATCACTGCCAGCATTTAATCCAGGCAGTACAGTAGCCTGGAGTGGTAAAGTATAAGCCTTCGTTCCCAGTACTGTTTGTGACTGACCTGCAGTGGATGTTCTTTCAAACAAAAACGACGATTGTAGGGGGCTAATCGAATCGAATTATCATATCAAGAAAAAATGAAAGACAAATTGGTTGTTGATTTGACGAATCCATTTTTTTGAAAAAAAATTTCAAAAGTATATTGTTTCGAATTGTCTGAAATTTATTTTTCTCAAGTCATTTTTGATTTTTTTTATAACAATGCCGATATTTTGAATGTTTATCATTACTTCATTAAACATTAAACTTAAACATGTACTTGATTAGAATTAATTTTCGTCTTTCCATGTCAAACCTTTCCCAATAACTTTTCCAATTCAGTGGTCACTATAAAGTTTGGCACTATATTCCTATAAATAATATACTGCTAATTTATTTTTGAAATCTTTTTTCAATAGAAATTTTCACACTTACCGTAATACTTTATGCTTGCAGTCAAACTCCTTCTATCAGCATAATTAGGGTTTAGGGAATGTGATGAAAATTTATCCCAAAGCAAACAAATAAAATTCAGGTCTTATTTTTGAAAGAAAATCGATTTTTCTTTACAGCGAGTCGCACATATTTGGTTGTAAAAAAAAAATTTCAATCTCTTGTTACTAAAAAGTACAGAATTTGCTATTTACTTAGAAGTAGTAATTGTTTTTGTTCTTGACAATTGTGAATAAAGAGAAAACAAGATGCAATTGTTATAAAGCTTTTCTTTGCACTGGGCATCATTCGCCCTGAACGCGCTGTGGCCGCGTGGCAAGTAGCGTGACAAGTGGCAATTGCGATCAACCTGGTCGCGGTTCAAAATTTATCCGCCTCGTTCAGTTTGTCTCCAATAAAAAAATACTTTAATCCTTTACTGCATGAATTTTTAGATTTAAACAAAAAAATTTAAATCAAGCTTAAAAACCATTAAATGCATCTAAATTAATGATAATTTATGAAAAATTGAAAATGGGGTAATTTTATGGTTTATCATATATGATACAAAATGGGCTTCAAGAAGATTTAGCAAAAAAATTTCAGAATAAAATTTAGCGTTTATTAAAGAAAAGTTTTACATAATTTTTCAAGCAATGTGTACAAAAGTAAAGCTAGAAAAAAACAATCATTAGGATGGGGTAGATGGATATGAGCGCTGTATTTAGAGTGACGTGATCAAATTGGTTACAGTGCGAAAACAACTTGAATTTGTTTTATTCTTGGTAAAAAATTTTGATGGCACTTGTCTATTCTTGGCTTGACAATTTTATCAAATATCTTTAAATTTCCGCCTTACCTCTAAATAAAAACTTCTTCTTCTTCTTTTGGCTTCTCCCTACTCGGGGTCGCCACATCGCGACAGTATCTCCATTTCAATCGATCTACTTCGTCTCCTTCCCTAGCTCCAACTCTTTCCATGTCTTCTCTCACCAAATCCATCCACCTTCTCCTTGGCCTTCCTCTTTTCCTTCTGCCTGGCACCGCCATCTCCATCATCCTTTTTCCCACGTAGTATTCTTCTCTCCTTTTGCGTGTCCATACCAACGTAGCCTTGCATTCCGAAGTTTGTCTCCCAGCTTTGCAATTTTTGCGGTCCCTCTCACGTATTCGTTTCTTATCTTGTCCTTTCTTGTCACTCCCAGTGCCCATCTCATCATTTTCAACTCTGCAAATTCCAGGACTATGTCATCTGCAAACAGCATATCTCATGGTGCGTCCTTCGTGATGTCCTCCGTCAGCCTGTCTATGATGATAGCAAAAAGAAATGAGCTGAGTGCTATACCTTGGTGAAGTGCAACACCTACTTTGAATTCTTTAGTCAACCCTGCTGCACTTCTCACAGTTGTTGTCGCTCCGTCATACATATCCTTGATAATCTTTATGTAGCACTCTGATGCTTCAGCTAACGGCAAGCATTCCTACAGTTCCTCCCTGTGTACCCTGTCGTATGCTTTCTCCAAATCAATAAAGGCACAATGCACTGGCTTCTGCCCTTCAGTCCACTTTTCCAACAGCATCCTTAGACAAAAGATTGCGTCGGTGGTACTCCTTCCTGGCATGAACCCAAATTGTTGCTCAGTGATTGTCATCTCCTTCCTTATTCTTGCTTCTATTATCCTCTCCCACAATTTCATAGTGTGGCTCATCAACTTGATCCCCCCGTAGTTTCTACATCCCTTGATGTTTCCTTTACCTTTGTACAATGGTACAAGCACGCTCCTCCTCCATTCATATGGCATCTTCTCTCCTCGCAAGAGTCTATTGAAGAAGTTCAATAAAAACTCCACACCTTTATTGCCTAGAGCAATTTATGCTTCCACTGGTATATCATCAGGTCCTTGAACCTTTCCATTCTTCATCTCCCTTAACCCAGTCCTGACTTCTTCTCCAAAGATATCTTCCACGTCTTTTTCTCTCTCTTCTGTTCTCGTTTTACTGCTTTCTCTAGGGTTTTCATGTTTGAGTAAGTTGTCGAAATACTCCTTCCATCTCTGTTTCACTTTCTCTTCTTCCATCGGAATCTCCCCAGTTTTACTCTTAATTACTCTTACTTGTTGAACATCCTTGCTTTGTTTGTTTCTCTGCTTTGCTCTTTTGAACACTTCATTTTCCTCCTCCTTTGTTTCCAGTTTTTCGTACAGTTTCTCATATGCCTTGTTTCTTGCCTTTGCCACTTCTCTCTTAGCTTGCTTTCTTGCAGTTTTATAGGCCAACTTGCTTGCATCTTCTCTGATGGTATCCCATGCCTTTTTAGCTTTTTTCTTATCCTTCAGTTTCTCCTGGACTTCCTGGTTCCACCACCATGTTTCCCATCTACTTGCCGTGCTAATTTTTCCGATGTTTCACCCAGTTTCTTTCTGGCAATGCTTCATATCATTTCAGTATCCACCACCTCCTTAATCCTTCGTCTTCTCACCATAATGTAATTCACCTGCGATCACCTATAAATAAAAACACCCTCACAATTACCTCTAAATAAAAACCAAAAAATTAAATAAAAAATTTTATCTGGCAGCAATATACATGTATTGAGATCTCTGAAAGTAAGTTGGGATAATCGCTTGACAGTTAGCCTAAAGAGGACGCCCCACCATTTCCTGCAAGTTAGAAGGAGAAATACGACGGTGATAATAAAAGTGCATATTACAACATTGACATGGCATTTTTCATTTAAAAAAATGCCAATTTTCATCTAAGCAAGCTTATACAGTTAACAAAAAAAAGCGTTTTTCCGATGTTTTTCTAGCAAGAGTTGCTTTGTTTTGGTAAATGGTCTTCTTGTTTTACGTTTATGTTTGTCTCAGATTTTCTCAGTTTCTAGAAAATTTGCCGATGAGCTGTGACGTGATGTTATCTGAAAGTCCAGGCTAAAAGTAAAAAAAAGTTTTTGCTGTTTTGAAGACAAACAGAAACCGATTTTGTCAAAACTGAGGAGTATCTACCCAACCGCTATTTTAGCCACAGCCTTCTAATAGAAAAGCGTCTTTTGCAGAACAGGAAAACTATCAGTAAACATTGTCAACAAGTTCTAGTGGTGCACCATAGTCAAGTTGAACACCTAACGTTACATTAGAAGCAAGATGAAAGTTTCTCATTATCTTGCTTAACTGGTTAATGTGCTCGTAATCTTATTACAGGAAACTCATTAGATCTATGCTATAGCAAAAAAGCTAGTACTTCCAAATTTCTTCTGATAAGCCATACTGAGACATTCTGCATAAAATAGGTTTTTTTCTAGATAAAATTTTTATTTGATAAAAAATAGTTAGTATGTTTAGTATGTGGCCTGCCTTTTAAATGTGGCCTACGAAATTCGTTTAGTATGTGGAGGTAGGCCACATAGAGGCCAAGCTGTTGTTTTCTTTTTTCAAGCAGATTCAAAATTGTACATAAGTCAAGCGAACTCCATAAAAAAATTGGCCGTAAAGTGTCTTTTCTAGATGAAGAACAAAAATCACTTGGATAGGATGAGTATCGAACTCACATCCTTCTGCTTCATGGTCATAGCGTCATAAAACCGAGCTATTCTGTCAAATACTAGTGAATCAAATTGATTTGCCATATCTAAGTTTAAAATTGGTCTAGTACTTTTTTTTTAGTTTCTTGTTTCCAGGTCAGATAGCATTTTGAGTTTTACATTGCAAGACATGACTTACCACATGTTGTATCAAATGTGATACAACCACATTTATAAGTGTAATTTTTTCAATTTACATTAAAAATTTGAAAATACAATTTCTAGTAATTAATCACAAAGTAAGTACTAAAATATAATTTTTTCAGCAAGAAATTTACATGAAAACTTTAAAAAAATTTAAATTTATTTTTATCAAAAGTAACGGTTGCTGAAAAATATATTTTCAATCATAAAATTAAATTAAAACATGATTTTGGACTTCATTTTAAAAATAAAATGTTTTAAATAAGAAAATATTGCATTTTCTTTGATTCAAAAGCAAAATTAAAAAAAAAAAGTTCTTTTTAATGAAAAAATAATTGTTAGTTTGGTTGCATCAAGTATGATATGCTATGCAATAAAGGGTTAAGACACCTTGCCCTACTTGGTGGTCTTGACTAGCAATTCTAAATTTTACTTATGTTGCAGTAAAAGTAAAAAAAAACAAATAAAAAATTTCAACCGGGCAGCAATGCATTGGCATCTCCGGGACCAGGTCGGGGTAATTGTGATGATAATAATATGTAATAATAATACGAGATAATCGTATTATTATCCAGCGAGTAAAGAGGGTAAATAGACATGATAAAAAAAACTTCAATGAAAGAAGATTTAATAGAGGAAAAACTCCTTATTCGTTTAAAGGGATTTTAATATTTTTCTGAGCTTATAATTGCGTAAAAATAAACATTTTAGTGTGCATTTTGTTGTGGAAACCTTTGTTTTAAATTTTAAATCATATTGAAAATTAATTTATTTTAATTTATTGATTTATAAAAAAACTTAGTAAAACTTTTGAAATTTCAAGTTGCTTCAAAATCTTTAAATTTTTGTTTTAAATATAATAAAGGCCTAGCTAGATCTGGATCAGCGGCATCATTAACTCTGGGAGCCAGATCCGGAGCTAATTGTTGATAGAAGATAGCTCTGTTGCTCGAGCTAGAGTAGTTTGACATTGATACTTGATTGAAAGCCCCGGTATAGTCTTCTTTGTACTATGGCCCTTATGCCCTACCCTGATTTTTTTTTTTATGAAGAGACACCGCAATGAATACGTAAACAGAGTGACCGCGATGATTAATTCATCGTAAAATGCCTTTCAACCACTTGACCAGGCTGCTGACGTTAAGATGTGCTTTGAATCGTGGACATTATTGTAAGTATCAGGGTGAATTCATTGAAGAATTAGCGTAAAGTGGCTTTTCAAAAAACATAACAGAAACCATTCAGATAAGCTGAACATCAAACTCGCGTTGTTCTGCACAGAGGTCAGAATGTTACCACATTGTGGTATTTTGCTGAAAAAAATAGCCTCAGTCTCCGCTATTTTCAGTCGTTCACTCATTCAAGTACTAACCAGGCCCGCCTTGCATAACTCCCCAGATCTGAGCGGATGAGTTTTATTGAATATGGTATGGTCGCAGGCATTCTCAATACATGACCCCATTTATTACTGTATTGTTTGGATCGTGTGAAAGCATGCCAGCAAGTGGTGAGATTGATAGTATAATATTACTATACTAAGTTTAACGGCCATAACCCATAGTTGTATTTTACATTGTACAAACCCATATATTGGTCGTTGTACCAGTGCTTGCAGAAGGCATTGTCTATTCCATTAGGCATTGTCTATTTCAAATAAAAAATAAAAGCATCAAAATCTCTCATCTTAATCTAACACAAAAAATGGCTGTGGTTATAAATCATGCGTCCTCAAGCTTTGCTTTGAAATGCGCGGTTGATTAAGCTTTTAATGGGAAAGAATTCGTCGCTTTTCGAAAATGAAAAACTCAGTTTTGATATTTCCGTCAATTAAACTAAATGTCTTCGAAAAGTCTTTTCAAAAAGTTTTGTTTGCCAAAGCAAGTGAAAAAAGGTGTACAAAATCAATCTGAACTGGTTGGTTAGAACAGTATTTCCAAACCTTTTTCTGAAGCGACTCAACGTTTTAAAAAATTTTATATGTATCAAAATCTTGCAGTGCAGAATATGCCAAAATATTAAAAGATAGGCAGTAAAACTTTTTATGACAATGAAGTTACATTACTATTGCAAAGCAAGTTACTTTTGCTAAACATTTATTCATCAACTAACTTTATATTCACATTTATGAGAAACCTGTGCTTGTTTGCGTCATTATCGTTTGGAAGGACATTCACGCCGGATCAGACACAAACAGGACTGAGACCAAGGGCTTCTTCTTTTACTACCTCAGACTGCTATATCGCCCGGATCTTTTTCTTTTTCTTCATGTAGAGCAGATGTTTCTCTTTATGAAAAACACTTCAAATGTTAGAGCAGTATCTTAAGTAGGAGGCCACTTTTTGATGTATTTTAAAGGGGGCCCTGAGTGCCTCCGTTTGCACCATATAAAAGTTATCACTGTTTATTTGTGCGTATTTTTTAACTAATTTGTTTTAGTTTCCCAAAAAATTTCTAGAAAATGCGTTTATTACAGGTTTTTACTCTATGTCCAAAAAAAGGGTGAATTTTTTGGTTAAAAATTAAGCAATGACTTTTTTTCGGGACAAAAATATAAATTTGGCTGTGCTTATGTTTTGATCATTTCTGATGATGACCTTGTTTATAATAGAGAAATAATGATTGCTAGCAGTCGTACATTGTATTGATCTAAAGCAATGATGTCAAACCTTTTCGAGACCGCGTGCCACAATTGCAACCCGAAATGACTTTATCTATCTCAACGTGCCAGCGTTTTCATAAACATCATAGTTACTTTTCAATTAATAAAAAATACTTTTAGATTAGTATATCTATCATTTTTATTAACAAAAAGTTGCAATAAATATTGTTGTATTAATGTATGGTTGTATTAACAAAATGCTTTGACAAAATAGAATTGTGTCGTCGTTTGCAGATCAATACGTAATAATTGGTTAATCAACAAAAACGGTTGGACTTTAATAGCAACAATGAGTGTGTCTAGCTCTAGCACATGCTCACACCCAACAGAATTGTGTTAGTTTTAATCTCTAAACAAATTTCTATTGACAAGAGAGCAGAGGTTTTAAATGATTTAATAAGAACAACTTTCTAAAATGCTGACCGAAAAGCAAGAATTGTATAATGTTCAAAGCAAAGTCTGTTTTAAGTCTGCGTCTTCTTTAAAATGTAATTACCGTAAGCCGTCTTTGATCGAAGCTAATTTTGAATAGAGAACGATACGTTTGAAGTTGGCCATAAGTTTGCTATGAAAAAATAATACGTGTCGTTGATTAGAATGCGCCCTTGTTTAGAATGCGCACAAAATTCGCAATAAAGAATAGAACGTGCGCATTCTATTCGAAGAAATACGGTCTGTGTACAATCATGGTCTTGTGTGCCAGCAAATCAGCATTCCCAGACAATTTGGTTTATTATATATTGGTTTGTATCTACTCTTGAATTAACCAGTTTTAATGAGATTGTTGTTTTGGTTCTACTTTTAAATTATCCTAGTTGTGCATAGTTATTACAAGTAATTTAAAAGTGCTTATTTAAAACCAAAAATTTGACTCAAATAGAAATGAGACAAAAAATCTTTTTTTCTAAACCAAGTATATTATTTTTAACAAAAAAATTTTTTAATAAGAAACATAGAATTAAACAATAAGAAACAAAACTTTAAAAAATATACAGGAAACAAAACTTTGATCTATATTCAGCAATGATTTTTGATTTTGTATCACCAACTTTTCTATTACAGGTAATTGGTTAGCGCCGATTGTCAAAGTGTGCACAATAATAATATCACTGAAATTCACGAGCAAATAAATTAATTCAATAACATTATACCAAACGATAGAAACAAAAAAAAATTTTTTTGTCGTTTATTTCTTCCTGACTTTTAGGAAAACGTCAGATCCGTTATACTCTCCTGACCTGCTCTAGTACATACCAAGATATTGCTGTCCGGTTGAAATTTTTTTTAGATTTCAATTTAAGGAATTAACTGAAATTTGGAGTTGCTTACAAAGAGCAACAAAAAACAGAAAATGTCTTTTACAAAAACGCGATGACAAGAATAAGTTTTGATTCACAATCGTGTCGAATGCAAATGCAATTAATATGACGCTGTCGAAATATATCTCGCAATTTTATCGAGAGACTTGAGAAAGAAGAGATAAACAGCTTGTAGTCAAGCAGAAGTTATGTGACAGACATTGCAAATGACATCAACAGTTAAGCACCAAATCTCTGTCATTCTTGGTTGAGTTACCATTTATTTTCTCTATATATAATAAAGGAAAAAGATAATAGTCAGAGATTTTTGAAGAGTGTTAATGAAACACAATGATTTCAATGACGACTAATGTACCAACCGATGAATGTGGTTTTTGGGTCTAACGTTACCACTACCATTATAATTATTTAAACTCACATTTAGTTCGGCTTCCTTGCTCCCGACGGCAACTTGCAAACCATGGTTTAAAAATGTTTTGAAATTCGACCACTTCAAAGTTTATAAATCACAAAGAAGGTCTCTTTTAAGCTTTTGACAACATTGTTAATAAAACGTTTGCAATTAACTCAACATCTACCATTTTAAAAATCATTTTTAAAGTTATTTTTTGCTTTTAAATAGTTTGTAAAATGTGCATTGTTTTTACCTGAAGTCTTGCCCTATGTAACAGACGAAACATCGTGTTGTAATTTTGCTTTAAAAATACGTATATACATTACGGTTTTTATTGTATTTATTGAAGTTAAACTGACCTCTGATTTATATTTGAAGAACATAAGAAGTTTAAATAAAGTATTATTCCTGGTAATAGTGTTTACATTAACTACAATTTTTTGTTCGTTTTATGGCAAGCAAGAAATTTACTATAGAAAGATAAGTGGGAAGGAAATCATTCCAAACTCTGCCAATGATTTAATTAATATGACCAAAACCACATTTGGCGGGTAATATATTCGACTGATCAAGAAAATATACACATAAGGGTAATTTGATCTCTTACCATCAAGTCAAATGACAAATCCACCAATTAATAAGATTATTAAAACTCGTGGCCCGCTTAGGAGCCAAGGTCCACGGTTAAAACTCTATTTAAGTTCAGTTATTATCCTAAAAGGAAAACTTTTTGTTTTTAATTTGAATTTATCTCTCTGATACCTTGATTGGGATTCTCAAATTTACTTGAGAACCAAAAAAACAAAGTCATCTTTTTCATCTAATTGGCATTGGTTTTGTCGACAAAAGATATCTTGCTTGACAAGAAATTTTATCTAAAATTTCAATAATATTGTCAGCAGCCACAAGAAGTTTATGCCTGAGTTTTGATCACATTTACAGTTTCCAAGCAGCTTATTTGTGGTAATTAGGCGTGTTCTTAAAGTGTATCTTCTAGTAAAAATTTTTTGTTTCAATAAATGTTTAAAATGTACAAATTAGATTTAAATCTTTAGACTGGATCAAATTCACTAAACTTTATCTTGTATTTTCTGAAATACACAATTCCAATGTTAAACGGTTAGAACAAAACCTTGAATTTTACTGCAGCTGACAATTATCTGCAAATTTTTTTAAAAGCCAAACAATGTTAATCTTTATGAATCAAAATTATTTAGCGTTTGAAATAAAATAAATAGGCTCTATTTTTTTGGGCGTGTGATTAACTTTTGAAAATACTTTAGACAGATTGAAGAATAAATTTATAAAAGAATATTTTCTTATAACAGAACTTTCGTTTTGGTTTTCTCAAGCGATATTTTAACAGCTTTAATTTCATTTTCATCGATTTTATATTTCAATTTCAGAATATGCTGCTCCACAATCATTAACTTTTCAATCTTCAACCGTTTCTATGATAAACATAACTTGGTCAGTTCCTGATTCTGGAGGAAAAGCTGAATCAATAAAATGTTATGAGGTCGCATGGAGTGGATCTGATAACAACAATAGCATTCTGGAAACAAACGATACCTCAAAAATAATTGATGGTTTGTTTTCAAATGAAAACTACATTGTTAGTGTGAGAGTTGTGACCAACATGAATGATTACGGGAAAGAATCAGAACAAGTGAAAGCAACAACACGTAAGTTTATGGTTCGAAAACTTATAACTTTGAATCAAAAATAAAATAAGCGAAAAGTTTTTTGGAATCGCTGTCGTCGTCGTCGTTTGAAAGAATATCCACTTCCGGTCAGACACAACAGGACTGGGGCCGAGGATTTATCCTTTTTACTACCCCAGGTTGCTGTACTGCCCGGATCATATGCTGGCAGTGTGAGCAGTTTTCAGTGTTGAGTCAGCATCGGTTTTTATCATGTAAAACCGTCAGACCTCGTGCTCCGTGTGGTGCCCGAAGTATGGGGCACATTGTTAGGACGTGGTCTGAGGTTTATTTAGAGGCGCCACATTTGCAATTCGGTGCAGTTTGAATGAACTTACAGGTTGATTAAATCTAAAAACGATATTAATCAGCATATGATAGTACTAAATTATGATGATCATTATATGAGTAATAAAAATTTTAATGCTAATTATTTGTTTTTCCATAAGCCCGATAAAGAACATTGCTTGCATTAACTTTTTGCGATTTAATAAATCGAATTTATTGTTTTGTTTGGGATAATATAATAATGTTTGGGATAATATATGGTTGTTTATAAAATTTTTATTTTTATTAAAAGTTACGAAAAGTTCTTGGTGGCTCTGTGGTGTCTGTTGATCCTCCAAAAAATGCTTTTAAATAGAAATTTGTTAAATTTTACAACTTTTTATTTTGAACTTGTTTAATTAAACGTTTGTTACTCGTGTAACAGCAAAACCTTAAAAACCTGACCAATCGTTAGATAATTTTCAGATATAAAGCAAAACGTTTAGTGTTTCAAATGTGAACAACGACCATAGCGCAATACATAACGATACATGATGTTTATTAAGGTGTGTGAATTTCGGGACGTTTCATTGTTCTCGGATTTTCCGGGAAAAAATTTAACTTACCGTAATAACAAAATGTTACAGAATTTTTTCCGAAAAATTTACAAAGAATAAAAAAGATCTTCACTTGCAATTCCAAGCCTTTACTTAATACATAGGTTACGCAATTTAAACGTAGGTAATTTTCTGAATACATGGAGTTCAAAAAATCACTTTTAGGAATGTGTGGACCCATTAACATTACTAGATATACATACAATTATCGATACTTTCTGAAAAATACTTTACCAGGTACAATTTGCATAATAATAATAGCTCTTAACCTTCCTTGACCTGAAAAAAATAATTCAAAAAGATGTGCAAAAAGTGTACAATCAAGCTACATTAGCTCTGTTTTTAAGAATTTCTCACAAAGCAGTTTTAAACAGTGGTAAATGTGGTTTTTCACAAATCAGATTTGTAATAAATGTTTTTTTTTGCGTTTTGGAGTCACAAATGAATAGTCGCGCAAGCTGTTTAAATTTTCAACTTTCTCAACCTTAGTCAACTTAAACTTGTAATTTCTCATTAAGTCTTATCTGCTGCAAAACAGGCCTGTCCACACTTGCTTAAATGAGTGACTTGATTATTATTTTTTGTTTACATGTTATAGATTTTTTGACTACACCACATAAGTAAAACCTAGAATTCTTAAACTAGGGGGGCGTGAAAAGTTTGTCAAAAGGCGCGAGCAACTGGCGGCAAACTAAATCGATAGCTGCAATCATAAGTTTATTAGTCTTCACCTTGAATACGGCACAAAATTATCATGATGGGCTTGAATTTTGTTTTTTGTTTGTGTCGTCAAGGAGAGCGCGAGGTTTGCTTGCATGAAGAAGAGGGACAACAAGTTTTGTTGGCGAAAAAAAGGGGATCGCGTCTCAATAAGTTTAAAAAACCCCTGAGAGTAAAACAAATATTTTGTCAGTAAGCATTGTTTCTGAAAAGTGTTTAAAAACTATTATTGTCATTGCCCATAGTAAAAACTCAAAAATTTTAATCTGGAACTTGTTAAATGAGCAAATATTGAAATGTTACTTAATAAACTAACTGGGTGTTCAAAAAGTAATCAATGTAGACAAATATGCAGTCATTCCATTATGAAACCGCTAATTAACAATTTTGCCAAGAAGCATATTTTATTGTTATAAAATTGTTTTTTGACATCATTAATACATCATTATTACATTATTACATCAGTAGTTTTGATATTGGTTAGCTAACGTTTAAAGTGGTGCTTACTGTATAGGAAAGAATATTTCTGGTTCAAAGTGTACAGTATTTGTTGATGGAGGAGAATATTTAAGGAAGGTTTAAGAGGAATTCATACAACGATTTGGAGATGACAGGGTACCACATCGCAATTGTGTTTCTGCGTTGAACCCTGGTTTCTCTAATCATTCCCGCCTTTAACTCGAGGTTTCCCAGAAATTTTTATCTAAATTTTTAAAAGCTATGTTTTTATCCACAAAAGTAAAATTATTAAGCAAGAAGACATTTTTATTGATAACAAAACACAAACAGATTTTTTTTCGCTGGCCGGTAAACAGGCTTACAGGGTAATGATGGTAGGGTTCAAAGAGTAAAAAAACTTAAGGAAACTGGAGCAGTTCATGACAAAATTTGTTCTGGTAGACCCAAAAAGCTAACAGAACCTGCCTTCAGGGATGTAAAAAATGAATTAGAAAGAAGTCCAACAAAATCTTTAAGACGCTTATGGCAGGAAGCAGGACTTCCATTAGCCTCAACTCACAGTGCAGTGCACAAACTGAAATTCCGCTCATACAAAATGCATGTTGTCCACGAACTGAAAGCTCATGATACGGAAAGCCGTATCAATTTTTGTGAGTAGTTGATTGCTTTTGTTGCTGGCAAAGGAGAAAACAAACTGGATAAAACGTTTTTCACCAATAAGGCATGGTTTCACTTATCCGGATATGTCAACAGCCGAAATTCAAGAACTTGGTCAACAGAGAATCCACACATGGTACACGAAAAACCTTTTCATGACACAAAAGTTGGTGTTTGGTGTGCTGTATCACGAATTCGCATAATTGGTCCAATCTTTTTTTAGGACACAATAAATTTTGTGAGCGGTATATCAGCGATATTCTCGAGCCATTTTTTGCACTGTTAACGGAAGAGAGAGAAATTGGCTGGTTTTAGCCAGACGAGGCAACGGCGCTCACTGCTCGAGTCAGCATGTAAGCAGTTCAGAATGTGTTTGGTGACCGCATTATTTCCCGTGGCCTATGGCCTCCTTGCTCACCGGATTTGGCCTCTCCAGATTTTTATCTAGGGGAAAAACTGAAGAGTTCTGTGTATGACAACAATATTGAAACGATAATTGATCTGCGCAGAAACATATCGGATGGTATTCACAATTCTTGATTGTGCTATGCTAGTGGAAGGACGTGTGTAATCTTTGTTGACAGAAAAGCAGAACCTAATCAGGGTCTTTAAAAAAAACAGAGATGAATTTCCGAGTTTTAAAACTAATTGATTACAAAGAGTTACTATGGAAGAAAAACTAGGTTGTATTTTGAAAGAAATAGAAAATTTAACGACAAGAATAGATAAATTTGAACTGTTTAAAACCAGACTATCCTATCTAGAAAACACTTTTGACGATCAAATTAATAAGTTGGATAAAAAGCTTGAAACCAAAGTTGATTGTACAGTTTTAGAAAACTTTAAATTCAGATTACTAAGTATTGACCAGCAACAGATTACCCAACAAACGAAAGATATAATGCAAGAGTCTTATGACAAAAGATTAAATCTGTTCATTCATGGCATAGAAGAACCCGATGCTTGGGAAACGCTTGAAAAAACCAAGAAATTAATCCATAATTTTATGAAAGATGGTCTTCTAATCGACGATCCATCAACGATTTCTTTTGCTGACTATCATCGTCTACCGCAACAACTAATTTCTAGAAACAATCACAAGGTTCACCGACCTATTAAATTATTTAATTATAATTATAAGATTATAATTAAATTAACTAACTCGACAGATAAAAAGCTGATTTTTACCAAACTAAAAAATCTCTAAAAATATAATGAAATAAGAAAGTCTGTCGATAAGAAACCTCATTATATTACCGAGCGTTTACCCAAACAGTTTCAGTTTTCAACAAAGCTTTGCTCCCTCAATTTAAAGAGGCCAAGCTTATGAAAAAGAAAGTAAGTTGGAGAGCTAAAAATGGTCATTATTGTTTATATGTTAATAATATTAAAGTAGATTTTGTTAAAAGCAATACTTGCTCTTCCTCTTCTTTTACTAAATAGTAAATTTAAATAGTGGGTCAATCGCTGTATAATTTATCTTGTTTTTAATATTTTGTTGTATTTTAATGTAAGTGGTTGTTAGTTATTACTTTTTAGAAGAATCGAACCTTCTACAGTTCTCGCTTATTAATTTACGGCAGCAAAAAAAATCTTTTTTTCTTTTCTTGTAACTTTACTTGTTTCTCTGGTAAATTTAATTAATTCTCAGTCTGGTTCTGTTTGTCAACAATTGCTTTGCGTATTTACTGTCGACTACTATTGATTGTTTAGATGATTTGAATCTATTTTTGGCTTCAAGTCGAGCAGACACAGATAATTTTCAGTATTTTGATGCAGAATTTAAAAATAATTTAAATGACAACTACATAAATCAGGTAATTTCGACAAATTTGAAAAATTGCGTTTGTACAGATTTCTTAAATTTTGACAGTAGAGTAGATGTATTCTATTCTTTATTTATGTTTCATTTTAACATCAGATCCCTTCAAAAAATTTTTCACACTTTTTATAAATCTTTGCAGTTGCTTCCGACTCTTCCTCAAATTATTGGAATTTCCGAGACAAAAATTAATGATACTCCTCTTACTAATATTTCTATACCTAATTATACGTTTTTACATGCTAATTCTTCTACTAGCGCAGGTGGTGTTGGTTTATATATCTTGAGTTCAATATTTTATAACTTACTTGGTAAAAATCAACTTAGTAGTGCCGGCTGTGAGGATCTATTCTTTAAATTTTCCTGGAGTCCAGCGCACTGTTGTAATAGCTGTTATATATCGTCATCCTGGAACTGATTTAAATGCTTTTATTGAAACTCTTAATAATAAACTGGATGAAATTGACTGCAATAAGAATGATTTTTATTTAATGGGCGATATCAATTTAAACATTAGGGAAAGTGATTATTCTTCATCTTCTATTAATTACTTATCTATGTTAGAAAGTAATGGTGTTTTTCAATTAATAACTGAACCAAACAGGGTCACCAAAAATTCAGCATGTTTAATTGATCATATTTTTACAAACACTTTATCTAATCCTATATTTCCGGGTATAATTCTTAATGATATCAGTGATCATTTCATTACTTACTGTGCAACTTCTTTAAAAAGTAATCTTGAATCTGTTAAACACAAAAAATATTTTTGTAGAGACATTAAAAATCTCCATATAAAAAAGTTATTTACTAGACCTTCATAAAAATATGAACGAATTCAAAAATTGTCTTGACTGTATAAATGCCGATAATTTTAATTCCATTTTTGGAGATTTTATAAAAAGGGTAAGATTAATAATTGACTTTTACGCTCCCTTACGTCAAATCTCTCGCAGACAAAAGCGTCTTCGAGCTAAACCTTGGTTAACAAAAGGTCTTCTTGTTTCCATAAAGTATAAGCAAAAACTTTACCGTTACCACTTTTTGTCGAATGATGTAGACAAAAAGACATATTATAAGCAATATTCAAATAAATTAAATAAAATTAAAACCAAAGTATAAAAAACTTTTTACTATAATTTATTTAAAAATAACTGTAAAAATCCCCATAAAACCTGGTCTACAATTAATTCAGTTCTTCATATTAAAGATGATACTAAGTCTACTCCATATAAACTTAACATTAGCAATCGTATCATAATTGAACCTACTAAAATATCAAATTGTTTTAATGACTATTTTAATGAAGTCGGACATAGTGTTGTAAGTAATTTGTCAAATTGCTCTGCAACCTGTGTAAACGTTTTTGATTAATAGAGTCACATCTACTATATTTCTAGAGCCAGCTTCCGTGAATGTAATCGTTAATGTTATTAATGAATTAAATATTGATAAAGCTGCAGGTTATGATGATATCTCATGTTATTTTATTAAACTTTCTTCCTCCGTGCTTAACCCTGTACTTTCAACATTGATGAATTCGGCTATGACCCTAGGTATTTTTCTTGAAAAATGAAAGCTATCCAAGGTAATTTCTTTATTTAAAAAAGGTGATAAACTTGATGTAAACAACAATCGCCCTATATCTAAATTAACATGTTTCACAAAAATTTTTGAAAAAGTCATTTTTAATCGTCCCTTAAATTTTTAAATAAACATTCTGTTTTGGTTTGAAATCAAAACAGCTTTCGAGCAGGTTGTTCTACATCTCACGCAATTCTAGATATAGTAACTTCAACTTATGATAATATTGATAATAATCAATATACAGGAATGGTTACACTTGATATTACTAAAGCATTTGATACTGTATGCCACATAGACTCTTGATAAAACTTGATGGTAGGTGCTTTCTCGCAGCCTGGGCCGTGAGTAAGTCTGTTCATTGATTTTTAAAATGACAGACCGAAACCGAACCTACCACAATAGAAGGGTATCCACCCATTCCAATGTTCAGTGTAGGTCTGCTAGTTGGCAAATGTCCTTTTCAGGACGGGGCAATGTCAGGATAAAACTGCCCTTTTCAGGGCACATTGCCAACAGGTTCCGAAGACCCACTATTCTTCAGCTGAACATCGAAGGCCTCACTGCAAGCAAGATGAACGTTTTTCATCACCTTGCTATGCAGTCTGAGACACTCGTCATCCTACTGCAGGAGACCCACTGCACTGATGCAGAGAAGTTGGTAATTCCGAACTACCAACTAGCTGGGTCTTCTTTAAGCAGGAAGCATGGCCTTGCCACGTTTGTCCACGAGCGACTGAGATACACGCTTTTGGACCAATCTCCACCGACATCGGAGATTGAGTGGTTGTGTGTGGACGTTGATGGCTATAAAATAGTCAACGTCTACAAGCCACCGCCAACGCGATTGCGATCCCTGGATCTCCCAGTGTTTCCTCACCCCTATCTGTACGCTGGCGATTTTAACTGTCGTCATGCTGACTGGGGTTACGACGACAACAGTCCGGACAGTGAGTGCTTGGCTGGCTGGGCAAGTATTAATTGTCTTGCCCTGCTATATAATGCTAAGGACGCTGCCAGTCTTCATTCCGGCCGCTGGAACACTGGCACCAATCCAGATCGAGGTTTCGCTAGCGTAGGTCCAAACAGTCGCTTACCGGATAGACGTGTCCTTGAAAAGTTCCCCAGGTCACAACATCGACCTTCGCTTATTACACCACCAAGGTTTGCTATGGCAGTGCCAGGCATGCCTGTTAAGCCATGGAACTTCTGCAAGGCCAAATGGAGTCACTACATTGCTTTGACGAATAAATTTGCAAAGACTTTGTTGCCGCCTGATTCACTTGATGTGGATGCGGCTTACCAGGACTTCTGTAACACCATTAAGAAAACAGCCAAAAACACTATCCCACGCGGGTATCGAAATAACTACGTCGTATATTCCATGTTGGGATGCAGAGTGTGAATCCCTCTATAAAACCTTTCTGCAGTCTGCTCAGGGAGACGACTCAATTTTGGTTGCTACAGATCTGCTTGCCAAGCTTGACAAGAAGCAGAGGGATCGATAGTCTAGGCAGTTGGGAGCATTGACTTCTCACACTCTAGTCGAAAAGTATGGAGTATTTTGAACAACCTTACTGGTAGGTCACGACACTCTCTTCGTCACTGTCCCGTTTCAGCCGATGCTATTGCATCTCAGCTGGTTAGAAATGGGAAATACGAGGCTGTTGATCGCAAGTGATCTCGACTTGTCTCTCAAGAAGTGTCTGACCTTTGGAGGGGCACAACACCACACGCAGTACATATCTCTGACAATTTTTCACAGAGAGAATTTGCTGCTGCCCTCCAACATTTAAAACCAGGTAAAGCTCCGGGACCTGATTCCATCTGCTCAGACCTTATACTCCATGCCGGAGTTGCTTTGAAGTCCTGATTACGTGATTTTCTCTCTTCCTGTTTGCGCCGACTCAAAATTTCCAAGATCTGGAGAAAAGCGCTTGTGGTCGCGATCCTCAAACCAGCAAAGCCTGTGGGGGACCCAAACAGTTATCGACCGATATCTCTGCTCTGTGTCCCCTACAAGATCCTCGAGAGGCTTATCTACGCCCGCGTTGAACCATTAATCGATGCACTGCTCCCTAAAGAGCAGGCTGGTTTCCGACGCGGGAAGTCAACCGTAGATCAAGTTGTTCCGCTAACCCAGAACATCAAGGATTCTTTTGAGGCTAAAACGAAGGCTAGTGCCGTATTTGTCAATCTGACAGCTGCCTATAACACTGTCTGGCACCGTGGCCTTACCTGCAAGCTGCTGAGACTACTTTCGGATAAGCACATGGTCAAAATGATTATGGAGCTAGTCCAAAATCAAAGTTTCACCCTTACTATCGGTGACAGCAAGCAAAGAAACCTACGCTGTCTTAAAAACGGCATCGTCAGGGATCGATCTTGGCTCCCCTCCTATTTAACATCTATACGTACGATCTTCCTTCCATGATTTCCAAAAAGTTTGCTTATGCTGATGATCTAGCATTGTTGCATTCTTATGGAAACTGGAAGGACTTAGAGGAGACCTTAAGCCAAGACATGTCTACACTTTCAGCGTATCTCCAGACTTGGAGGTCAGTCACACTAAGACGGTGACAGCAACCTTTCACTTAAATAACCGAGAGGCCAAACGTGAGATAAAGGTCTACAACAATGGTAGACTTTTACCCTTCCGTCCAACTCCTACTTATCTTGGGGTAAAACTGGACAGATCGCTCACGTTTCGTCACCATTTAGTGGCATTGCGCAAAAAACTATCCACGCGCGTCACACGTTTGAGGCGACTGTGGGCTCGGGATGGGGTGCTGGTGCTAAAACACTACGCATAGCCACCTTATCTCTAGTCTACTCAACAGCTGAGTACTGTGCGCCAGTCTGGTGTCGCAGTGCTCACACTCGCCTCATTGACAGTGTCTTGAATGACGCCTTGCGCATAGTTACTGGATGCCTGCGTCCCACTCCAACGCACCACCTACCTATACTCTCAGGCATCCAACCAGCTGAGCTTCGCCGAATAGGAGCGACACTCTCCTTGGCTCACCGTGGATCTCTGAACCCACATCATATTTTGTATGGTCTTTTAAGTGGGTCCTCAGATACTCGCCAAGTGAGACTAAGATCCAAACGCCCGTTTGTGCCAGCTGCATAGAATCTTTTGGAAAACCTTGCCAGACTTGGCATCCGCGCCTCTGAATGGAAAAATCACAAATGGAAAACGAAGTACTGTGAAAATGCTTCCAGGATCCGTGCTTTTGTGCCCGAGACCGGTGCCAGGCCTGTTGGGATGAGCTTACCCCGAGCAGCTTGGGTCAAGCTCAACCGCCTGCGGACTGGTGTTGGGCGATTCCATTCGTCCATGCACAAATGGGGTCTCGCTCCTTCACCTAATTGCGAGTGCGGCGCCTCTGAGCAAACCGCAGACCATGTACTAACAGCGTGCCCTATACATCGGGCACCACATGGAGCACGAGGTATGACAGTTTTAAATGACGAAACTCGATGCTGGCTTAATAACATCATTGCCAGCATCTGATTCAGGCAGTTCAGCAGTCTGGGTTAGTAGGAGGATAAACCCTCGGCCTTAGTCCTGTTTGTATCTGACCTGGAGTGGATGCCCTTCAAACAATGACGACGACGAGAGGAACAGCCTTTAAACTGATACAATCTTATTCAAATAATAGATTGCAATATGTGTACATAAATAATATTGAGTCCAATCGAAAAAGTGTTATAATGGGTGTACCTCAAGGATCTGTTTTAGGCCCACTTCTATTTCTAATTTATATCAATGACCTTCAAAATTGTTTGAAAATTATCCCTAGACTCTTTACTGATGACACCGCCTTGTTAATTAATGCTTCCAGTATAACTGAACTTGAAATCAAAATAAACGAAAAACTGTCTAGAGTTTCCCAGTGGATGAATAAAAATTGTTTTACTATTAATCCCCCAAAGTCGCAAGCTATAATAACACCGCCTTTGCTATCACAAGTAGTTTCGCCGAGTAATATTAATATTAAACTTAATTCTAGTAAAATTGCGATTTCAGACAGTATTAATTATTTAGGCGTTCTAATTGATTCCAAATTATTGTTTCGTGATCATATTCATAAAATTCGTAACAAACTATCTCGTGCAGTTGGTATTTTATGCAAACTAAAAAATTTATTTCCTTCTTGTATCTTAAAAAAACTTTATTTTGCTTTCTTTCATTCGCACTTACTATACTGTCTTATAATATGGAGTGCCACATACATAGAAGTTATCTCGAACCTTTAAGAAAATTGCAAAATAAAGCTTTGCGAGTCATCATTAATATGCATTGGTCATCAAATTCTGATTCTTAGTTTAGAAAAAACAAAATTTTAAAATTAGAAGACTTAATCAAGTATAAAACTTCAAAATTAATGTTTAATTTAGACAGATGTAAATTACCAAATTCTTTTACAAAATATTTCAAAAAGGTATCTCAAATCCATTTCCGTGTAACCCGTTCATCAGACATTAATAAGTTGTATTTACCAAGATATCGATCTAATCGTTTGCAAAGATCTCTTAAATATAGAGGAGTTAAAGTTTGGAATGATGTTCCATGTAATTTAAAAAAAAATTGCTACTCCATATATAATTTCCGCTACATGTATAAACGTTATATCTTAAATTCTTATTCTAAAATCCATTAATATCTCAAATTAAACTTATATCTACAGTGGTCAATTTTTTATCTTTTGCTATAATATACGTTTATTTTTATAATTTTGATTAATCGGTGGCTGCTCGACTTGAAGACCAATTAATTATTTTTTGGTCACTTCGCAATCTCCGCATACGTTCGGTATAATTACTATAATTTTTTATCATTTTTTTTGTGTGACAAATTACGTCAATTAAATGCACTCATTTTCTTCATTAAAATTATTTTTACTATTATTGTTTTGTGCGCATTATTTATTAATACCATATTGTATGAAATAAACTTGTCTGTCTGTCTGTCACAATATTCAACCTGATGAACTTGTGCACGTTTTGTCAAATACGCAGCGTCGTGCCAATCTTTGTCTTCAAGTGCATGGGGGACACTTTCAACAACTGCTGTAGCCAATAAAGGCGAACATTTCTTGCGTAAATTTAATCTATTAAAGTATTCTTTTCTTGATTAATTTTCAATGTCATTTAATAAATAATTTAAATCACAACATATGAACAGGTCTATTTTTTATGCTCTCAAGGGTTGGGTACAACTCATTGCCAGTAACTCATCGCCAGCTAACTCATTGCCGCCAACTCAACGCTGATCCATCTCATCACCAAACCAACTCATCACTGGTCCAACTCATTACCGTGTGTGTGTGTGTGTGTGTGTGTGTGTGTGTGTGTGTGTGTGTGTGTGTGTGTGTGTGTGCGTTTAAAGCAATTGATGAAGCACACACACTGGCGATGCGTTGGGCTGACAATGAGTTGGGCTGGCGATGACTAGGACCAGCGATAAGTTGGATTAGCGATGAGTTGGCGGCAATAAATTGTCCCATTCCCGCTCTCAGTGCGTATCAATACCACTGCACTTTACTTTTTGAACACCCTGTATAAATAATACAACTTGTGGTAATCAATAATGTTGTTTTTAATGACAATTTGTAAGCTTTAAATTGAACGAAGCTGATTAGAAATTTTTTAACGTATTGAAAATCTTTCTAAATATTTTATATAGAAAGACGAATAAATAATAACGAAAGTCATCCATTAAAATCTTTTTAAATTTCTTCTGATATATTAAGATCTTTATTTAAAGATAAAAAAATAATTAAAAACTGGATGCCTCGGAGTACTATAAACTCAGTAAAAAAGTTGAATGAAAAACAAACATTATCGGTAATAAAATCATTGCTATGAGAAAAAAAATAAAGTAAATATGTAGCGACAACTAGTGAAATTAAATTATTTAAAAATTGAATAAAAAGTATAGGTTTTGCCATTAAAGTATGATTAAGTGAACCAATAAAAAACGACTCCAAGAATTGTTTTTTTATGTAACCTGTTTTTTTGCTGCAATTTTCAAGTTATTCCTAACCTCAAGATTATCTTGCAAATATACAGGTACATGATTCACCAGGGCAGATTTGTTCTTCACTTTAATGCTATCTAACTAAACTAAATTTTTAGGGTTTACATCACGCATGTGTAAAATACATTGCAATACTTTTTGAAATTTTTGTGTTATAATAAATACAGATCAAAAATAATTTCTTTATGGCTCAAACAAGACAGTGCAGTTGATGTAACGTTTATGTTGTTTGAATTTTACTTGAATGACCAAATGTTGTCTTCAGTTCCCGGTCAACCCAATCCACCCACATCATCATCATCAACAATCTCAACCATTACGTTGCAATGGGATGATATTCCTGGATTAGCTTTGAAAACTTACACAGTAATACAAGATGGAGATGATATAATAACTGGAATAAATACAAATATGGTGACTGTTGATAATTTAACTTCGAATGCAAATTATGAATTTCAAGTGAAAGCAAACAACAGTGCTGGTCATGGACAAGCTTCCAATACTTCAATGTTTGCGACAAGTAAGTTACTTGTTACTGGTTACGTGTTTTGAAAAAGCTGATCAGAAGTATAAATACAACTTATTTGGTAGTTGTTTTATTACGTTTTAGGCAAAATATAATGGTTAAATATACTTTATAGTTAGGGTTACCATTTCGTGGTTGTTTTTAAGATTGATGCTTATTTTTAGGAATATTTTCTTAGAAAATTTTAATGCGCTTGTTTTAGAATCAAGTGGTTATTTGCAGTAATGAACTTACAAATAGAGGAGCCACTATTTAATGTTCCAAATCAAAGCAATCTAAAAACAGGTCATTGTCGTAGTAGGGGTCATTTTTTAGTGTCATAGAACAAAATGATCTTTAAAAAAGACGTCTTCATTTTAAGGGTGACCACTGTTGAGTGTTCCAAAACATAGTGATCTCTAAAAAAAGTCAACGTTTTATTTGGAGGGCCACTTTTTGGTGTATAAAAACAAAGTTAACTCAAAATTATTTTAGACATGCTATCGAGGTCCTGGTGTACTATAAAAAAATATGGGAACCACGTTTTGATGTATTTTAGAGGGAACCTGGTGCGGTTGCTCCATTTAAAGCTATCACTGTTAATTTGTGGTTATTTTTTACTAATATTCACAAATTTTTAAAAAACGCTCTTATTACAATGTTTTCACTCCATGTCCAAAAAAGGGGGCGTTTTTCGGTTAAAAAATCAACGATGAATTTTTTTTGGGACAAAAATGTAGATTTGGCTGTGCTTATGTTTTGATCATTTCTGATGGTGACCTTGTTTAAAGTAGAAATGATTGCTATAAGTCGTACAATGTATTAATTTTAAACTTTTCCAGAAGATTTGGTTGATTATATGTTGGTTTTGATTTACTTTTAAATTAACCCAGTTGTGCATAAATTCTTAAAAATTATTTGGCAACTAATTTAAAAGTGCTTATTTAAAAAAATTGATTCAAGTAGAAATGAAACAAAAAATGTTTTTTTTGAACAAAGTATATTATTTTTAACAAAAAAATGTTTTCAGTAAGAAACACAAATTTAAAAAAATAAAGGAAACAAAACTTTGATCGACATTGAGCAATGATTTTTGATTTTGTATCAGCAACATTTCTTTTACAGGTTATTGATTAGCGCCGATTGTCAAAGTGTGCACAATAATAACATCATTGAAATTCACACACAAATAAGTTAATTCAATAATGTTATACCAAACGATACAAACAAAAATTAAGCAAAAACTTTACCGTTTCTTTTTTTTGTCAAATGATCTGGACAAAAAGACATTTTAAAAGCAATATTCAAATAAATTCAACAAAATTAAAACCAAAGCTAAAAAATTTGTTTATTCTAATTGATTTAAAGATAACTGTAAAAATCCTTGAAAACTCTGGTCTTTAATATTAATAATTTCAGTACTTCAGAAAAAAGGTGATACTCACATCACTCCGTATAAACTTATCATTTACAATCGTAACATAACTGACCCTATAGAAGTAGCAAATTGTTTTAATAACTATTTTTTAAAATTGGACATAGTGTTGCAAGTAATTTGCCAAATCACTGATTAATAGAGTCACATCCACAATATTTCTAGAGCCAGTTTTCATCAATGAAATCTTTAATATTATTAATGAATTAAATATTAACAAAGCTGCAGGTTATGATGACATTTCGTGGTTTTTTATCAAATTTTCGTCCTCCGTGTTTACTTCGTACTTTCAACATTGGTAAATTCGGCTTTGATTTTAAATATTTTTCCTGATGACTAAAACTAGCCAAATTTATTCTTTTATATAAAAAAGATGATAAACTTGATATAAATAACTATCGACCTATATCTTAGTTAACTTATTCTACAAAAATTTTTGAAAAAGTTATTTTTAATCATCTCTCAAATTTCTTTAATAAACATTCTATTTTGGTATCTAATCAATATAAATTTCGAGCAGGTTATTTTATATCTCACACAATTTTAATTATAGTAATTTATTTATGATAATATTAATAATAATTAATATACAGGAATGATTACACTTGATATTATTAATGCTTTTGATGCAGTATGTCACAAAAGACTTTCAATTAAACTTGACCATTATGGAATAAGAGGAACAGCCTTCAAACTGATGTAGTCTTGTTTAAATAGCAGATTGTAATTTGTGTGTATCAATAATATTAAATCCAATCGTCGAAACGTTTTGATGGGTGTACCTTAAGTTTTGCTGTAGCCCATCTTCTATTTCTAATTTACTGTATATTAATGACCTACAAATTTGTTTGGAAAGTATTTCTAGACTCTTTGCCGATGATACCGCCATAATAATTAGTGTTTCCAATTTACGTGAACTTGAAATGAAAATAAATAAAGAACTTTCTAGAGTGTCCTATTGGATGGGTGAAAAATTGTCTTAGTATTAATCTCTCTAAGTCGCAAGCCACAATAAAAACGCCTTTGTCAACAAAAGTAATTTCGACAACTAATGTTAATATTAAACTTAAATTTAGTAAAATTGCAATTTCAAACTATATTGATTGCTTAGGCATTTTAATTGATTCCAAATTATTGTTTCGTAATCAAACAGATAACGTTCAAAACAAACTCTCTCAAGCAGTTAGTATTATGAGCAAATTAAAAAATTTCTTTCCTCCTTGTATTTAAAATAACCTTACTTTGCCTTCTTTCATTGCACTTATTTACGGTCTTACGATTGGAGTGCTACATATAAAAGTTATCTCGAACTTTTAAGAAAACTGCAAAGTAAAGCTATGCAAGTCAATAATATGCAACAGTCAACGAATGCTGATCCTTTGTTTAGTAGAAACAAAATTTTATAATTAGAAGACTTAGTTAAGCTTGAAACTTCAAAATTAATTTTTAATTTAGATAGATGTAAGTTACTGAGTCCTTTCACTAAGTATTTCAAAAAAGTATCATTTCAAAAAAGTATCTCAAATTCATTCTTGGGCAACCTGTTTATCCGACAATAATATGCTTTTACTAAAATACCGATTGAATCGTCTGCAAAGATCTTTTAAATATAAAAGAATTAAAAATTGGAATGACGTTCCATGTAATAAAAAAAATCATTGCTAACCTTTATATAATTTTGGCTTTATGTACAAACGGTATATCTTAAATTCCTACTCTTAGTTCTTTAAACATTCTAATCAAGCATATATTTAAACATTTACTGTCATTCGTTTTCATCTTGTCGCTCACACATTTTAAGCGAAATTGATTGCAAACTTTTATTTTTATAACTTTAGTTTATCGGTGGCTGCTCGACTTGAAGACCAATATATTTTTAGTAACTTTGCAGTCTTTTTATACGTTTGCTATTTTTTTGTGTTACAATTAGCGTTAAAACAATGCATTCTTTTAAATTTATTTTTTGTTATTTTTTTATCTTGTTTTATGAGAATTGTATGGTATTTTATTGTATTGCATCGTATGAAATAAATTTTCTCTCTCTCTCTCTCTCTCTTTATCATTTCAAAAATCATTTTTAAAATAATTTTTTTTGCTTTTAAGTAGTTTGTAAAATGTGTGTTGTTTTTACCTAAAGAAATCCACCCGATGTAACGGACAAAACGTCGTGTTCTAGTTTCGCTTTAAAAAATATATAATATAATATTACTGCTTTTATTGTATTTATTAAAGTTGAACTGACCTTTGATTTATATTTGAAAAATTATGAATTTTAAATTAAGTGTTATTTCTGGTAACAGTGTTTACATTAATAAATTTTTTTTTCGTTATTTTTACGTCGTCAGCGTGGTCGAGTGGTTACAGCGCCGGAATTGTGATCAACATGGTACTGGTTCAAAACCTACTCACGCCATTCTGTTGTGTTCTTGGTAAAGACACTTTGCGGCACTTTCCCCTGCTTGGTGTTCTTGACAAACAGTTCTGAATTACAGTCATATCTCTATTTATTTACAAGCGGACAGCAATATGTTGGCATTTCTGGAAGCAGATCGGGGTAATTGCTTATCCCATATATTAGTGCCTCCATCGCTTTCCTGCGAGTCAGGAGGATAAATATAGAGACAAAATAAAAGAAAAGTACGGCAAGCAAGAAATTTACAGTAGAAAGATAAGTAGGAAGGGAATCACCCTTAACTCTGGCAATGATTTAATGAATATGACCAAAGTAGATTTTAACCGGTACTATTTTCAACTGATCGAGAAAATGCACACACAGGGGTAATTTTATTTTTTTCCATTAGGCAAATGACTTATTACTGTGCAAAAGTACAAAGACTTATTCGATTTCGACCAATATCACATTGGTACTTCGCTATTTACGACCGCATTGTGCTAATTTTTCACAGCCAGGACAATTACTGGTGAAAACTGACTTAATAAACTACAAACAATAATTAAGTTAGCTAATTTGGAAAAAAAAGTTTATGTAGACATAAACATTTGAAAAATTAAAGTCATGTTGTTTGATTGCCTCAAATTGAAAAAAGAAAAAGCAATTTTCTAATAAAACATTAGAAGAAAATTAAAGGTATAGCTTAACTTGGCGCATCTCGCAGTACGAGTGCCTCGTTTTACAAGAAATTTGCTTTGCGAGCGGCTATTCATAAGATTTTTGTCTCATACGACGAGTAAAAATTCGTAGTACGAGCGATTGTGGGCCCTCAACGTCCAGGGGTCTTGAAATTCGATTTTAAAGTTTGTAATTCTATTAAAAACTTGACAAACTTAAAACCTACCTAAAGTATATACAGTACATATCAAGCTTTTCAGACTAAAAAAACTCTATACACAACTGGCTTCTACTACGTTATAAGCAGCTATTGTTACGTCGTTTGCATCATAATAAAGGCAATTATTGTGCGTATTCTTCTGGAAGCTTAACGATTATTAAGTAGTCTACTCTGCAAAAAACAGTATTGGCAGTTGACATGTTGCTAAAATAACTTATAGACAATGTGTTGCTTACTTTTAATGTGGTAAATTATACGTTTTATTAATTAAGATTAAACCTTTATCAAGATATGTGCAAGGAAAAAATTCACACTGTCTTTTCTAATATGGAAGCAATATTAAGACTGTTTCTAAGCTTAATGGTCACTAACTGCTCAGGAAAGAGATCTTTCTCAAAGTTTAAAAGCATTAAAAATAAACTGAGATCCACAATATCTCAAGAAAGATTGTCTGCTCTGAGCATTCTATGCATTGGAAGTGAAAACTTAAACAGATAAAATTTGATGAATTTTTGCATGAATTTGCTTTGACGAAAGCTAGAAAAAAATTTCATAACCTAGTCTTACTCTATTTGATGGCCGTAACTATTTCTTATGTCCTCGTAAATAAATTTTACAGCAATTTAACGACTATTTAATAAAGAAATTAAAATTAAAAGTAAAACTGTTTTAACTAAATTTTTATTTTTTAATTAAAAATTTACATACATGAATGGGAAGAATGAAAAGAACGAACAGTTTAATGCACTCATATTTTTAACATTAAGCATCGACATGTTATGTTGTTTTGAGATAAATTTTAAGTTGAAAAATTGGGAGGGGCCTCACAAATGGAATAGCCTAGGGCTTCTTATTGTCTAAATCCAGTCCTGACAACCAAAATAATTGGCTGCCTTTCTTTTATTTTAGTTACTGATTGCACATCGCCCATTCACATGCTCGATTTACTGCCGTCCTATCACTAAAAGTAGCCTGCGCTCACTCAATTCACAAGTTTATCTCGTAACAGTAAGATCTCGAGCGTTTGGTGCTTATTAATTTCCTGTCTCGTTCATTTTTAGATTTATTGTGTTGATTTTTTGTGGTTACCATGGGTCCGAAGAAAGTGAGTAATAAAGATTTTGATGCAAGAAGAAAAAGCTTATCACGATAGAAGTGAAGAAAGAAATAATACAGAAACAAGAGGCAGGAGTGCGTGTAGTGGAATTGGCGCAGCAATACGACCGAACAGCATCAACGATCTGCACTATTCTGAAGAAGAATAATAAGATAAAGGACATTACACCAGCAAAGGGTGTTTCCAGGCTGTCTAACCAAAGAACGAATATTCATGAGAAGGTGGAAAAACTGCTTCTCCTTTTGATCAACAAGAAACAGCTTGCAGGCGATACCCTGACAGAAGCGGTTATCGCTGAGAAAGCCCGAATACTGTTTGGGGATCTCCAGAAGTAGAGCCCAAGACCATCGACAGAAGAGACGCCATCAGAAGAATTTAAAGCCAGTGGGGGATGGTTTGACAAATTTAAAAAGCGAATTGGCGTGCACAATGTCGTGAGGCACGGTGAATCAGCCAGCTCTGATACAAAGGCTGCCGAGAAATTATTCAATGAGTTCAGTTTGCTCATTGCAGAAGAGGGATATGTCTCTAATCAGATGTTCAACTGCGATGAAACTAAGCTCTTTTGGAAAAAGATACCCAGAAGAACTTATATTACCACCAAGGAGAAGAAGCTGCCAGGTTACAAGCCTATGAAAGGTAGACTAACCATTACATTTTGTGCTAATGCGAGTGGGTAAAATTAAATCTTTGCTCATATATCATTCAAAAAATCTTAGAGCATTTAAGGCGCATAGAATCCTAAAAATTAAATCTTTGCTTGTATATCATTCAAAAAATCCTGGAGCATTTAAGGCGCATAGAATCCGGAAGGAGCTGATGCCTGTCATGCGGAAAGCTAACTCTAAGGCTTGGGTCACAAGGGAAATTTTTATTAAATGGATAAATGACATTTTTGGTCTCCGGGTCCACACGTACCTCAAGGAGAACGGTCTTCCTATGAAAACCCTACTCGTTCTTAATAATGCCCCTGGACACTCTCCAAACCTTCAAGATGAAATCTTGAAAAAATTTAAATTTATTTAAGTTCTTTACCTACCGCCGAATACCACCCCCATCTTACAGCCAATAGATCAGCAGGTGATTTCCAATTTCAAAATCTTGTATATCAAACACGTGTTCCGTCGGTGCTTTGATGTTACCAAGAACACAAACCTGACCCATCGTGAGTTTTGGAAGGACCAATTCAACATTGTGAATTCCCTCAGCATCATTGATGTGGCCTGGCAAAGCGTAACGAGGAGGACTTTTAATTCTGCATGGAAGAAATTGTGGCCTGAATGCGTATCCAACAGTGACTTTTCCGGTTTTGCCACAGAAGCACCAGAAGTCGCAGATATGATGTCTCTTGGCAAGTCTTTGGACCTCGAGGTTGACGATGACGACATTAACGAACTCGCTAACGAGGATAAAAAAGAAATGACGAGAGAGGAACTTCTGCTGCTTCAGAAGCACCAGTACACGAACGCAACAAAAAAGATTAATAAACCAGAAATAGAGGAAAATGTATCGGAGGTTCTCCCTGTAAACGATATCAAAGAAATGCTTGCAATGTGGCAAAAAGTGTACAACTATGTCGAAAAATACCACCCACAAAGATTAAGTGCATGACGTGTGGCTGCTTTGTTCAATAACAATGAGATTGACTATTTTCGTGGCATTTTAAAATAAAGAACAAGTCGATTACTCTTGATAGGTTTTTCAAGAAACCATCTGCAAGTGCTCAAAGTGACGGAAGTGAGAACAAAAATGCCAAA
The DNA here is from genome assembly GCA_963680785.1 of Diplosoma virens. Lineage (NCBI taxonomy): Eukaryota > Metazoa > Chordata > Ascidiacea > Aplousobranchia > Didemnidae > Diplosoma > Diplosoma virens. The sequence continues at coordinate 44,424,930 of OY796889.1, read as the reverse complement.
GTAAGTGATGATGACATAAATATTAAAACACCAGAAATTGTTCTCCCTGACGTTTCAATAGACAGAGATTCTCATGACAGACAATAACCTATTCTCAGCTTTATTGTCTTCCATACGCTTAGATGGTCTCCATTTTAAGTTAAGTAGGTTAATAAAACATGATTATTTATTGCATGCAATTTTATTATTCATATTACATGTACAATACTGTTTATTTTTTTCTATTTGCACCTTTTCTGTTTAAAAAATAAACACAAAAACAGACATTTTGGGGATGGAACGGATTATTTATTTTTTATTTTATTTATTTTCATTTTTACTCACAATCAACTTGAAATTAATCATAGTGCACGTAGAAATAAAGATTGTGAATAAGGAAGCAGCGACTAAACGAAGTACGTTATTACATGCAATATTACGACCATGCACAACGTCAGTTGTACATGGTCGCCGTACCTTTGAACAAAGCGATGTGATGTTAATAAGAAAAGGAAAGCGAAAAGAAGATAATATTTTATTTTCATATTAATTTTAATGCAGAAAATTGCTTCGTAATACGAGTAAATCGCAATACAAGCTCAGCCTAATGACGATTTAAACTCATACTGAGAGCTTCTACTGTATCCTAAATTAGGAATAGAAAAATTTACCAAGTCAAATATCACCAGTAATTGTTCTGGCTGCTGAAAATTAGCCAATGCAGTCGTAAAAAGCAAAATACCAATGTGATATTGGTCGAAATCGAATGAGTTTTTGTACTTTTGCATTGCACAGCAAAGTACCAATGAGTTTTTGTACTTCTCTTTGTTAATCCTGCTAGTGTCATTAATTTATCATCAAATTTTATCATCTAAAATTGTTAGACTTTGAATCACACAAAATTAGTAACTGTTCAAAAAGCCTATTGCTTGAATGGAACTAAAAAAAGTTAATTTGAAGGCATCATACTCGCACTTTCATAAAAAATAGAAAATCGATTTTTTCATAGACAAGTGTGAAAACTAAACACAAGAATATGAGCAATTACGCGTGGATGATTGGATAGGAGCGCATATTGATGCTTGATGGATAGGTACTATCGAGGTTCAAAACCTACTCTCGACATTCTGCTGTGTCTTTGGGACAGACGCTCTATGGCACTTTCCTCTGCTTGGTATTCTTGGCAAGCAGTTCTAAATTTTAGTCATATCTCTATAAAACTAAAATACCAAAATAAAAAATTTCAAGAGAACAGCAATATCTTGGCATCTCCGGAAGCAGGTCGGGGTAATTGCTTGCCCTATATGTAGCGTCTTCGGGGTAATTGTCGGTAGCGTAATCGAGTGGTTAGAGGGGCATGATTGTGATTTGCATGGTCTCGTTTCGAAACCTACTCATACCATTCTTTTGTATTCTTGGAAAGACACTTTACAGCGCTTTCCTTGCTTGGCAGTCTTGGCAAGCAGTAATAAATTTCAGCCATGTATCTAAAAAAACAAATGTAATTTATTTGTATTTATTTATTTTATCGTCTACGACAAGTAAAACATAATTTTAACTAATCAAATTTTTACAACAGCATGAGTAGAAATTAAAAAAAAACTAACTAAATAAAAATAATTAAGTGACTAGCGCTGTCTGGACGTTTATAATGGTTTTCAAACAATTCTGTCAAACAACGGCTAAAGAATAGTTGTTTCAAGAGCTGTTAAGTCAAATGTAGTGCTTGTTTGTATATATATATTGCACGTGTGTTCTACCTTAGGAATCGGTTTTAAGCAATAAGATTAGCTTTATTCAAATAATTATAAATGTCCAGCCGTTGCATCTGAAATTCAAAATTTATTAACTTCTACTTTAAAAGTGCTATTCAGTGTAGGAAACAGGTTAACAACTGGCGCTGTCTAACGGATGTTACTATGGGTCACTTTTGCCGCATGCGTTTTATTGAAGGTTTCTAAATGCTGACGATCGTAATAATAGCATGGTCGTCACCTGCTTTGACAAAAAAAAAAGGAAAAAAGTTTAAATAAGGGAACGTTTTGGTGGTTTTTTCTCTTTTCTATAAACGCTTGTTGTAGTTGAAACAAGTTATTGTTTTTGCAAATAGCTTGCTGACCAGAAAAGCTTTATGATTCACGTATGTAGTACAGTTGTATAGTTGTTTACAGTGTCTACCGTATAATGAAATTAAGTTGTTACAATAAACACTGTGCCGTTCGCTAGCTTGATCCTTCAGCTCGTTATTATTCTCAATAACTTTGCAACCGCAGCGGATCGCAGATGTAGATCCGGTTGGTCAATACCACACTTTGCACATAGATTCATTTAAACTTGTTTTTTTTCTTTAACACTGCAATTACATACGATTTACCTTGGTTTTAGTGAAGTTTTTGTGACTTAAAGTTTTAATCTTGTCTACATTATTTTTTATTTATATGTTGCAGTCTGTTTTCTTTTTAGCTAGGCTGGCAGCTGACTAATAGTTGCGTGAGCTTTTCACTGTCTCTTTGCTAATTGTATTGATTGGTATGATTTATTTTATATGTTGCACAATATGTTAATGTACAAAAAATATTAAAGTTTTGATTTAATTTCAGTTTTGTTCCAATGTTTATAAGATAAATATCAGCAAGCATAGTGTCTTTTCATCGTGACTTTGAAATTGTTTTTGCTAATTCTGCCATGAAAATCTAGAATAGTTTATGCAAAAGTTAAATTTTACTTATATCCTAATTATTGTTGCAGTTCCTGGGCTCCCCAAAAACATCTGCAAGTGTACTATTGATGACGACACAATAAAACTTTGTATTAGTTGGTCAAAACCAGACGGTGGGGATGCAATATTGTGGTACCTGGTGAGTTGGACCTACAACGGCAGCCACGGCAACGTTTCCCTCAAGCATGATGCCGAGGAATCAATGTACAACTTCAGCATCAAAGGGTTGATTCCGGGATGCAACGTTTCTGTGAATGTGACGGCGCATAACATGGCAGACCATGGAGCTACAGCAAGCAAAATATATTCAACTTGTATGTATGCTTGCCTGCAATCGAGAAAACCTGCCACGTCATTGACATGTGTTTTAGATCCTTCGATTCCTCGCAACGTCACGTTTCTTTCGGAGATGATGGAAATTGTTGTGGAGTGGAACCAGCCGTTGGGGAACTTTGATGAGGTCATCATCGAATCTATTGACGGAGAGTTTCAGGTCATTATGAAGATTAGTTTGTTTTAAGATCAAATAATAAAAAAATAACTTTTTTTACAGCTAAAATGAAAATTTTAAAAAATTTTTTGAAAAGTTATTTTTTCTTTTTTTGAAATCTAAAATTATTTCTTTTTGCAAAAAAAGCAATTTTTTTTTTAATAAAATTAAACTTTTTAAAATTTTTTATTTGGAAAATGCATGATTATTATCATTATTATTATTATTTTTACACCGTGGCAAAAACTAATATTCAGTCAGTTATCTAAACACTACAAAATACTTCATTCGGTCCTCCACAACTTTATTTTTGATTCTTTCAACGAAGCTGAAAAACAACAGGTTCATCCTAGCTTAATCTTCAAATCCGAGTTCATATCCTTTATAGAGATATGAAAACCTTTAATTTCGAGATGTCAAAAATAAAGTTTTTGGAAAACGTCTTAAAAATTGCGCCAACTTTAAGGAAAGCAATCGCACTTTCACATCACCGGATATTTATAAACTTTGATTGTTGTGAACATTTGATAATGATTTAAAAACTAGAATTTGGTTTATTTGAAGCGTGTAACAATCACTGAACGAAAGATAAATCGAACAACGATTGTTGGTTTGCAACCCGGTACTAAGTACGTCGTCGCCGTCTATTCAATCGTCACAACCATTGAAGGAAAGCTGGAGAGTGGAAGATACAATGAAACGATCGTCACTAAAAACGAACGGGACAATTTAAAGATTGGTAATTGTCACATGATAATAGGATTATCTAAAAAATCTAAAATGCTTGATAGAAACTCACGGGCATTTGCAACGTCATTATCCTAAAAGAAACGAATCGACAAAAACATGCGAACAAACCACGCATTTATATCGATTCCGGTAGCAGGACAATATAAACATTCTGTGGCGGCGGTAGGGCAGAGAGGCTTTTGGCATTTTGCCCGTACTTTGTACCGTTTAAAGTCAACCAAGAAAGGTGATTTAAAAAGAATACGCCAAACTCATTACACATTTATTCAGGTCTATAACATTGTAGTGAACTGAATCAATGATTATTTGATTGAGTAGTTATCTAAGTTTGATTGGGTGTCAATTTTACCGCTGTGGATAGTAATCCTTCTTATTGCACCATTGAATTGTGAGAAGATCACGTTTTGCTACACTCAAAATGGTGACTCCTCACAGAAGCATTTTGTGTACTTGAGTTTGCGAAAACAAAAGCCATTGTTACGGTTCAGCGTACTTCAAGAACAGAATTCGGCATTGATCCGCCGCATCATGAGAGCATTCGACGGTGGGTTGGAACTTTAAAAAAAGACTGAATGCCTGTACAAAGGAAAGAGTTTTGGAAGACCACGTGTTGCAGAGGAGCAGAAAGAGAGGATTCACGATACATTTGAGAACAGCCAAATAAGTCTACACCTCGAGAAAGTCGTCAGCTTGAGATTCCGCATACTACTGTCGGACCTAAGTTAAAAAGGCGGTAAGATATGAAACCATACAAACTAAGTCTCATCAAAGCGCTTACTAATGACGACAATGAGACACAAAGGAAATTCTGTGAGTCAATGCTGGAAATGGTACAAAATGATGAAACCCTTTTTTTAAGTCTGGTTTTTAGTGATGAGGCGACTTTTTATTTCTGCAACACAGTGATCGTCACAATATGCGCATTTGGGAAACACATAATTTAAACGAAACAGTTGAACATCAAAGAGATTCCTCTAAAGTAAACGTCTTCTGTTTAGTGCTCCAGGACAAAGTCTATGGTCTCTTTCTTTTAAAAGAAACATTGTTAGAGAACAAAGCTACGTGGAAATGCCGCAAAACTGGCTATTCACTTTACTGCAAGCAAATTTGAATGACTTCATTTTTCAACAAGATGCAGCACCACTTCATTGGCATCTCGGTGTCAATCTTGTCTGAATAAAAACGTGCCCCAGCGATGGATTGGTAGAAGAAGTGCTAGAGATCTTGCTTTCTGCACTTGGCTTGCCAGATCCCCGGACCACACTATGTGTAACTTTTTCTCGTCGGGGTATGTTAAAGACAAATTTATTCTCCACTGCTTCCAGCAAATACCGATAATATGTAAGATCGAATAATAGCTGCAATCAACACGGTGGACCGCGACATGCTAAGGCGCGTTTGAGATGATATATCACGTGATGATTTTGGTGTATTCTTTCTGAAACACCCTGTATTTAAACTCCTTGGTTTAAGCCACCCGGAATCGAAGCCAAGTCTTTTGCTTCAGAGCCTAATGTTGTGCTTACAAGACAAACATAAAAAATAATTTAAAGAAACTCAGACTTTCAATAAAAGTACCGAGTGAAAGGAGCATTTAAAGTTTTTTATCATTTGTTTTCTTTACTTATCTTAATAGATGTAAAGGTTTAATTGTGCTAAGTCCTAAAAACTGTCGGTTTTAAAGATTTTATTAGAAAAAAAATTTTCAATCTATTGGTCATCGTTCATAAGTTTAGATCAGGGGTTCTTAAACTGGGGCCTTGAAAGGTTTATAAGGGGGGTGTGAGCAACTGTTGCAAACTGGATAAATACGTAGTTACAATTACATAAAATAAATGAAAAAAGAAATGGTATGACAGTGATTATCTGAACTTAAACCAATCGAATACAGGGTAAAGAAAGTTTATACAAAACCAATTGAAACAAAACTTTATAGACAGAGGCAACAAGTTTGAGTGAAATTACGCTTGATCGTAAATTTTTGAATTTTTGAAAACTGCTTCTAATGAGTTGCTGCTTCTGCTCTAAAAATTGTTTATAAATTCAGAATAATTAAATATCTAACTTTAGTTTTTATTGAACTATTTTGTATCTTTTACTACAATTTTTTTCATGACAACTTTATTCATTTAACAAAAACTTTTTTTTTAAACAGCAACCATCATCGGAGCAGTTGTGGGTTCAATTCTAGCTGTGGTTGTTGTGGTTGGAGTTTATTTCTACTTCCGGAAACAAAATTTATCAAAACAAAAAAGAAAGAAATCAAGGTTTCTTTTGATGAACTTGAAATTGAGTAGATCGTATTTGTACCATTTAAATTCAGTTATTGTTTAGATTGTTTATTATTGTTGTTTACAATGCAGTGACCGGGCAGCAACATCAACACTGGATCTGCAACAAAGCCGTCATCCATCACCAAACCTTGATTTACCTCTAGAAACATTATCTACACTGTCATTTCTTTCTCTTAAAGATCCCTCAAAATCAAAGTTTGTAGCTGTTATCACCCAAACAATTAATAATCAACCTTGTAAAAAATTTCTAAAAGTAATTTAACATCTCGGAAAGTGATTGGTTATTACTTTACACGGGAATTACAACTTTATTCGGGAATTCAAAAGAACCAGTTGAATTACATGGTACTTGACAGTTAATCGAACAACACTTGATCGAAGCGACATTTTATCAAAATGACAGTTGATAAAAAAAGATTTACTTTTGTATGTTTTTATGATTAAACAATCTCTTTGTTATTGTAAATTAGATTCATCTAAAGCAGTGGTTCTCGACCGCCGGTCCGCGGACCGGTGCCAGTCTACATTAGCTTTTGTGCCGGTCCGCAACAATTTATTCCCATTTTATACTTTGAGGAGGTTCGACAAGTTTAGAAGTAGAGCAGTTTTAGAAGAATATTAACAGTAATTATTGATTTTCCTTAATAACTAAATACTGGATCAAGCCTTAGATTGGGAAAAATGTGTATGGTTGTGTACTGACCGAGCTCCCATCAGGGCTCGTTGTCATTCGGGTGCAACCTCAAAAATAAAAAAAATTGCAAACAAAAATCTGCTGTCTACACGTTGCATAATTCGTTGCGAACATTTAGCTTCCCAAAAAATGTCACCTGAATTAAAAGTCGTAAAGTTTATTTTTGTCAGAGATTACTACGCACTATGAAAGTAATACATAAAAATAAACGAGAAAGAAAATACCTACATATCAAAATAGTAAAACACAGGTTATGTACAACTACAGTGAATAAAAAAAAAAAAAATAATAACAATCTTTACAGAAGACTGCGAAGTGACCGATTACATTGTTATTATTTAATTTTTTTTAAATGACATTATGATCCGACCAGTTAAGATTATCAATTACTCGTGACCGAGTATTGCGTTTAAGATTTTTTGAGGCACTGTGGGTGAATATGGCTTCGCAAAATCGGTATCTCATTCTGTCATGCAGAAATGATATGACTTTCGAAAGGACACATTTTTGCACATTTTTTTGAGTTGAGGGAAGAAGCAAATCAATTTTACGTGAAATAACATTCCCTATTAAAATGATTTTTATCCGATAAAATGTGGATGAGCTAACTTGTATATTTAGCGAATATATTTAGCCGCTTAAATGACCTTAACAGCTCTCTTCAAGGTTGTTGCATCAATGTATTTTCAGTGTGCAACAAAACTAATGGTTTCAAGAAAAGTGGTGAAGGAAAAAAATGAAAATAAATTAAGAAATCAGTCTCTAGTTATTGAGAGCAATGGTGCCAGACTATCCTTCAACTGAGTTAAGACAGTCATCCGAAAATACTAAGCAGGAAAAGATAAGAATTCCACGATCTAACTTTTTTTGAAATTTGGAATTGTAATTAAAAATCTACAATTTCCAACTTAAATAAGAGTAGTAAAGATGGAAAATACCGGCATTGTCATAAAAGAAAAAATAAAAAATCAGTGCTAATCAAGAAGGAAATTTCGAAATCTTGTTTTGAAGAAATTATATCGAAAAGTACCTTGTATCTTCTTGTAAACTTTCTGACCGACTGTGTTCCCCCGCTTTTGGCGCCCCTGACTTCACCATACAAAAACTTTAATAGAGCCACGTTTACTACGTATTATATCAAGAAGATAGCAGCAGATTTCACAATAAATAGAGTTCTCCTGATGCTAAACGCTTACTTTTGTTTTAATAAAGAATTTTTTTATCGATTTATTGCGTTTATTATAATTGTTTCAGACTTTAAAAGATTACCGGGCCGTCAAACTTTTTTGAAATGTTACCGGTCCGCAGGCTCAAAAAAGTTGAGAACCACTGATCTAAAGTAGAGGCCATCAGTAAGAAGACAGTTTGTTTTTAATTTCTATAATTTTTTGCCAATGTCAAGGTCAGGGTTTCTTAACAAGATCCCAGGGCAAAGCATTTTTAAGGAGGGAAACATGTAGATCTCTTGTCATGGTTATGTTTGTTAAATGCCTATTGCTGCCATTTTTTACATTTTTTTATATTGTAGTAAGTAGCGTATTTAGGGTGGGGGCGTTGTGCCATGGGCCCACCCTTGGAGACCTCTTGAAGAAATCAGAAACAGATTCAAAGGGAAGACCTTTTTCACTAGAGATCACTACATGTATGTTTCTGCGACAAAACATTGACAGATTTGGGATTGATTCGAAGTTGTAAATTTTCAAATTCATTCAAAGTTGTATTGTCATTGTAAATTCAAAGTTGTAAGTTATAAATTAGAGATCCCAACTCGAGCTGCTGCCCCGCAACCGCAAAAGGACAAGCAGGCAAAGGGAAATACACTAAACTAATTCACTGATTTTCCCGAAATGATGATGATGAAGCAAAATAGAAATATCAACAAAAACGTTTCCGTTTTTTAAACTTTTTTGGGTTTTAATAGAATTCTTGGAAATGTTTGATGAAGAAAATTAGATTTTTGCTGTCTAAAGCACAAATCATAAAATTTTTTAATTTTATTACTAAAAGATTTTCGAATATCATTTACATTCTTGATTTAAACACTGGTTTAAAAACATTTTTTTTAGCAAAAGCAAGAAAAACAATGAATTATTTTTTGTTTTTTCACTCAGCGGTTAGACATTTCATAAGTATTAACTTTTCTATATTTGAACAAATACTAGGCAGAAAACTATAAAAGAAATCTGGATTTGTTGATTTCTAGTTTAAAGAATTGTTTTCTTGTCTTAATCAGCGATCATAACAGACGGCGCATTGTGACGTCATGCAACAAGTTAAGCTTGTTTTAGAATTTCTGCGATAATGTAGAAAATTAGAAAAATTTAATTGAAAATAAAATTTAATTCAATGGTTCTCGAATCCTCGATTGGAATATTCAAGGGGTTGAAGGGGAGTCGAACAGCACAAATCCAATAACTTGACCTTGATTTTTAGAAGCATCAAGTTAAGCGATTTTAACGAGCAATTCATAATGAAGCAAGAAAACTTCAACGCCGGTTTCCACGCAGAGTTTGAGGTAAGAAAAAGCAATTTTTATGATTCATTTTTCCACTGCATAATCTGGCAAAGTTTAATCAGTTTACCAGTGGAAATCCTTAAACTAGTTTTGTGGTCAAGAGCAGAGTTGTGAAGTCGGAGAAATTTTTTCTGATTCCAACTCCACTCCGACTGCAGCTATTCAAAATTTCTGATTCAAACTCCAACTCCAGAACATCTGCAAAATCGACTTTGACTCCAAAACATTTAAAAAACAAATCCGACTACAACTCCGACTCCAGTAGAAAAGTACAAAATTGAATACAAAAACTCAAAAAATGTAAAATAAAAAATAAAAGTAAAAGTGTTTTTTTATCTACTACTACTGCATATACAGTATATCCCGCCCCGCAACCTGGAAAAAACCAAGAAAAGCGACCAGTCTCCAGGATTTATAAATGTTCTACAGTTTTTACAATCGAGTGCGAAGTTCCAATTTCATCAAAATAAAGATTGTTTCAATTTGCCGATTTTAACAGCAATAATCTCAATCTTGTAGGCACAATTATATATAATGCTATTTTTCTTGCTACGAGGTGTATTATTCATTATATTCTGCTGCTCTTCTGGTAAAAACAGAAAAATTTTTTGTTAAAAACCTTTTCAGTTTATTAAAAACTAAAAATTAAAAACAAACAGTCTACGTTTCGGGTGCGGTTACAAGCACGCTTTTTATTCATTTTAGTTTTGGTCCTGACCAAGCGTGCTTGTAACCGCACCCGAAACGTAGACTGTTTGTTTTTAATTTTTAGTTTTTAATAAACTGAAAAGGTTTTTAACAAAAAAGTTTTCTGTTTTTACCAGAAGAGCAGCAGAATATAATGAACAATTATATATTGCTGGGACAGTTTTAGAGATTTCTATTGGATGCCCGTGAGTACATCTATATGTCCATTTGATTTCGTTTACCTGTTGCCTATGCTATTTCTGTAAGAACAAAAATATTTTTTTTAAATTTTATAGGCTTATAATAGTCCAAGTGACAAAATAAAATATATTTAAAACTTATGTGTTTATAAATAACATGCCTACTTTGAACATTTAAACAGTAATTATCCTGGAAAAAAGTAAACATATTAATATTATATTTCTTATTGTCTTTCCCAAAATATTTTATATCATCAATGCATATTGTCTAGTTTTGCGCTATGTCGATAAACAAGTTTATTGTTTAGACTAGTGGTCTTCCAAGTGGTCGATTGGGACACATCTCAGAGGTCGAATAGGGTTGGTTAAAAAAAAATTAAGGTTTACCCAAGCAATAAAACGACAGTGTGAAAATTTTCAAAATATCATAGCTATGAAAGTGAAGACCTTTTTGAAATTTTTACTTGCTTTATCTCACACACAATGTAAAAAAACATAGTTGCGCGTAATTGGAGATAAAAAAATAAGTGTTCACGTCAAATGATTAATAGTGTCTATTTGATTTGGGACTTGATAAAATATTTTTTACTTGTTTTGAAGGTGACGTGCAAAAAAGTTTGTCTGAGCCAAGCTTTTTTAATCACCTAAGCACGCTTTTGCCATTTATTAATTAAGCCTATCGTTGGCAGAAATTTTTTTACCTGGCAAAAAAATTAAATTTTTTAAGGCTATAACTATGGTTAAGTGGGCCTAAGCGCTTTGATATTTATGTCAGTATTGGAAACGTAATTCGATTTTTTGTTTGAAGTCACAAAAGCTTTGCAAATTCGAGTTTTTAATCTCTCATTTTTCGAGTTTAGGAAAGTTTAGAAAATTTTCAAGTACATCACGAAAGATCATGTTGATTTTCGTCTTAATTTTGATTCGTGTTTTTAGTATGTGCAGGAGATAATTTGGTAAAATCTTTCACCCTCCTCATCACTATGAAACTCTGCAACACCTTCTTGATAGGATAGTGACTTCAAATGTATCAAACAATTCAAGCAAATTCATTTAAATGCATGCCAAGCTTGTAGTTCCAATGTATTTAAACCTTTTTCAAACTCTGGTTCTTCAAAAATTTTCCAAATCCTTGGACCAACAAAGATTCTTTCTTTCAACTTGGCTCGCCTTAGTTTGGAAAACTTTTTGCAAAGAAATGCAAAACCATTCAAACGGTGTTTGGCCATAGCTTTCACAAAGTTCTTCATTAATCCTAGCTTGATATGCAACAGCGGCATTAAAACTTTGTCAGGATTTGCTAAAAAATTTGTTGAATATTTTTCGTTCAAGGTAGATATGAATTCCTCGTTGGCCATTCTTTTGTTTCATAGTGCTTTGCTGTGGTAAAACTGTTCCACAAACTTAAAAAACAACAGTGTTTAGTAAACCTCCCTTACAGTCCTATAAATATTCCAATGATTTTAAGGTCTGTAGATAACCTCCACTAATCGTCAGAAGAGTGGATCACATTCAACAAGATTTCAATATTGTCGTAAGATTCTTTTGACTGAGCTGAGTGTGCAACAGGGATAAAGGGTTTTTTACTTCCAACATGTAAAAGAACCGCTTCAAGTTTTTCTTTGAGGAATTAATAAAAGCCTCCATTCATCCCCAATGTGAACTATACCCAGAGTTTGAAATATCTTTTTAATATCATGGCAGTGCAAAGAGGTCCTTAACTTTGAATGTGGAAGAAAAGCCCCTATTACGTTTTCTGTAGTAACTTACTTTGACATCTTTTTTGAACTAAATTTTTTTCTTTAAACCTTGGTGCAAAGAGCTCTGCCCTTTCGTTAAAAACACATAAATCTCTAATTAGGTCATTTAGATGTTTCTGAGAAAATAAGATAGGATTTTCTGTGGTGTAATACTCAGAATCTGAGGAGTTGGCAGAAATAAATTCGTCGAAATTGCCTTCATTAGCACTGCAATTAATAGCATCAAGCCAATCTTGAGAAAGCATTGTTGGTGGCATTGTCTCATCATGAGGAACTGGTGTTATTGCTAAATCTGAATTATGATATGCTATTTGGTCTCTCTGTTTAAAGGAAAAACTCTTTGTTTTGGTGAGACAAAATAACAATTATGACAATGATTTTTGGGTAGACGCCGTATCATTGGGACGGCAAATGGTATAAAAGAAGATTGCTTAGTTAGCCAGTTGTGCAAGCCTAAACAGGATTTCTTGCATATTTTATAAGGTGCTCAGGTCTTATCTTGGTCAGTATTTGGCAACCAAAATATATCATATACATCTTCTTGATATCATAAGTAATATTCCTTTGTTGTTCGTAGCTCGTAAACTTTCTACAGACAAAGCAAAACCGATCTGGATGGTTAAGGCTTAGCCATTTTTGGGTATTACTTTTTCTTCTTCTTCTTTCGGCCTTTTCCTTCAGTCAGGGGTGGCCACAGCTTATCATCTTTCTCTAAACCTTTCTGTTTTCAACATCCGTCTCCTTTGCACCAACTTTCCCCATATCTTCTTTCACTACATCTAAAAATCTTCTCTCTAGTCTCTGTCTTTTCCTCTTTCCCGGTAACTCCATTTCCATCATCTTTCTTCCTACATACTCTTGGTCTCTCCTCATGACATATCCATACCATCTCAGCCTGCCCTTCCTTATCTTCATTCCTAACTGTTCTACCTTAACGGTACCCCTGATCTACTCGTTTCTAATCTTGTCTTTTCTCGTCACTCTCATAGCAAACCTCAGCATTTTCATCTCTGCGACTTCCATCTCATCCAATTGTTTCTTTGTGACTGCCACCGTTTCAAGTTCATACATCATTGCTGGTCTTACCACTGAGCTGTACACTTTTCCTTTTACTCTAGCTGGTAACCTCTTGTCGCAGATTACTCCCAATACGTTTCTTCATCCGTTCCATCCTGCCTGAACTCTCTTCTTTATCTCCCTCTCACAACTATCACTTTCTTACACCGTTGATCCCAAATACTTAAATTCCTTTACTCTTGTCACTTTGTTCCTCCATCTTTACTGTTTCGTCATCATTTCCTCCATTTGTGCACAGATATTTGGTCTTTGACCTACTTACTTTCATCCCTCTTCTTTCCAATGCATACTTCCAGGATTCTAATCTCCGTTCCACTTCTTTCCTGGTTCTCTTTGCAAATCACAATATCATCAGCAAACAGCATCGTCCATGGTGGTTCTCTTTTTACTTCATCCGTTAGCCTGTCCATTATCACTGCAAACAGGAACGGACTTAACGCTGATCCCTGGTGCAGTTCAACCTTGACCTTGAAACTTTCTGTAGTTCTTACTGCACACCTCATCATTGTTTTGCTTTCCTCATACATATCCTGTACAAGTTGCACATACTTTTCCACTATTCCTGATTTTATCATACAGTACCCAGCTCTTCCCTCGGAACCCTGTCGTAAGCTTTCTCTAGGTCCACAAATACACAATGTAGCTCTCTTTGACCTTCCCTGTACTTTTCCATCAAGATTTTTAAGGAAAACATGGCATCAGTGGTTCCCTTTCCAGACATAAATCTATATTGCTGTTTACTGATCTCTAATCTATCCCTTATCCTAGCTTCTACAATTCTTTTCCATACCTTCATTGTGTGTCTCATTAGCTTTATTCCTCTTTATTTCCACAGCACTGTGCGTCCCCTTTGTTTTTATAAATTGGGATAAGCGCACTCCTTCTCCATTCTTTTGACATCCACTCACCCACTAATAGTCTGTTGAATAGTCTGGTCAAAAACTTTATCTCCATCTCTCCCATGCACTTCCAAACTTCTACTGGCAACTCATCTGGCGCAACCGCTTTACCTTTTTTCATCCTTCTTAGTGCGTGCGTTAACTTGCTGGCTTTCTCACTCATGAAAAAAAACTCTTCTCTCAAAAATCAAAACCTTCCACATATTTTAGGTACGTTGACGATACATTTGCTATGTTTCGCAATGAAGAAGAGTCGAATAACTTTTTTAAACAACTAAACTGTCTCCATTCTTCTCTCAAATTTACCTTTGAGAAAGAAAAAAATAATTGTTTACCGTTTCTCGACGTTAACGTGGAACGAACAGCTACCGGTTTTGAAACAAGTGTGTATAGAAAACCTACCTTTACTGGACAGTACTTACGTTGGGAATCTTTTAGTCCCACTAAACAAAAAACAAACCTTATATCAACTTTGGTACACCGGGCACTAATGATATGCACAAAATCTAAACTAAACGAAGAAATTAAGCATATCAAGAACATTCTATTGGACAATGGTTATCCTGAATCAATTATTGACTGCAACATTTCTAAGAAAATTGCTCAGTTTTCTATGCCCAAACGATTTGGTCCTGAGAAGTGTCCCGTATATTTGAGAGTTCCTTGGATAGGGAAAGCTTCCATTGGTCTTGATAAAAACGTCAAAACGGCTGTTGAAAGCTGCTATGGCTCTGTTACCACCAGAGTTGTATTTACATCCAAACGCATGTTGCCTGTAGCCCGCAAAGATGTTTTACCTACCACGCTGAAAAGCTCCGTTGTTTATGAATATTCGTGCCACTGTGACAGTAGGTACGTAGGACGAACATCACAGCGACTACAAGATAGAATCAAGCAGCATGTTCCTAAATGGCTACAACAGCAAGCGAAGCGCCCTACACGATCTCAACCTGGCAGATCCTGTAAGCTAAAACGTAACAATCCAGATTGTGATTCTGCCATAGTACAACACTTGCTTGACAACGAGCAATGTGCTGCAAACTATAACGACATACGTTTTAAAATTCTTGCTGTGGCACGCAACTCGTTCCATCTGTGTCTACTCGAGGCAACTTTTATCAAAACCAAACATCCGGTTTTATGTAAACAAAAGGAATTTGTTTACACATTAAAACTTTTCAAATAACCTAAGTTGCGAGTAACAGTGTGTCTCCTGGGTAATTGCACATAGTGCGTTTCTTCTTTCCGAGATTACACTGTATTGCACCACACTTTTTTGATTTTGTGCAATTGTGCCTTTCTCTTTTCCGAGACTGCAGCACCTTTCTCCCAACTGTTGAGACTATAAATACCTTGATTTTCTCTGGTTCGTCCCATTTTGACGCGATTGCCACTGATGAGAGCGTCACGAAAAGCTTATGGTTCCAATAAAATCGACTTTGTTTAAAGCAATATTAAAATTCTGTACCACAAAGAAGCTCTTTCCATACCAAATTGCAAAATCTTTGAAAAATAGTAGGCGCTTTGTCAACTCAAAAAATAAAAAAAAGTTTATCAACGAGAAATTTATACTAAAGGAAACAAAGTTCAAAATTCACAAATTATCTGCAATAATTTAAATTTATATTTTGTAAATATTGGATAAAACAGGGCGGAATCAATTAAACTTGTCCCCATTCCAGAACATTAAATTTGAATAAAACAAACCATACATTGCTTGCTAATTCGTTCTTTTTGCTAACTCAATCACTGAAGAAGTAAGTTCCCTTAAAAAAAAAGGCATTAAGTAGTAAAAAAGCACAGGCGTACCTTCGGCATGATCTTCTGCTCTTCATTTTTTTTTCATCTCTATATTTATCTTCCTGACTCGCAGGAAAGCGACGGAGGCACCAATGTAGATGGCAAGTAATTACGCCGACCTGCTTATGGAGATGCCAATATATTGCTGTTTGGTTGAAATTATTTGTTTTTACAGTTTTAAAGAGATATGACTGAAATTTAAACCTGATTGCCAAGACTACTAAAAAGGGGAAAGCCTCATAAACTGTCTTTCCCAAGGACATAACATAATGGTGCAAGTAGGTTTTGAGCCAGAACCAATCAAAATCACGGCGCTCTAATCACTCTACTACGCTGCTGAAAAACTTTACGAGTAAAAAAATTTTTGTTCCAAAGTTAAAGAAAAGACAAGAAAAAGTTCTTCACTTTTAATCTAACTCTGATTTCTTAATTTTTGTTCCAAAAAAGTATTGATCTCTAAAAAAAGGTTTTCATTTCAAAGCTTGTCGTCAGCGTGATCGAGTGGTTAGAGCTCCGGATTTGTGATCGACACGGTCTCGGTTCAAAACTCACTCGCGCCATTTTGTTGTGTCCTTGAAAAAACACTTTATAGCACATTTTCATGTTCAGTGGTCTTGGCCAGTAGTTCTAAATTTCATTCATATCTCTATTAAATTTTACAGCAATATCTTGGCATCTCCGGAAGCAGGTTGTTGTAATTTTGTATCACAAGTAATAGCGCCTCCTTTGCTTTCCTGCGAGTTAGCAGGATAAATGTAGAGATGAAATAGTAAATAAAAACATGGATCATTTTTTTGTATTTGAAAATTTTGCGTTACAAGAGCAACTTATTTTTGGTGTACAAAAATTATAATACCAAAGAAGTAGAAAATATCACTTACCTCGTACTACAAAACCACGGCTAAATAAATTAATTGGAAAACCTACTTGTATACAGAGAAAACAGTTTGTGAAATGAAATAATAATTTTATAAAAAAGTTAAACCAGTATTTCTTAAAAAAAACGAAAAACAAACATTTGATTAAGACTTACTATGATTTTTAAATTTTCACTTTTGTTTAAATAAAATCAATTCGATCTGTATTTTCAATTTAGAATATAATTTTTTTAACTTATTGAATGTAAAATAAACTATAATTATATAAAATATAAAATGTTTTTATAAAATTTCACGTTTAAAAGTCGTTTGACTTAGGCCTATATTAAGTCGTTATTTGTGTGTTTTTTGTCTTTGACTTTCTTCTGCTTCATTTTTAATTCGTTTACAGTTTTTATTGATATGTCGTTTTAAAAATTTTTTGCCACTGTTGTCAGTTCAACTCAGGGAGGTGCTTTCTCGCAGCCTGGGCCGTGAGTAAGTCTGTTCATTGATTTTTAAAATGACAGACCGAAACCGAACCTACCACAATAGAAGGGTATCCACCTATTCCGATGTTCAGTGTGGCTCTGCTAATCGGCAAACGTCCTTTTCAGGACGGGGCAATGTCAGGATAAAACTGCCCTTTTCAGGACACATTGCCAACAAGTTCCGAAGACCCACTATTCTTCAGCTGAACATCGAAGACCTCACTGCAAGCAAGATGAACGTTCTTCATCACCTCGCTATGCAGTCTGAGGCACTCGTCATCCTACTGCAGGAGACCCACTGCACTGACGCAGAGAAGTTGGTAATTCCAAACTACCAACTATCTGGGTCTTCTTTAAGCAGGAAGCATGGCCTTGCCACGTTTATTCACGAGCGACTGAGATTCACGCTTTTGGACCAATCTCCACTGACATTGGAGATCGAGTGGTTGTGTGTGGACGTTGATGGCTATAAAATAGTCAACGTCTACAAACCACCACCAACGCGATTGCGATCCCTGGATCTTCCAGTGTTTCCTCACCCCTGTCTTTACGCTGGCGATTTTAACTGTCGTCATCCTGACTGGGGTTACGACGACAACAGTCCGGACGGTGAGTGTTTGGCTGGTTTGGCAAGTATCAATTGTCTTGCCTTGCTATATAATGCCAAGGACGCTGCCAGTTTTTATTCCGGCCGCTGAAACACTGGCACCAATCCAGATCGAGCTTTCGCTAGCGTAGGTCCAAACAGTCGCTTACCGGTTAGACGTGTTCTTGACAAGTTCCCAGGTCACAACATCGACCTTCGCTAATTACACCACCAAGGTTTGCTATGGCAGTGCCAAGCATGCCTGTTAAGCGATGGAACTTCCGCAAGGCCAAATGGAGTCACTACAATGACGAATAAATTCGCAAAGACTTTGTTGCTGCCTGATTCACTTGATGTGGATGCGACTTACCAGGACTTCTGTAACACCATTAAGAAAACAGTCAAAAAGACTATCCGACGCGGGTATCGAAATAACTATATTCCGTGTTGGAATGCAGAGTGTGAATCCCTCTATAAAACCTTTCTGCAGTCTGCTCAGGGAGACAAATCAAGTTTGGCTGCTACAGCTCTGCTTGGCAAGCTTGACAGAAATTGGAGGGATTGATGGTCCGAGGCAGTTCGGAGTATTGATTTCTCACACTCTAGGTGAAAAGCATGGAGTATTTTGAACAACCTTACTGGTAGGTCACGACACTCTGCTTGTCACTGTCCCGTTTCAGCCAATGCTATTGCATCTCAGATGGTTAGAAATAGGAAATACGAAGCCGTTGACCACAAGTCATCTCGACTTGTCTTTCGAGCTGTGCTTGACCTTTGGAGGGCCACCACACTCGACGCTGTAAATATCTCTGACAATTTTTCGCAGAGAAAATTTGCTGCTGCTTTTCAACATTTAAAACCAGGTAAAGCTCGGGGTTCTGATTCTATCTGCCCCGAGCTTATATTTCATGCTGGAGCTGCTTTGAAGTCCTGGTTACGTGACTTCCTTTCTTCCTTTTTGCGCCGACTCAAAATTTCCAAGATTTGTAGAAGAACGCTTGTGGTCGCGATCCCAAAACCAGAAACCCCCATGAGGTACCCAAAGAGTTATCAACCGATATTTCTGCTCTGTTTCCCTTACAAGATCTTCGAGAAGCTTATCTACTCCCGCGTTGAACTGTTAATCGATCCACTGCTCCGTAAAGAGCAGGCTGGTTTCCGACGCGGGAAGTCAACCGTAGATCAAGTTGTTTTGCTAATCCAGAACATCGAGGATTCTTTCGAGGTTAAAAAGAAGGCCAGTGCCATATTTATCAATCTGAGAGCTGCTTATGACACTGTCTGGAACCGTGGCCTTACCTGCAAGCTGCTGAGACTACTTTCGGATAAGCACATGGTCAAAATGATCATGGAGCTAGTCCGAAATCAAAGTTTCACCCTTACCACCAGTGACAGCAAGCAAAGCAGGCTACGCCGTCTTAAAAACGGCATTCCTCCGGTTTTGGTCTTGGCTCCGCTCCTATTTAACATCTATACGTACGATCTTCCTTCCATGATTTCCAGAAAGTTTGCTTATGCTGATGATCTAGCATTGTTACACTCTTCTGGAAACTGGAAGGACTTGGAGGAAACTTTAAGCCAAGACATGTCCACACTTTCAGCGTATCTCTAGACTTGGTGTTGAAGCTCAGTCACACTAAGACGGTGACGGCAACCTTTCACTTAAATAACCGAGAGGCCAAACGTGAGCTAAAGGTCTACAACAATGGTAGACTTTTACCGTTTTGTCCAACCCCTATTTACCTTGGGGTAAAACTGGACAGATTGCTTACGTTTCGTCACCATTTAGTGGCATTGCGCAAAAAACTATCCACGCGCGTCACACTGCTGAGGCGACTCGTGGGCTCGGGATGGGGTGCTGGTGATAAAACACTATGCATAGTTACCTTGTCTCTAGTCTACTCAGCAGCTGAGTACTGTGCGCCAGTCTGGTGTCGCAGTGCTCATACTCGCCTCATCGATAGTGTCTTGAACGACGCCTTGTGCATAGTCACTGGATGCCTGCGTCCCGCTCCAACGGACTATCTACCTGTACTCCCAGGCATCCACCCAGCTGAACTTCGCCGACTGGGAGCGACACTCTCCTTGGCTCACCGTGGATCTCTGGACCCCGATCATATCTTATATAGTCTTTTAAGTGGGTCCTCAGATACTCGCCAAGTGAGACTAAGATCCGGACGCCCGTTTGTGCCAGCTGCATAGAATCTTTTGAAAAACCTTGTCAGACTTGGCATCCGCGCCTCTGAATGGACAAATCACAAATGGAAAACGGAGTACTGTGAAAATGCTTCCAGAATTTGTGCTTTTGTGCCCGAGACCGGTGCCAGGCCTGTTGGGATGGGCTTACCCCGAGTAGCTTGGGTCAAGCTCAACCGCCTGCGGACTGGTGTTGGGCGATTCCATTTGTCCATGCACAAATGGGGTCTCGCTCCTTCACCGAATTGCTAGTGTGGAGCCTCTGAGCAAGCCCCAGACCATGTACTAACAGCGTGCCCTATACATCGGGCACCACATGGAGCACGAGGTCTGACGGTTTTGGATGACGAAACTCGATGCTGGCTTAATAACATCATTGCCAGCATCTGATTCAGGCAGTGCAGCAATCTGGGGTAGTAAAAGAATAAACTCTCGGCCCCAGTCCTGCTTGTGTCTGACCTGGAGTGGATACTTCTTCAAACGACGACGACGACAATTCAGGGAGCATTTTGACTTGGCAACCCAACAGTTTTTTGATGCTCCCTTCCATTGTACATTGCTAACTGCCACAGTGTGAAATATAGATTTTCTTTTTTTATTAATGTGTTTTTTCTGCAATTGGAAATGTTGCTTTATTTTTCTTTTGCTTGTAAGTGTGTATTTGATAAATAAAAAACTGTCCTTCTTTCTACCCTGATCCTAACCCTAAATTAGAATTTACCGTGCTGGAATTTTGCCATTAAGAAGTTTCAATAAACTGTCGTTAAATAAACTGTCAGGTCAATCAATAGACCATACCTGCCCTTCTTCAATTTTTGAAGATAATTTCAAATTTGATGCTTGGGAGTTGCTTTTTAACAGATCAGGAATGTCTAGGACTCCAATGCTCATCTAAAGATGTAACCTTTATTTGATAGGCTTATAGGGGCACAAAACGCCCTCTTTACAAAACCTCAGACTTATTGATTTTTCTACTTCAACAGCTAGATTGTCACTCTTCCGATATATAATTTCTCTCTTGGAATTATCAACTATCGCATGCGGTCGACCTTTGGACGCGGCTTTGATTCTAGTTACAATTAGTCAAACATATCCCATTAAACGTCGCACCTATTTCTAGATGTTCATTTTTTAAAATTTTTTGATATATTATTTTTACTTATGCAATTTAGATAATTATCAAAAAAAAAATTCCAATTTCTTGTTTGTTTATGCAAAATCTGAGGCATTGTTAAAACCCAACGTCAACGCTGAAGCGGTAAAAAATGGATAATTTGCTATGTAAATTGTATATTTGAAAATTTTAAAAACACTGTTGCTATTCACAATTGCGAACTATTATTAAAAAAAATGTTTCAATTTAACACATGGAACCTAGAAACTCAGGAGACAAAACATGGCCTCATAAAGAGAATTTTGAGAAAAACAAAAATGTCATCAAAGCGTGATTTTGTGAATGGCAAAACGCAATGTCATCGGTCTGAAAGGATTACAGCGAAGGTTCCAGTGGTCCTCTCTCAGGAGACTCATGTAGAGGGTAAGCAAGGTGCGTTCCTTGTGCGAGCAACTGCTCCACGTTCCCCACCTTGGTGTTAGAGATGGATTAGGGTAAGGAATGCTTTGTAAGAGATGCCTTGTCCATTTTGATTGGATAAGAGAGCGTCGCTGGTACCATCCCCTTACCCATCTCTAAAACAAAGATGGGGAACATGGAGCAGCTGCTCGCCGAAGGAGCACACCTTATCCATTAGGCAGACAACAGTCGACGAACGTCGGGAAGTTGGAGCACACAAATAACAAAATTGATGCGTTGTGAAAACATAAGAGAAACAAAAAGTGTACTCAATAAAAAGCAATGTATAGAGTGGTCAAGTAAAATTACAAACACATCTACTTTGAATTATTGTCAGTGTTTGTGGTACAATACATTGCAATGTTGATGAAGAGGAACGTCACACGTCCCACAAAGAAAACGCGTTTGACTGTAACACTGCCTGCAGCGACGTTTTTTATTACAGGAAATACGTTTAAGAAAGTGTTGCAATATCGAACTTCTTGGTCGGTTATTTTCAAGGGCAAAAGCACTTGGGCGGCCAGTGGCATAACTTTGGAGATGTAAATTGATTTTCATATCTCTAAATCTTTGTCTGCTCAGTGCTTGATGCATTATAGCGGTGTTGCAATTCGGATCAAGGGACCAATACAATTCTTCTTGTGGAAGTTTATGGTAACCGGTAAACAATAAGAAGCCTATGCAGTAAATGACTTCATTTCCGAAATCGTACAAGTAAATTCGTGCATGTTTTTTGTCTTGCGTATAGAACGCTTTCATCAATGAGTAAATTTAGCATTTTTTATCAAAAAATAATTTAAATATTTCGTTTGATGACTTTCCCAATAATTTTCTTTTCAAATCTTCTAGCTTGTCAGCTTTTTCGTTTACAGGAAAAAGTTAAAAAAGAAGCTTTTTTCGATGGTGCTGCGTTTTATTTTTGGAACTGAGGTTATTGACATATCATCACTTTGTACTGAGTTAAAATGAATTTCAATCTCTCCTGCAGCGTCTGGTAGAATGGCTTCTGTCATATGGTCTTTGTCCATACCCTCTTCATCACTTACTACAGTTACATCTGGTGGTGCTATGAACACATCCAATTTACCTTCTCGGGATTCAGGACCTTCCATAGCGGCTAGTGCTTCTTCTACAGTAAAAAATTTTTGGTGGAATATCTAGGTAATTTTATTAGTTCGAAAAAATAGTAGTCGCTCGTCTTGTCTCTTTTAACAATTTTTCTTTCTTCAACAATTGCTGTAACCACTAAATGAATGAACAACGAACTGAAAATTATCAAGTTTTATCAAGTTTTACCGGACCAAACATTATCAAGTTTTATCGGACCAAAAATGCAATGATTTTAATCCTGATGATAAAGAAGAATTTAATTGTCTTTCTGTGGATACAAAGAGATTAATCTCTTCAAGCCCCAACCAATGTCACGCGACCATTTTGGTGACGTCAGTCGAGTGATTTGAAGTCAATCAAACGTTGGCTCTCCACATCTTGGTAAGGCCGGTTTCTTACGTCATTGCACATGCTGTGACCGAGCTGCGAAAACGACCGAAAGGAGTTAGTGACCATTAACGATTCCATCCAGGTCACCCTCAACGTCCTTTCTGGGTCGTGAGGATCTGTCCGAATTGGAGTCACCACGCTTCCGTTTTACCCCTCTTTCTCCACCTCCCCTCTAACACCGTGTTCCCTGGTTCATATGTTCTTCTCTGCATTTTCGCTCCCTTGGGAATTTTTAGATCTATCAAGATCATTCCATCTGACGTCAACATGCTGAAAATAGTCGAGCATGAGATCGATTTTTCTGGGGCTTTCTGCTACCGCGTGTCGACTGACAACTGTGACGTAACAATCAGGTCTGCCTACTTCTGGCTTTTGAGCCATCTCACGGAACAATAGGAAAGGTTTGACTTGATCATCGATCGTGTGCTCGGCCGCTTAATGTCGTCCTCTGCCCATGCTCTTCTGTCGACCGTACCGTGTAGAGAGGGGCCAGTGACATGCTTTCGGACACTTACCTCGCCTACTTGTCGTTTGTCTCTGTCATAATAATAAGTGCCACTCTCTTAATGGCCGCTTTCACCGCGTACAGATGGGTCACGAGCAACATCTTGTGCCTTTTCCCGTCTTTTTCCAGCCCCCGCCCCCCTACAACCTCAACTCGAGCGGCCCAAGCATTCCACGCCTAACCAACTCACCCGGTTCAACACCAAAAGTACGCTTATGGAGCCGCTATTACCAACCCCAGCAAGCAAGCCCCAGCACGGGTTAGCGCCCTCATTCCCTCCCCTCCGTCGCCAATCCTGCTAGATGAACAATAAGATTGTAGTTTTATCGCATCTCCCGTTTTCGTTATGAAATTAGCGGTAGTTCCGTGCGTGAAAAGCGTTCGTGTTTCGTTCTCGGACAATGTGCGCTCATCAAATTCACTGCCTAAACTTCTCTTTTTTTTCCGGTTTCTGCACAACTTTAACCTCGGAACACTAGTGACGAATAGTAAGTTTCCCTGTTGCACATAGCCACGTGATCATCGACGTGTTTTAAGTTGCCTGCCCGCTGAGAATTAACTTTTTATAACATTTATAACGTTACCCAAGATGCATCACCAAGCGGTATTACAAGTTGAAATGTTTTTGGCACTTGTTTCGATTGCGCTGTCTTCGGTTTTTTAAAGTAGCAAGAAAGATGTGTGTCCCGGTTTTGCTTTGAAATGTGCCTTGTTAGTTTTCGTACAATTTTCGCTGCAGCCTTCCATGTGCTGCAACTACTTAAATAAAACTTCGCCGACAGCGCAAAAAAAAAAACTCGTGCAGCACAAATATTGAAAGAAAAAGCACTGCAATGTTACGTCATAATCGGATTAATTTCCTTTAGACTTTTTCAAGACCTTCTAATCAGCTAGGTTGCAAAACTAATCTTCAGGTGTTTTTATTTCATCGGCAACGTTTTACAAAACAGTGTCGCGTGTCTGCTACAATGCGTAATAAAGTAATGCTTTTACGCTGACATTGAAGAAATGGTACACCAAAGATTGAACTTAAATAACTCCGGCACTTCACACATTTAGAAGTTGAGTTTTCACAGTTATGTTCGAGCAGTGCTATACTATAAATTAAAACTGTTATTGAAATAATTTTATTGCAGTAATGCATATTAAAATGCGACTAACAAAATGTGCTCAAAATTTGTAAAAAGTGCCGTTAAACACTAAATCTCTTAAGTGTAAAAAAAGGATTATTTTTTTAAAATAAGATTTCAAACACTTTATTTAGAGTTTAAATTACAAGAATATTTAGTTTTTTAGACTGAAAGTCACTTTTAAAGTGCGCTTATGGAGGCTCAAACTATGGGTTGCAGCAGCGCAACGTCAACGCTTAATGGGATATACATGTATTGAGATCGGCTCTTATCAGCCGCATTAAATCCTTAAAATCCAACAGATTTTCGAGTATTTGGCAATCTTTTTCTGACCAAGCTTTCGTACATCAAGATATTCTGAGTTGGTAGAGCAGTTCAACTGTCAGAACATTTAAACGTGTAAAAGAAGATTTTTTGGTTTGAAAGCTAGTTGGTTTTTAATAAATTCGAGTATAACAAAATCATCAACCGATTTTATTTTTGCCGTTCAATTGTTTCTTGTGTCCATAAAGTCTCTTTACAATTAAAAAAAATTATTACAAAGTGAAATGTTGAGATATCGCAATGAGCGTTGTTTTATGTTAATTAGTATTTCATAAAGTTTTTATTGACACTAAAATTTATTGTTTCAGATAAAATTTCTTAATTAAAATTTTTTATGTTTAATGATTGAGTTATATGAACAAAACCCCCATAAAATGACTACTCCTCAAGAAAAAGCGCAATGTGTATCCTGGTTGATTGAAACAAAATCAGATGTTCAGACCCAGTGAAACTACAGAAGTATGGAAGAGACGCACCATCACGCCCTTCAATTTGTTTATGGCACAAAAAATTTATGGAGACAGGGACAGTGTTCGAGGAATGCTTCATCCTCAGAAATTCGTTGCAGCATGTTCACTGCAAATTCTTTTCTTCTTGGCATGTCGTTTGGCTGAAGTGCCTGTAATATTTGCACTTTGTAAGCATACAATCTCAAATTCTTGTGTAGGACTTTGTGCACTGTTGAACGTGGTAGTTCCGATTGTCTGGCAGCAGTACGGATGGACTTCACAGGAGAACGTTAAAAGGTTTGCCTTACACGCTTGATGTTTACTTCAGATGTTCTTGGTCGCCCACTCCTCCTTGTATCGAACACTGTCCCTGTCTCCATAAATTTCTTGTGCCATAAATAAAGGACGTGATGGTGCGTCTCTTTTATACTTACTTCTGTAGTTTCGCTGGGTCTGAACATTCGATTTTGTCTCAATGAACCAGGATACACATTTCGCTTTTTCTTGAGGAGTAGTCATTTTATGGGGGTTCAGTTCATATAACTCAATCATTAAACATAAGAAATTTTTATTAAGAAATTTTATTTGAAACAATAAATTTTAGTGTTAATAAAAACTTTATGAAATACTGATTAACATAAAAAACCTCATTGCGATATTTTATCATTTGACTTTGTAATAATTTTTTTAAATTATAAAGAGACTTTATGGACACCCTGTACTTGGTATCGTTTGCTCTGACTGTCTTATTTCAGGAGCTGTCTGTTGTTGGTCGGGAACTTTCGAGACAAATCGGAGCCGATCCTTCTAAAAAGAAGAAAAACCGCTTCAAAAACATCCATCCATGTATGCAAGAACTTATTTGTTTTCTTCATTTTTCAATTTAATTTGGTTTGTTTCAGATGACAACAACTTGGTTGTTCTCACATCTACTGATGAATTTCCATCCACTTACATAAATGCTAGCTACATTGATGTGAGTAAAAATAGAAATTTTATGTTTTTATTAATCCTTAATCAAACATTTTCACCAGGCTTATAATCCTTATGAGACCTTAATTGCCACTCAAGCTCCTCTTCCTTCAACTCTGGATGATTTTTGGAGGATGGTATGGGAAGAGGATTGCACCAACATTGTCATGCTTACACAACTTGTAGAGAATGGTGAGGAAAATTTTAGTTTTATATTTCCCTGGTTTCACATTTAGCTTTATTGACAAAAGGTAAAAAGAAATGCGAACTCTATTGGCCTTCAGAAGGAGAGGTTTTGAATCTAGGAAGAATTTCAATTAAAAAAATTGAGGAAAATCATAAACCTGATTGGGTCGCGAGAAAATTTCTTTTATCTAAGGTATACATTTTTACTGCGTAAATCACTTTTAGAAAGTGTTTTTTTTTTAAATAAAAACTTCTCTTAATTTTTGATACATGTAAAGCGTTATTTAATCTATTTGAAGTCTACTTTGGGTCTAATGATTAAACCCAAGACTAGTCTCTTTGCTGCTAAATTCTTGCACATTCCGGAGGAGTTGCTAGATGAATTGGACTTAGGTTTTAAAATTGTTAGGTGCCGGAGATAAATGAGTTAGACTCAGGTTTTTATATTGTTCTATTTGCTTGATTCATAAATGAATAAAAACTTAAAATAACTGTTTAAGATTAAAGGTCTGAGAAACCAAGCTTTAAAATTACTTAAATTAAAACTCAAAGGAGTTCAAGGAATTGAAAAGCTTAGTTTCTCAGACCTTTAATCTTAATTGGTTATTTTTTCCAAGTGTCACAAATTTACTCAAGAACCAAAAAGACCAGTTGAACTAAATAAACAAAATATCTGCGCTGATGTTGGCAGTGTGGTCGAGTGGTGAGAGTGCCGGGTTTGTGATTGACATGGTCTCAGTTCAAAACCTACTAGCGCCATTCTCTTGTGTCCTGGGGAAAAACACTTTTTCATTCTTGGTGGTTTTGGTGAGCAGTTCTAAATTTCAGTTATATTTGTTTTAAATTACAAGCGGCCAGCAATATCTTGGAATATCTTGAAACTACCTTGGGGTAATTGCTTACCCTATGTATTAGCGCCTCCATCGCTTTCTTGCAAGTTAGGAGGATAAATATAGAAATAAAATAAAAAATAAAATAAGTAAAGTTGTGGTTTTTTTTATTTATTTCGTCTTTAGAAAACGTTTGCCGCCAGACTGAAGTTCTTTAAACAGTAAGTTCTAAATAAGTAAGGATTGATTCACTAGAAACTTATCTCGTAGATTGATTCACTAGAATCTTGTATACGATCACATCACGTGACACCAAATTATCATAAAATTTTTAAGATTATCGCGGAAAACTAATTAATTAAAAATTGAATTAAGTGTACCATTGGTCAAGCAGTAACATCCCTGCAATATAGCCAATTAGAAGACATACAATAAACATTTACGTACTCTCCCAATATTAGACAATTCGAAAAGCATTAATGAGCGCTCGAGATAAAAAAAAAACAAAAAAGAAAAATTAAATTGCGCAGACGATCGATATACTAGAGCGCCAACCACCGGTCAGAATTAAAACGACAAAACAAATAATTATAGCACTTACAAAAAACTTTGCAAGTAACTTAAATTAAGTAGGGGTGATATACCGATCATACAATTATTACTTAATAATGAAAAATATTACGTGATAATACAACTTAGAATTACAGTCAATAGAAAATTAACTATAGATTTATGAAGTTAAGATTAAGTTGTGAATGAAGTGGTACTGCAAGCGTAATTTGCTATATGGGACATTCCATGTCAACTCGCACTCTGTTCGGCATTTTTTTGCCGACCATCTTTGATTTTGCTGAAATATGGCATGTTTGTAGGTTTGGATGAGAAAATGTCTCACACCAAATTTCAAGTTTCTAATTTAAATAGTTTTTGATATATGAAGATTGAAAATTAGACACTAAATCGCCGCTTGAACGCCCCTGATCGAGCAAAAGTGGCCCTCCTGGCTTTATTTTTTGTTCGACTTCAAAGATGTTAATATCATTGAAAAGCTCCTTTCAGCAGCTTTCTAATGCTATTGATATCTCAAATGTATATATATAAATAAAAAAGTTATCTTTTATCGTGACCTTGTGAACTTGACCTCGCATGATCCCAAAACCCCCAGTCTAGACAAAAAAAATGTTTCAATATTTTTATTCCTCACATAGAGGACTATCAGCATGCCAAAAATCAAAGTGGGATCTTTATGGGTTTTAAAGATATTTGCATTTTATTGAACAGGTGTGCCTAATGATGTAAATTTGTTGATATTTACGCAATAAATATTTTGGCAACTTTGTCGATATTTTTAAATAAATCTTTTTCGCAAGTTTTTTGTTTATTTTTTCTAATTAAAAAATATTTTAAAAATCCATAAAGATTCCACTTTGATTTTTGGCATGCTGATAGTCTTCTATGTGAGGAGCAAAAATATTGAAACATTTTTTTTGTCTAGACTGGGGGTTTTGGGATCATGCGAGGTCAAGTTCACAAGGTCACGATAAAAGATAACTTTTTTAGTTATATATATACATTTGAGATATCAATAGCATTAGAAAGCTGCTGAAAGGAGCTTTTCAATGATATTAACATCTTTGAAGTCGAACAAAAAATAAAGCCAGGAGGGCCACTTTTGCTCGATCAGGGCGTTCAAGCGGCGATTTAGTGTCTAGTTTTCAACCTTCATATATCAAAAACTATTTAAATTAGAAACTTGAAATTTGGTGTGAGACATTTTCTTATCTAAATATACAAACATGCCAAATTTCAGCAAAATCAAAGATGGTCAGCAAAAGAGGGGTGCGAGTTGACATGGAATGTTCCATATTTCCTCCCTCTGTACGCGTTGACTGGTCGTAAACTCGAATTCGTGGCGCCTTTATGGTTTAGTTTATCAATTCGCGTATTACTAAAAAACTGGCAATTGCTTATTATGAAGCCCCGATATTTTCGTGTGGAAAAATTATAATCGTCACTTCTTCTTCTCCTTTCGGCCTTTCCCTTCAGTCAGGGGTGGCCACAGCGTATCATCATTCTCCAAAACTTTCTGTCTTCAACATCCGTCTCCTTTGCACAAACTTCCTCCAGATCTTTTTTTACTACATCTAAAAATCTTCTTTTTGGTCTCCCTCTTCTCCTCTTTCCCCGGTAACTCCATTTCCATCATCTTTCTTTCTACATACTCTTGGTCTCTCCTCATGACATGTCCATACCATCTCAGCCTGCCCTCCCTCATCTTCGTTTCTAACCGTTCTACCTCAACGTTACTTCTAATGTGCTCGTTTCTAATCTTGTCTTTTCTCGTCACTCTCATAGCAAACCTCAACATTTTTATCTCTGCAACTTCCATCTCATCTACTTGTTTCTTTGTGACTGCTACCGTTTCAAGTCCATACACCATTGCTGGTCTTACCACTGAGCTGTACACTTTTCCTTTTACTCTAGCTGGTAATCTCCTGTCGCAGATTACTCCCGATACTCTTCGCCATCCGTTCCATTCTGCCTGCATTTTCTTCTTTACCTCCCTCTCACAACTATCACTTTCTTACACCGTTGATCCCAAATACTTAAATTCCTTTACTCTTGTCACTTTGTTCCTCCATCTTTACTGTTTCGTTATCATTTCCTCCATTTGTGCACAGATATTTGGTCTTTGACCTATTTACTTTCATTCCTCTTCTTTCCAATGCATACTTCCAGGATTCTAATCTCCGCTCCAGTTCTTCCCTGGTCTCTTCACAAATCACAATATCATCAGCAAACAGCATCGTCCATGGTGGTTCTCTTTTTACTTCATCCGTTAGCCTGTCCATTATCACTGCAAACAGGAATGGACTTAACGCTGATCCCTGGTGCAGTCCAACCTTAGCCTTGAAACTTTCTGTAGTTCCTACTGCACACCTCACCACTGTTTTGCTTTCCTCATACATATCATGTACTAGTTGCACATACTTTTCCACTATTCCTGATTTTCTCATACATAATCGTCACTAAAGAAAATTAATCGCTTGTTCAAATGCCGTAACTCAGTTGTGACCAGGGAGAGCGTCATTTGGAAACTTAAACAGATTCGAGTAAACTACTTGAGACGGTCAGACTGAACCATCCTAACTTGAGAATCTTCAATTTGGTGTTTCTCGTTCCGTGATTACTGTTCTGCTGCAAATTGTTCTATGAGACCATTTTTGTAACAACAGCATTCGGATTTGTTAACTTTTGTGCAAAAACTAATTTACCAGATGTTGACTAGGTTTTCAGCAGATATTTACGGGAAGACCAATGGCCGGTACTAAGGTTAATGGAGCAAAAAGCTTTTTTTAACCCTCTGTGTTCTATTTTAGTCAAAATATTATTTTTTCTATTTTGATGTTTATTAGGACAAGCAGACCCGAAGTGTACGTCATTTCCACTATACGTCATGGCCTGATCATGGGGTCCCTGACACAAGTGAAGGGTTGGTCCGCTTTGTCTCCTATGTCCGAGCCGAGGTTGGCTTATCTGGGACAAGTGTCGTGCATTGCAGGTTCGATTCATATGTCATAGTTTGTAACAAAATAATTTAATATTTTGCTTTACAAAGCAAACGGTAATTTCCGATTACACTAACGTCTCTCTCCATTTTTTACAAAATAAGAATTGTGTCCCTTGAATTGATGCATTGTTCAGCAACTGCTTTTGTTTTTAGCGCTGGTGTTGGTAGGACTGGTTCCTTTATCGCTGTTGACCATCTTCTTCAACAGTTTAACACCAACCCAACGAGTGTAGATATCTTTGGTCTAGTCCATCAAATGAGGTCAAAAAGAATGCTTATGGTGCAAACAGAGGTGGGTTTGTTGCGTCACAATTTTGTGAGACATTTTTGTGACATAAATTACTTTAAACAATCAAGCAAATTTACTTTATATTTGTCACAAAATATAAAAATATTTTGTGACAAATATGCGTAAAGGTACAGCAACTAATTTTGGCACTTCTTTGTCAGAAGCAAACTGTTTTTTACTCTCGTCATTCTATTGTATTTTTAGAAAAGCACAACTTGGAAAAGTTAGAAAGCCGCTCTAAATTTCAGCCATATCCGTAATAAAAAATTAAAAAATTTCATTCTGCCAGCAATATCTGGGAAACTCCAAAAGTAGGTCAAGGTAATTGCTTGATTGTTGAATAAGATTCATCCAATGGTTCCCGCTGGTCCTGATGATAAGTTATTGATAAGACGACGACGACGACGATAAAAATAGCGACTGTTTTTTTACATTTGCGTCGAAAAAACATTGAGACAAATGTTTCTTCAATTGCTGCTATCACTGTACTCGTGACAAAACTTTTTTACCAAGAGAATCAATATTCATTGGAACATTATTTTTTCAATAAAAAATTAATAAAAATACCACGCCCAAGAAGAAATTTACCGAAAGTGCAAACTAAACATACAATAATTTTTTATTAGTATTCGATTAGACTTACGAACAATCATTGTTTTCGAACAATTGTTCGAAAAACTATAATTCGATTAAGTAATTGTTCGACTACAATTGACAATTCTTCGAAAAATAACCCTTCATGCAGAACATGTATTTTATAAATGCTCATTTCGCATTTTTTCATGGGTATATAAATATATACACATAATTTAGAAATTTTTTAAAAATTTTTGGTCGGGCTTATTAGAAAAGTGCTGGATGACGTCGAGTCAGAGCGGTTAAATAATTAAATTTCAGACCACAACATTTTTTAAATTTAGCATTAATTTTATCTGTCCCAACAGACGTTTAATCTGCCTGGGCTCGTCAGGGAGCAATTAGAAAGCTGGAAAAACAAAACAAATGAATAAAAATACAGTTTAAACAAAGCGCTTGAATGCCGGCGAAAAACGTAGAACAACAACAAGAGAAAAACTAAGGTTGTAATATTGATCGATAAATGAATTTTATTGCCAAAGAAAAAGTTTTTTTTACGTAGCTTGCTCTATTGTTTAAAAATAATGGATAAATTAAAAAAGTTTGCATTAAATAATGCGTTAAAATTTTAATTAAATAGACTGCACTGGAAAATACGGTAAAAAAATGCTTAAGAAATGCGTTTAAAAATGACAATTATCAGGGTACGAATTAAAATTAGAACAATAAAATTGTTTTACAGGATATAATTTAAAAATATTATAAGTTCAATAAGTGTGTAGTGTAAAGGTGGGTTATTTTGTTTGGTGATCAAAAATGCTTTTTATTTGCTGATCCAAAAAGTGGGTAAAGGTGAGATGTAAAAAATAAGGTAAACCGAATGTGTAAATTAGTAAATATATTTATTAACTGCCAGCGTGATTAAAACTATGTAATTTAAATTTACTTCAATGTCGACATTTTGAAACCAACTCCGAGCGTTTATTCAGTAATTTTTTGCGGTCAGCCTGAAATATTTGTAATTTTTCTGATAAGCATAAGTTGCATGTCTTTGAACCACATTGATATGGAGTTGCGTGGTGTACGATTTTTCATCTTATTTGTGGCAATGTGGCGATGTGTACAATTTTCCATCTTATAGTAGTAATTACATATGATTTTATTGATTTAATTAGTTATCCACTTGTTTATTTATTTAATCCTTACATATTTTATTTGTCTATTTTCTCCTTCATTCCATTTCAAATTTTTTAAAATTTTTATTTTTTTCTATCTTTAATCTATCTGTTCAAAAAGTGATTGTTTGAAAAGTATCATTTTATAAACATTCATTTTGATTTTGTTTTTTTAAAAAAGTTATGTTAACCCATTATATCCCAAGTTTTTAATTTTGCGAATTTCGTTGAAATTTTTTCATAGCTTACTTAAATAGGAATATAGAACATGATGAAGCTCCAATTTAATGTTTATTTAAAGAAATAAAGAAAATACAGCCTGTCCTCAAATGAGGACACTGGGATAATAAGGTATATACAACTATAACTGAAAAAATACAATAAAGAAATCATGACTTATATATAATATCACATAATATCACATCCTTTTGAAAAAGAATTAGTCCTTTTGTGAACGAAGCTTGCAAAGATTGTTACAAAAATAATTTATTTAGAATGGAAAGGAATAAAACAAGCCATGCATAAAGTTACATTGCACTTGTTGCAGTATGTTCTTGGTTTGCCTTTACAGTCTTTGTTCTGGCACCTCTGCTGTTTATTACGCTTCTGCAAAAAATGTTCCTTACAATCAAATCTAACATCAGTTGCAATTTTAGATGGACCTTGGACTTTCTTTCTACCAGTTGTCTCCTTGTGATCGGCTCCTTTCAGATATGATATACAGACTTGTCTCTTGAAGTCTAGAAGGTTCAAGATCTCTTTATCATCGTTTGCTGTGACGATCTTATAGATAGTCCACGCATTTACCATCGTCATATCTAATATACGAATAAACAAAGGCCAGTACCACTTCTTTCCCCGAATGCCAACTGAATATTTCCCTACCAGCCAGTCATGTTTATCGACCCCTCCCATGTTTTTGTTATAGCTATAGAGAACATTTGGCTGTGGAACAGGTCCTTTTGCTTTTTTTTCTTTCTGCCATCGCTTTACTGTTCTTGTTTGTTCAACAGTGTCGTAATTTGTACCTACAGTAACACATTTGTTATCCAACCATTTCACTATAAGGATTTCCTCATTACAATCGAACCTGTAATCGTAGCTTCCTCTTTTTTCTTTTTTCAATAATTTTGAATCTTTCAAAGGACACTTGCTCAACCTATTTTCCCTCATTGTTCCTGTGGCTTGAAATCCTAAATTTCTTAGATGCACTAGCAGTGGATAATCAGTAAATAAATTATCAAAGAACACAGTGTACGAATGTGGATTTTCCACTACAGATAGCATGTTCAACACTACTTTGGAATTAAGCAATAAGTCACTGTTTTCTTCCATGTTAGTTGCTTTACCACAATATAGGTCAAAATTATAGCAGTATCCTGATACTCCACATAATGCCCAAAATTTGTATCCAAAACGGATTGGTTTGCCGCGTATAAACTGTTTGAGAGAATGGTGACCATAATAGCGAACAATCATTTCATCAATGGATAAATTTTCCTCAAAAATACCGAATTTGATAAAGGACTTTTGCAACATGGTGTAGAGCGGTCTAATTTTGAAGCCTTTGTCATGTTTGTTATTTTCTGCTTCTAAATTATCAACAAAATGTATGAAACTTTTCAGCATCTGAAAACGATTCCTTGACAATGCATTCTTTACGAGTGATATTCCTAAGTCTTCGTCGTTTGACCAATAATATCGCTCTGACGGTAATTTATGATAACTTGAAAGTAATAAGACACCAATGAAAGCTTTCAACTCATTACTGGTCATTATAAAGTCTATTGTATTTTTATATGTGGTAGCATATTGTACAGTCTCTTTCACAATGTGATCATATATTTCAGGTGTCATAAGTTCCTCGAATATTTCAACAGGAGTTGAAAATTCTAATGCTTCTTTCATTTCACGCAAATGCGATTGATCATGATCATCTCTTCTCTCCCTTTAGTGTATTTTGGGCTAACATGTTTCCACTTAGGAACAGATTCACATAACTTCATCTTTTTAGTTGGTTTGGGACGATCAGACTCATCAGCCTCATTTTGATCATTATCTTTGGTGTGTATTTCGAGAGTACCAGGAACATCTTGAACTAAGACATCACCCATTTCATCGTCTGCAATATCTTCCTCGTCAGTTAGTGCATCGACATCAGGTGGTACTATGATTACATCACCAAAATTATCATTGTCCGAATTTTCCTCATACTTTTGCAACTCTTCTGCTATTTCATCCATTGTAAGGGCTTTCAATCGTTTTCTAGACATCTGTTGAAAATAAAGAAAAACTGGGTGTAGACATTTCTTTAACCATGTGCACTACTTTCAGAAGATATGACATTTTACAGATCAGTTAGAGTAATATTGGCAAAAAATGATATCAAAATAAAAAATTCATTATAAATTTACTTACGTTTTTATTGCTCACAAAACGCCGTTCACAGACCAAGTAATTCTGATATATAAAATCACCACACTGAGCTAAAGTTAGAGATAATCCAGAGCTTCACTTTACAATAACCTTACTCTGCGAATGAAGAATCAAAACTGTTAAGAGTATCAGTATTACAACTGTTTGCTTGTTGTGAACGAATGCACAAGTCAGAACATGTCGCCACTGGTACTTTGAGCGCCCTGATACCATAGCATCCCACTGTCTTCGTTTGAGGACAGCATTATTATAATCCATATATACTCTTGTAGAGAGTCGAAACGGTTATATATTATATCTAAAGTAATTATTTATAGTGTATAGATTACCATATTTCAATACTGGGTGATAGAATTTAATATACTGTGAACTAGAGATCAAAATAAAACACTGATTTTATTTGTTCATTTTATGCATTTTTGTAATTAAAATTACATACTTTTCGGAGGCTATTTTCATTGATATCAATGTTAATCCTAATCAATTAAAGAGTCAATAAGTGATTTATACTTGAAAAATTATGCAAAATACAGTCATTAAAAAGATATTTGTAATTTTTTAGACTGTCCTCAAATGAGGACAGTGGGATATAATGGGTTAAAGGATTATACAAAAAACGAAAACAATGGATATGAATTTATAACATGAAAAAAACCTATTGCCTAAAACTTAATAAAAAAGTTTTGGTTTTTACAAAAGAAGAAAATAAAAATACGGATGATAAAGAACTTTATGAGAACAACCTTAGTTGTATTGAAAAAATTTTCTGAAGATTAATTTTGCTTAATAATGTTTTTAAAAAAAAAATTAAGTTTGCTTTTGAAAAACTAAGTCTGATAATATGACTTAATAAAGAAGAAAAAGTTGTTGGTTTAGTTTAAAAGGAAATTATTTATCAACTACTTTCAGCTTATCTTGTTGTGAAAAATATAAATATGCAATGCAAGCATCCAATAATGCTAAAATATAGCTTTAAAATCAGATTGTGCAAAACGAGCATTGCAAAACTGTTAAAATAAAGTTTTAAATTAAAATTTCCAAAACCAAAAAGTTTGGTAAATTATTGTTGAAACAGTTTTAATGTTTTAAGTTAATTTAAGAAAAATACATTATAGTGGTAATCAAAATCATATGTGAGAAGCCATTTAGTTATTCAAATTTATTCTATCATTTAAAATCGACATTTTCAATCAAATTAATGTTTCAAAAAATTTTTTAATTAAATGTTTTTTCGGAATTGTAATTTATAATATTTCGAATTTTATTAAGCAATTAATTTTACCAGCTGATGAGCTGATAAAATTTGTTCACCAAAAACCAATTGTCAATACTCAATTCTTCATTTTAGAAATTGTTAAACTTGCTACAAAAAAGCTGCAATCAAAAGTGTTATACATCAAGTAGATTAAAAAATTGCTATTAAATTAATCTAGAGCTGTGAAAAAGTGTCAAAACTCCCATATTAAATTTGATCTAAGGTAACACATTTGGATTGGATTTATTGCTCTAAAAGTTTTTCTTCACATGAAGCAATTGCTGATATAAAATAAAATATACTCTTTTTGTGACGTCCGTATGTAATTTTTTTTGTTTTACAGATCATTATTTTGTTGCAATACACAAAATAGTTAATAGATATTATTAATCATTAAGAGTGTAATTTATGAAATAAGGATTTTAATTTAAAAACAGAATTATTTTTTTAAGCATATATTTTGTTGTAGAGTTATTGCTGCTAAATTTTAATCAATTTTTAATAACTTTTACAATAATGATTATTGTAAAGAATACTTCACTTTACACTATTGATGGGCAGTATTTAAAAACTGAATAGACACTTTATGTTCTACTGTTACAAATTTAAGGAATCTATTTTAACTACATTTTTTTTACGTGCTGAAAATCTAAAACTTTTGTAAGTTACGGAGGTTAATGAACACATTTAATATGGCACAAAATAAAACTACATGAAGCATTTTAATGGTGGGGCCCCCTAATTTCAAAATATGACTCTAGGGCAACTGCTTTACTTGCCTTACTTAATATCTACCACTGGGGGTGGGTACCTTTATATGAACATTAGTTCAAATAATACAATAGGTTTTCATTTTATTTTAACAACTTAAGCTATCATTGTACTGCAATAGAAAGGGGGAAATTTTATCTTTAGAGGGGGCCTCTCTTATGACGTTTTGTAGAAGGAGGCCTGGTGTAACCGCTTCTTTCGCTCCACACCGAAGCTATCACTGGTCTTTTGCTGTGAAATCCAGACTTTTTAGGATTCTTTTCTTTTTTCAGAACCAATATATCTTTCTCCACAAGATGGTGCTAGAAATTATAAATCAAATCTACGAAATCAGAAACGATAGAGGGGAGACTTTGTATGGCAGCATCGTACTTCCTGAAATTAAAAGAAATGAAATTTACGAGTGTGTACTTTCCAGTAAGCCGTAAACTTTTCATCAAAGTCCTGTATATGAATGCTTTAAAAGTAAATTTTGTTCGTTAATGAAACGACTATTTATTAACAATCAGTGCTTTTGATCATAGTTTTTTTTTTTTTTTTATTTTCATCTCTATATTTAACCTCCTGACTCGCAGGAAAGCGACGGAGGCGATAATACATAGGGTAGACAATTACCCCGACCTGCTTCCGGAGATGCCAAGATATTGCTGTCCGCTAGTAATTTAATAGAGATATGACTGTAATTTAGAACTGCTTGCCAGGACCACCAAGCAGGGGAAAGTGCCGTAAAGTGTCTTTCCCAAGGACACAACAGAATGGCGTAAATGGGTTTTGAACCGAGACCGTCTTGGTCATGAGCCCGGCGCTTTAACCACTCGACCACGCTGCCGACTATTTTTATTTGTTACATTTTGAAAATTTTGATTGTGTTGAGTTATATTGATGTTGTATGTGTTGGTCAATTATCTTTTGGGTTTACATTTGATTTATTAATTTTTTTGACTGTATATTTCTGATGAAAGTCTTTATATTCTATTTTGTTTTTGGATGTTGTCATTTTTTAAATTTTATTACAATGTAGATGTGCTGGACTCATGTTTCCAATAAATTTTTTAATAAAAAACCCATATTTTTTCAGAATTTTCCACTTTTTTGGCTCCGCTTTTTTATCAGCTTTGCGATAAAACAAAGTCAATTTTATATTTTCATTAGATGTTGATCATAATGTTTTGAAACAAATTTGTTATTGAAAAAATCATGAAACATAAAAAATTTTAGTTTATCAACTTAATTGATTTCAATTGTATTCGCATTGAATAAGGGTAGAATCCAATCTGTTGTTTCACGTAATAAAAATTCATAAACTTTAGTTCATTTTAAGCTGTTAAAATTTAAAGATTTGATGGTAAATGATTGATAGAAAAATAAATAAACTTAATTTTAAAAATAAAAACCGCTTCAACTTTGCTGACCAGCGACGCTCGCATTAATTTATTAAATCTCCATACGCCCGGATATAATTGATATAATTATAATGATATTGGTCTAATTGCTGTTTCCTCATTATTTTGAATAAGCCCATTTAGGATTTAACAAAGATAAAAGTGCGAGAAAAACTAAAATGAATTAGAGAGTCATAACGTGAATCTCTACTTTACTCTGTTAATGGGAAAAGCACTGGGTTTAAAGCCTAAAAAAGAAAAAGAAAAACTACGAAAACCATTCTATTATACTAAATATCAAGTTTCCATTCTTCTAATCGGGTGTTAACACAAGATGTATTCTATTTTTTCCAACACTTTCTGGATTATAATAAAATCACTTTTAGCATAATTGCTAAAATCGTTTAAGATTTTCACTGTAAAGAATGCAACAATTATTAAATACCAAAAATGCTTAATCAGCAAAAAAATTTTGTGATGATGTCATAACATATTATACCACAAAAGAGCTAGTACAAAACAACTAGGCACAAAAGAACTGCTACAACAAAAGAGCTAACGCTAATATTTTCTTTTTGGTTCATTTTTTTTGTGGCTATCTCTTTTGTGGCTTAACTCTTTTGAAACTAGCTCTTTTGTGGTTAGCTGTATTATGACTAGCTTTTATGAAGAGACACGTGTCAGACAAATCGCAATATCCCATGTGATAAGAAAGCTAGAACTAACAAGAAAACCTTTTATTTAAAAAAAAACTTTCTACAAACCGAATTATCAAAACTTGCAGAAAAGATTTATGCAGAAGGAATCGATACGATTCTGTTGGTAAGTTTCATTTTAACCAAAACTGCTAAAAAAAAAACATGTAATAATGTCACACTTCATTACTATTAATTTTAATCATAACGATGTAGTTTATTTCTGTTAAAAGTAATTCGTAATTTTATTATAAGATAATAATCGCGTCGCCTTGTAGCGCTGCTCTCGTATTATGTGATATAACGTCCGATGCGCTTTCTATTGCGCGATGCATATATCCTTTTTCTCTTTACGCCGGACAGTAATGACGTAATATGTTTTTGTTCAGCGTCACTGTAGTAGAATGTTCGCGTATATACCAAGTGGTTCTAGCATAAGCGTATTCTCTAGGGAGTTGTAGAATGATCTGGTTTATTCGATTGAGTTGGCCGTCACGTGGTGTTTGTCTATTTATACGCTCGCTAAATCGCATTAACACAGACAAAAAGCATACGAATACGAGAGGGACGCATAAAGCAAGGACGTCGCTTTGAGAGAGGATGGAAGTTGTGGCGAGTGTTGAATTTATTTTGCGCCAGTGTTTTGTGTTGATTGAATCAAGTTATAGCTCTGATTTCGCTTTGCAGTGTGGCAAAGCGTGGAATAGAATTTTCGTCAGTCGTGAATTTTGTAATACTTTCGTTCTTATTAGAGATGGTGGTCTCTAATTGTCTGTGAAGAAGATTCTTCAACGGATCAATCCCGCTTTCGTTTAAACCAACTGTATAAAACCGTCAGGCTCATAGCAGGCTACTTCTTGAGCCGGAATAAAATAAAATTTAGACACAGCTTTGTTTAAGCGCAGGTATTCGGGTTACCTAGCTAAACTGGTCCTTTAGGATTCCCGAACAAAGTCTGTGACAAATAAATTTCCAACTTTTTCTAAAGCCTTTTTCTAAAAAATGAGCGAAGTGTAGCAAAAAAAGCAACTTAAAACTCAAATCACCCTAAACGTGTTTATGTTTTATTAAAATGACATTTAAAAACAAAACATTTTTACAAGTATAGCCTATTAAATAGAACCCATGTTATTCTGCATCACGTGCAAGTAGCAAAATGCCATCAAAGCATCGCAGACTAGATGCCTATATCGTGTTCTATAAAAAAACTATAAAGCTTTTTTCTGGATATTTTTGGGTCGGGGTAATTGCTTACCGTATGTATTAGCGCCTCCGTCGCTTTCCTGAAGTCGGGAGGATAAAAATAGAGATAAAATAAATATTATAAACTAGTTTGTTGAAACTTGAAATATTATCGTGTTTCATAAAATTTGCTGTTTTTTAATTAGTTTTTAATTTATTTGTTTTTATATCTATTGTATATTGGTTATGGTGTATAGTACGCATCCAGAAACATGGAAAAAAAAGGATTTATTTGATACTTTGAGCTCATTTCAGAAAAAATTGTTTTTCATTTAAGTTTAAGGCACATATTAGTTGTAAACACCTAATATAAAGCATTAAAAATATTTTAATTACTGACAATCAGGTGCAAATTTATTTTGTTGAAGTAGATCCAAGCAGGTTGTTTTTAAGAGAGGGAGGGGAGCTTAAAATTAAAAATTTGAAAATTGGAAATGAGGCTCTTGAAATTTATAGTATGATAGTAAAAAGTAAATATAAAATTACTCTGGCGGTTTGAACATCAAAAATTATTTTGTTGACGCAGTCTAGGAACCACGTCAAAAATTGCAAAGCGTAGGCTTTTTGGCGGAAATTTTCTGCACTTTGACAAAAACTTCAAATATATAATAGCGTTTCTATTTAAATTAACGAATAACAAATATTTCGGGCGATTCAAAAAACTTTAAATGCCCTCTACGAAATAACACCGTAGAACAGTTTTTCGAACGACTTGGTTTGTCTGAGTTTCTCTTCTATCTAAAGTTATAGAAACAGGTGCTTATATAGTGCACATCACACTTAAGCACGTGATGATTAACAATGAAGGATTTGATTATCAGTGACGTTGATACATTTGCAATCCTTGCAATAATACTGCTTTTCTAATTAGTTCACATGGCGCTACAAGAATTTAAAGGGAATACAATAAAATTTCAAACAAATAGAAT
Source organism: Diplosoma virens (assembly GCA_963680785.1). Classification (NCBI taxonomy): domain Eukaryota; kingdom Metazoa; phylum Chordata; class Ascidiacea; order Aplousobranchia; family Didemnidae; genus Diplosoma; species Diplosoma virens. The sequence goes on along the minus strand of OY796889.1, from coordinate 44,383,146 downwards.
TTAAAGGAAAATTTAAAATAATTTAAAATAAAAATTTTTAAATATTAAATAGTAGAAAATTTATTAAAAAGAAATTGAAATTAAATTTATTAAAACAAAATTAAATTAAAAGGAGATTTAAAATAAAAAATTTAAAGAGAATCTAATAGGATTTCAAACAATTCTAATTAAATTTAAAAGGTTTGAGCTCGAACAAAAAAAAGATGGATAAAGTCCCTTTTTTTCCCCACGTTGGGAAAGTTATGGAGTTGTTCATATAGGTAGACAACCAAAGCGTGAGGTCTGTGAGCAAAAAAAGGATTTGAAAATACAATGGGGAAAAAAGGGACATGATCCAAAAAGGTAATGACTTTATTAGAAACAATTATAAAAGTAGAATGTCAAAAAGGGTCGATTGCGAAACAACCAACTTGCAACCCGTCATATATCCCCTCAAAATTTAGCATGCCTCTTGTGGTGTAGTAAATGGGTCACTCAAAATTTAGCATACCTCTTGTGGTGTAAAAAACTATATTTGCTGTTTTTTGTATAAAGTAAATCTTCGTTTAAACGTTAGTTTGTTTGCATTAATTTAATTTGCTTATTTGAATAAAGCGTATTGTAGCAAATATTTTAAAATTTGCTAAAGTTTTTGAAATTTTGTTACTTCCACAAATTTTAGTTTTTTAAATTTTGAAGAGTTTTTGAAATTTATGTTCCGCTGGTAAAAAGTTTTTTAAATTTTGTAGAAGTTAATTCGGTAACTTAGTACGTTATTTAATCGTCTAACCTTTCGGCGCCTGTAAGGAAGGCCTCGCCAATAACGCAATCTCGGTGTCTAATAAAAAATAAAACTCTTAATCTTCTTGCTGGATCTGACCTTCGAACCAGCGACAGCAAAAATATAGTCTAGCTAAATCACAGCTCAGACTACCACAATATCTTCTTTATTAAAAGATATGCTCCAATCCACTTAGGAGCCCACAATAGTATACAATCAAAGCAACAGGTTAAAGCTCAATAGCTTAATTCTTCACAATCACGTAGACAACCAAAGACTTGCGACCAAAAAACTATGAATTTACACAGCTAACAATTTTCCAATTTTAAGTTACCACAACTAATCATCGAATCATCGAATCATAATAATGCTTCCGAGCGAGCCTTATTTATATTACTCGGTCGTAAATATCTTGAACGTTCTGAAAGTTACTAAATAAGTTAATCACAAACAATCACTATTACGTCATAGTCAAAACAGGTCAAGGGGATAGTTCTGGATCTTTCTCCAAGACTCAATATACTAAGCAGTGTTGCCATTTTTTTATAACTAAATGTAAATTATTTAAATTGCTTATAAAACCGTTTTTTCTTGGGTTATTTGAGCCGGACCAAAGCGAAATCAAAGAGATTTTTTATGAGATTGTGAATATACATAGTGTGGGCGATTTTTAGGAACGGAACACGTATTTTTGTCTAATTTATTTTGTGAGCTTTCCTACAAATGTATTTTTTGGCACATCCAGATTAGTTTTGCCTTTAATTTATTAAATCATGCTACTTGTCTTTTCCATAAAGAAGTATCCCTAATTAATTAGCTTTTTCGCACCAATCTTTAATTCTTAGTATATAAATCCAACATTCGATTCATCTCCAAGTTCTTCAGTGAAATTGAGACTTAATCTACTTTTTCTAAACCGTTTTTGGTAAAAATCCCTGAACTTTTTTTATCAAAGTTTTCAAAACCAAACAACCTATGTTGCATTTCTATTACAAGAATCCTCAAGAAATTTGAGTATGAATCAAGACAAGACACAATCAATTACAGTAATCTCCCGCTTAAGTTCGCAACTTGAATCTGAACAGCGAGTGCGAACTTAGCTGGTAGGTGAGAACTTAACATTTATTCCTTAGCGATTATTACGTAACATAGAACCTGTACAATTATCAGTTACAGTGAAAACTCTCGTCATTTAAGCTAATGTTTTGAGACTAATATTATTGCTGACTTAAGATAAAAATTGATTTTTAGTATTATTCGCATAATAGTGTCAGGCAAAGTTAAGCCATTGAATGAGTCTGAAAGATTGGAAGTAATATCCAAGTAGATTCAGCCAAATCCTCCTAGTAAACGAAGTATCACACGACAGTACGGAGTAAATGAGACTAGTATTAGAAAAGTCTGATCGAAGCGTGAAGATATTCGTAAGCGTTCTGCTCTGATGTCGGAAGAAGCAAAAAAGAAAACATTCAGAGCGTCTGTGGGTAGGTTTACAGAGGTAGAAGATTAGTTATACCTGTGGATTGATATTATGTGTCGAGTAAACCTGCCTGTTCCACTTTCCTTGCCATTTTAAAAGCAAAGTAAATTGCTGAAGAACTATTAATATTGCAAGATGACTTTAAAGCATCATGGCAGTGGTTTAGCCGATTTAGAGAACGCCGTGGAATAAAACAACTTTTTCTTCACGGTGAAGGTATATAGGTGGACAGAAAAAATTCTGATCTTGTTGCAGCTTTGGATAAGTTATATGCCATAATTGCAAAATATGTTCCCGAAAATATAAATGTTTATATCTCGAAGATATTTTGGATTTCTATCAGCTGGACGAGAATTTAAAAGCTCGCAAGAAAGAGCAAGCAAAAAGACTCCCTAGAAGAGCAGCAGGTGTTGCTTACAACAATCCTGCTCATATACTAGATGCGGCTTAATATATCAAGCTTGCTTGGGATGCGATATCAGATGCGACAATAAAGAATGCGTTCAACAAGGCTGAATTAGTAACTTTAAAAGGTGGAGCTCAGGAAGAAATTGATATGATGGCTAATCTATTGTGCAGCTTCAAAGCATTAAATATTTCAATACATGAAAGTACTCTAGATGAGTTTGTGCATGTTTATGACGAAAACAGTGAAGAATTTTCACATGAGATTTTGGATGACGTTAATGAAGTGTTGGAAAGTATACAAGCAACAAATGATAATAAAGATGAAAATGTACACACTGTGGTCGAATCCTGCACACATAGTCCAGCACCAACAGGGAACATGTCACTTTTTATGGGTTTGAACACATATACAATAAAGTTCTTGAAGTTGAGGATCAGTTGTTGTGTCCCGATGTGCAAGCTCAAGCAGGAAATTACTATAATGAGCTGAGAAATTCCTTTGAGCTTTTTCAGCAATAATTAAGGCAGGTTATTTTGGACGCAAAACACAAAAGAAAATGAAATATGTATGAGCTGATGATTTATGATTTGTTTAAATCGTGAACATTTTTATGACTCTTCTGATTTGTTATAAATATCAATAAATTTTTGTAAAAGTTGAATCTTGATTTTTTAAAAAATTTTTGCGAACTTAATCGGGATGCAAACTTAAATGGGTGCGAATTTAACCGGGAGATTACTGTAACCTGAGAATCTTCTCAATTTGAGTTGCATTTATGACGCTACATAATTAACCTTTAGCAAACAGTTTTTTATGAATCATTCCAGGTAAGAAAATTTTAATGCAAGTAAAAAAATATTTAGCATTTTTTGCTAATCACATGTAATCAACTAATTGTATAGCAATTGCATTTTTGGGATCAATTTAAAACAATATTTTGATCAAAATGCATTGTACTTGCGATCAAACTACGTTTAATACATACAATCTGTAAATTGAAGAAATTATTTCCGTATAAAGACAAACAACCTCATCTGCAGCAATTTAACGTTATTTATCAACTAAAATGTGATTTTGAAGCTTCGTATATTGAGAAAACCGGCAGAAATCTGATCAACAGAGTCAACAAACACAATAATGATTCACCATTCCGGCAAGAAAGTGGTTTATCAGAACACCAAGTTGACAATCCAAACCATAAAATCGATTTCAATAATTCTGCAATCTTAGGTTTTTCAAATCATTGGCAAAATCCTTTATTTAAAGAATCGTTATACATTCAAAAATTTAATCCATCTATGAATATCGACAAAAACTATGTTCCACTGTATTTATTTAACACCTAATGCTTCTTTATTTTACTGTGTTGTGTAATTATTTTATTGTCAATAGCAATAATGTTTAAACTAGCAATAATATTTAAGCAGTAAATGTTTAAACTCGGTGTTTAATTTTCGGTTCAAATTTTATACCATTTTATTTTGTATACGCCCAACTTACTGTTGTATCAATTTAATTTTAAAGCTACTCTCAGATAATTCCGTTTTATTTAGTGGTGTATGTTGGCAATATTTTATTCTGTACGCCATAAATTATCTAAATTTAAATTTTTAAATTTACAGTTAATTATTTAGTTTTACAATTTTTTTCAGTTTTTTACAAGCTAACCCAGCCATTCGGAGCCACATTTTTGCGTTTCTTGATGCCAGTACCAATCCCGGATAAACGGGGAGGGTTGCGGCAGTAAGGGCATCTGGCGTAAAATTTTTTTTCCAAAACATACAAATGCATTATAATCATGAATTCATACCAGATCGATTCCGGCCCGGGTTACCAACGACCGCCTCAGGTGTCGCACAGCAGGGCAATTATGCTACTGCTGAACATAGTGAAAACAAGAGGAGAAAGAGTTGAGGAAGGCCGAGTGAAAAGGCAGCAGGAAGTGTGGAAAGGAAGGCGCTCAATCGTAAGGATGGGTACTTTAAATATTGAAGCAATGACTGGAAAGGGAAGAGAGCTGGCAGATATGATGAGCAAAGGAATGTAAACATACTGTGCCTTCAGGAAACAAAGTGGAAAGGGAGTAAAGCAAGAAACATTGGCGGTGGATGCAAACTATTTTACAACTAATCTGATGGAAGAAAAAATGGGATAGGGATAGTGTTGAGGAAGGAGCTGGCTGAAAGTATCCTGAAGGTGAAGAGGGTGTCAGACAGACTAATGGCCATAAAGCTCGAGGTAAAAGGGTCCATCCTAAATATAGTAAGCGTGTTTTCTCCACCGGTTAACAACAGCATGGAGGAGAAAAATCATTTTTGGGAAGACCTGGATGGGTTGATAGAAAGTATATCAAAACAGGAAAGGATAGTTTTAGGTGCGGACTTTAATGGACATATGGGCGAAGGAAAAATAGGGGATGAGGAAATAATGGGGAGGTACGGTGCTGAAACGAGAAATAAGGAAGGATCAATGGTTGTGGATTTTGGGAAAAGGATAGATTTGGCGATTGTCAATACTTATTTCAAGAAGAAAGATGAACACAGGGTGACGTATAAGAGTGGAGGAAAAAGAACCCAAGTAGATTATGTGATGTGCAGAAGGAGGAACTTGAAGAAGATGGGTGATTGTAAGGTAATATTGAATGAGTGTGTCGCAAAGCACCACCGCATGGTGGTATGCAAAATGGTGCTTATGGTGAAAAAGAAAAAACAGAGGAAGTAAAGCCAAGTATACGATGGTGGAAACTGAAGGAGACAAGTTATCAGGAAGCGTTTAGACAAGAGGTGATCAGGATTCTGGGAGGCGAGGATAGATTACCTAATGAATGGGACAAAACAGCAAAAATGCTAAAAAAAACAGCTGAAACTGTACTGGGAGTGACATTTGGGAAACAAAAAAAAAAGGGAGACATGGTGGTGGAATGAGGAAGTTCAGGAGAGCATAAAACAAAATAAAGAGGCAAAGAAAGCATGGGACAAAATAAGAGATGAAAATACTAAAAAGATATACAACGAAAAGAAGAATAAGGCAAAGAAGGCAGTTGCGATGGCAAAGGGACGTGCCTATGACAATTTGCATGCTAGATTGGAAACAAAAGAAGGTGAAAAAGAGTTGTACAGATTGGCTAGGCAGAGAGGCAAAGTAGGGAAAGATGTACAGCACATGAGGGTTATAAAGGATGAAAATGGTTATGTGATGGTAAATTCGGAGGCAGTGTTAAAGAGATGGAAAGAGTACTTTGAGAAACTGATGAATGAGGAAAATAACAGAGACCCTAGGACAGAGGAAGCAGAAGTGGTTAATGAAGAAGTAAATTGTGTCAGTAGAGAAGAAGTAAAAAACGCACTAAGAAGAATGAAAAAAGATAAAGCGGTTGGGCCAGATGAGTTGCCAGTAGAAGTTTGGAAGTGCATGGGAAAGATGAGTATTAAGTTTTTGACCAGACTATTCAACAGACTATTAATGGGTGAACGGATGCCAGAAGAATGGAGAAGCAGTGTGCTTATCCCAATCTATAAAAACAAAGGAGACGCGCAGTGCTGTGGAAACTACAGAGGAATAAAACTAATAAGCCACACAATGAAGGTAAGGAAAAGAATTATTGAAGCCAGGCTAAGAGATAGAGTGGAAATCAGCAAACAGCAATATGGATTTATGCCAGGAAAGGGAACCACCGATGCTATGTTTGCTCTAAGAATCTTGATGGAAAAGTACAGGAAAGGTCAAAGAGAGCTACATTGTGTATTTGTGGACCTAGAGAAAGCTTACGACAGGGTTCCACGGGAAGAACTGTGGTATTGTATGAGAAAATCAGGAATAGTGGAAAAGTATGTACAACTAGTACATGATATGTATGAGGGAAGCAAAACAGTGGTGAGGTGTGCAGTAGGAACTACAGAAAGTTTCAAGGCTAAGGTTGGACTGCACCAGGGATCAGCGTTAAGTCCATTCCTGTTTGCAGTGATAATGGACAGGCTAACGGATGAAGTAAAAAGAGAACCACCATGGACGATGCTGTTTGCTGATGATATTGTGATTTGTGAAGAGACCAGGGAAGAACTGGAGCGGAGATTAGAATCCTGGAAGTATGCATTGGAAAGAAGAGGAATGAAAGTAAATAGGTCAAAGACCAAATATCTGTGCACAAATGGAGGAAATGATAACGAAACAGTAAAGATGGAGGAACAAAGTGACAAGAGTAAAGGAATTTAAGTATTTGGGATCAACGGTGTAAGAAAGTGATAGTTGTGAGAGGGAGGTAAAGAAGAAAATGCAGGCAGAATGGAACGGATGGCGAAGAGTATCGGGAGTAATCTGCGACAGGAGATTACCAGCTAGAGTAAAAGGAAAAGTGTACAGCTCAGTGGTAAGACCAGCAATGGTGTATGGACTTGAGACAGTGGCAGTCACAAAAAAACAAGTAAAAGAGATGGAAGTTGCAGAGATGAAAATGTTGAGGTTTGCTATGGGAGTGACGAGAAAAGACAAGATTAGAAACGAGCACATTAGAAGTAACGTTGAGGTAGAACGGTTAGGAATGAAGATGATGGAGGGCAGGCTGAGATGGTATGGACATGTCATGAGGAGAGACCAAGAGTATGTAGAAAGAAAGATGATGGAAATGGAGTTACCGGGGAAAGAGGAGAAGAGGGAGACCAAAAAGAAGATTTTTAGATGTAGTGAAAGAAGATATGGGAGAAGTTGGTGTGAAGGAGTCGGATGTTGAAGAAAAAAAGATGTGGAGAATGATGAGCCACCCCTGACTAAAGGGAAAAGCCGAAAGAAGAAGAAGAAGAAAAAGAAGCATCTGTCATTTGATAAAAAATTTTTGAAACTATTTTTATTATCAGCACAGCACTTGCCATGATAAAATACACAGCACATTTATTTTTTTAACAAAACTAAATTATTTCTATTATTGCTCCTTGGCAATGCTGGTAGACTACGGTGTCTGCCATTTCCAATAACTGTATTAGCATTTTACAAACTATATAAGAAATTATTTTTTGTATAAATTTAAATTTATTTATTTTGATGCTCTGTTTGATTTAAAAGTGCTCTAAATTAAAGTTTGTTTTTTCAATATTTTGTGGCCCCTTTAAAATTTACTACACCTATTATATGGATTTTTTTTGAAAATAAAATTTTTTGAATGAAAAATGTTTTTTTTTATATACAGTCGAGGCAAAAAGTTTAAGACCACCCCTCGAAATTCTAATTTAGACAACAAATCTGATATTTAATCGTTAATAAACACATGAATTCGGTTTATTATTGAATATCACAAATGACAAGGCGTTTCCACATATAAATCACATACGTTCGACACAGAATTTTCAGAAAAGTTGGTATTTTTTTATTCTCTTTTGGCTTTAATTACAGCCTCCAAACGTTTTGGCATGCTTTTCACCAGACTTCGGCAGTATTCAGGTGATAATTCAAGCACCCAGACTTCTTTGATTGCTTCTTCCAGTTCCTTAGTATTAGTTGGTTGTTTCTCAAACACCTTGTCCTTCACAACAGTACATAAATTCTTGATAGGGTTCAAATCTAGATTATTTCCGGGCCAATCCAGGATTTAAATTTTCTTCTACTTCAAGAACTGAGTAACAATTTTGGAGTGGTGACATATTGTACCTCCTGCATAAAAATCTTGCATTTATGAATGGCAATCTGCAGTTCCAACTTGTCCTTCAGCAAATCAACGTATTTTTGGCCATTCATGGTCGTTCCTAATGGTAGGAAAAACAGTTCGGCCGTTCCGTTTACGGACATTCCATCCTAAATCATGACACTTGGGGGGTCGTCGTCGTCATCGTCGTCGTTTGAAGGGTATCCACTCCAGGTCAGACACAAACAGGACTGCCTGAATCAGATGCTGGCAGTGGTGTTATTAAGCTAGCATTGAATTTCGTCATCCAAAACCGTCAGACCTCGTGCTCCATTTGGTGCCCGATGTATAGGGCACGCTGTTAGAACATGGTCAGCGGTTTGCTCAGAGACGCCACACTCGAAATTCGATGAAGGAGTGACACCCCATTTGTGCTTGGACGAATGGAATTGCCCAACACCAGTCCGCAGGCGGTTGAGCTTAACCCAAGCTGCTCGGGGTAAGCCCATCCCAACAGGCCTGGCACCGGTCTCGGGCACAAAATCACGGAGCCTGGAAGCATTTTCACAGTACTCCGTTTTCCATTTGTGATTTGTCCATTCAGAGGCGCGGATGCCAAGTCTGGCAAGGTTGTCCAAAAGATTCCGGGAAGCTGGCACAGCCGGGCATGTGGATCTTAGTCTCACTTGGCGAGTATCTGAGGACCCACTTAAAAGACCATACAAAATATGATCTGGGTCCAGAGATCCACGGTAAGCCAAGGAGAGTGTCGCTCCCATTTGGCGAAGCTCAGCTGGCTGGATGCCTGAGAGTACAGGTAGATGGTCCGTTGGAGTGGGACGCAGGCATTCAGTAACTATGCGCAAAGCGTCGTTCAAGACACAGTTTCATTGGGGGTTTTGGAGGGTGTTTCATTGTCTAACTTGGGGCTGTTTCATTGTCTGCGTGATGTACCATTCATCAAATCGCTTTCCGGTGGGTCTATGGACGTAGCGCTTGCGTGTGGGGTGAACTGCTGTGCTGTAGATTCATCAGAAAAAAACACTTGCTGCCACTGTTGAGTCGTCCATTTCGCGTGTTTTTAAATAAAGCCCAAACGCTTAGTTTTTACGGCCGGTGTTATCCTGGGTTTCTTTGCAGGTTTACGAGCTTTCAAACCAAAATCTATGACCAGACGCCGACTTACGGTTCTCCGACTAATGTCCGCACCTTTTGCAAGCAGTACGGACCGTATCTTGCTTGCGGAACTCATTGGAGACCAAATTGCTGTCCTTCTAATGATGTGGTCATCCCTTGGCGTGCTTTTTCGTGGATGACCAGACCGTTTGGCATCTAAATAAGTCACAGAACATGACATTAGAAAGCGACGATTTTTAACCCACTTTTGTGGATTTTCTAAAACTCAAAAACAAGTAAAAATCATTGACAAGATGGTGCTTACTGCTTGAAAGAGAAGAAAAAAGTGATTACAATCGACTGGCAGATGAATGATGCAATCTGATGCAATCAATTTGATTTCTGTTGCAATCAGCGGGTATAGGAGCAAAAATATTAATTTCTGTATGGTGGTCCTAAACTTTTGGCTACGACTGTAGATGCCATATTTCTTTAAGGGCCTCATATACATAAAAATTTAATCCCACCCCCTATTGTTATGCAGTATTACAGTTTCCCAAAAGTTTCAAAGTAAAACTATGATACAAGCTAAAATGCAACGAACTCTCAAAAACAAAAGTTTTAATTGTAAAACCAAATATTATACTTTGACTATTGAAGGCGTAAAACAACTTAAGAATGATATAAATTATATCATAAATTTTAATTTTTTTACTCCATAAGCAATTCTTTTGTTTGCTGGCGGTTATTTTAGTGCTGAATAATTTATTTTTATAATTTAAAATTGCTTGTCTTTGATATTTAAACTGAACCCAGTTAAAAAAATAAAACATGAGCAAACAGTTGTAAATTTACAGCTTTCATTTATCAAATCATCTGACAATTATGAGTCACGCACACTTCAAGAAAGTGAAAGCAGAGGGAGTTGTTTGCTTGATCTATTTACTCTGTTAATAATATTGATTTTTTCATAAATCGCAGACATAACTGCAAGTTATTATTAGTTCAACGACTATTCACTGGTCGAGCAAATGATCAACTTAGCAATGAGTCGCAAATATATTTGTGTGTAATAACAACGCTACAGAATAAACGAAAGAATCGTTAAAAGAGTATCAGTTTATTTTCTTCACGAAATGCGTTAAAATGTTGGAGTTAATTTTTGAAAAATAAACTTTTAAAACTAAATTAAAGTCAAATTTTTTATCAAACAAAAATTAGTAAATTTGCGCTAGTTATGTCGAGGCAGGTGGCCAACCTAATGAAATAACTTTTTTAAACAATTACTTGTAGCACAGAATTTGAAGATATCTGACAAAAAAACTCATCGCTAAGCTTTTTGTCCGACACTCATCAGGAGATAAACGTAGGAATGAAGGAAAAAAAATTAATTGATTTTCTAATAAAGCTGAACTAAAATGATTGGATGTTTGAGAGAAGCGTCACAACACGTGATCAACGCAAGAGTTTTAAGTTGTAAACAAACTCTTTTGGGCGGCATAAATTTGGCTTGCATGATTTGATGTAAACGGCTTCTGAGATAACAATCGCCCATAAATTAAAATATTTTAAATCATCTACTTCACATACGGTGAAAAAATCCCCAGTCTATCTTTATTTACCCTGGTTGGGAACTCATTGAGTTGGAATCGAAAATAAAATCAAAACCAGTATGAAAAAATTTTTTTTGCAGTAGAACAATGTGTTATTTTTATATCCCGCTCAGTTCTTCCTGCAATCAAAGAGTATGTGTTGCCTGCTTCGCTTTTAAGCAATGTAATTTATAATTTTTCGTGCCACGGTGATAGTCGGTACTCAAGCCGCACATCTCAACAATTACAGGATAGAATTTGTCAACACGTGCCAAAATTTATTAGAACCGGCCAAATTCCAAACTGTCGCAATATCTCCACTCGTTCTGGCAAATCATCAACCACAGTCATGTTCAGTAAATCTGCAATTGGTCAACACCCTTTAGATAGTCCTATGTGCGCCAAAAATTACAGTGATGGAAATTTTATTATTGCTTCATTTGGCCGTTTGTCCTTTCATTTATCTGCTTTAGAAGCGTTTACATCAAATCATGCAAGCCAAATTTATGCCGCCCAAAAGAGTTTGTTTACAACTTAAAACCTTGGGTTGATCACGTGTTGTGACGCTTCTCTCAAACATCCAATCATTTTCGTTTAGCTTCATTAGAAAATCAATTAAATTTTTTTCCTTCATTCGAACGTTTATCTCCTGACGAATGTCGGACGAAAAGCTTAGCGATGAGTTTTTCGGAAGATAACTTTTTTTTTATTTCAAAATTTTTTCCTAAATTTTTAAGTAAAAATGCAACAAATACATTTCAACAAACTATAGGGCCATTATCAATAATTTTAGTTTTAGCACCAGAACAAAGGAAATTGCAGCAAGTTTCATAGCAAAAATTAGTAATTTCCATTGAAACATTAAAACACTTTCCGCATAGCAACTTTTAGCTCCATAATTTGAACACTTCCACTATGACATTGGGCAACATAAATCTCGAAGGAAAACAATAATGCAAATGCTAGAAAACAAACTAAGATTAAAATGATTACTCTAGTCTCCTCAGAACGATAGACTTTGAACATATCTAGCGATCATTGCTGATCAGTAACTTCTATAATCAACATGGCAAAGTAATTTTCATAGTCACTTCAAACGCTGCAGAAGATACGAAAGAAGCTTCTTATAACAATTTCATCAAAATTAATTGACAAATTTCCTTTATGATATCAATGAAACCAATGGAATTCTATTATCTTCCCTTTGCAACAAAATAGTTTAAAGTAAAAATCAAACTTGTGTCAATTCGATCATGTGTTGGTAGCTTCTACTGAACCTTTAATAGACATTTAGCAATAGTATAATGCTACAAAACAACTACAACAAAAAGGACACAAACATTTTGATAACAATCAAATTCTGTTTGTTACAATTTTGTAAAATAAAAAGCATAGTTACTTAGTATTAATTTTTGCATTTTGTTTTAGCATTTTTTGATTTACAAATTGTGTTAAGAGTTGATTTAATTAACAATGATTTCCAATCTATGGTTTTAACATCACTTAACTGTTTACGGTCACAATGCTGTTTTTATTATGCTTAATAGTAAGTAGTCCTTTACAAAAAACATTTATTATGAGTTGGTTTATAATGCATTTATAAAAAAACAATGGTTTTTCGATCTATCTAAGCAATTAAAGAAAAAATAATTGGATTTAAAAGTGGTAAATATTTCAAGCACAACGGTTTTTGCTGAGCTGAAATACAAAACAACTATAAAAATCATCCAAGATCTTTATTACATTCAATATATAAAAAAGTCCACCACCACGACAATAGTATGAATTGTTTATATGCAAGTTAACTGTGGATTTATTTTCTTATTAAATGTAATGAAAACTAGGCTGTACTATGTTTACTTAATTCTTGATTGTCTAATATAAGGGGCCAAAAATTTTAACACTTCTAACCTTCAAATATATCCTAAAAATTTTACTTCTATTTATTTATTTATTCTATTTTATCTCTATATTTATCCTCATGACTCGCAGGAAAGCGACGAAGGCGCCAATACGTAGGGCAAGCAATTACCCCGACCTGCTTCCAAGGAGGCCAAGATATTGCTTTCCGGTTAAAGTTTTTTTATTTTGGTTTGTCGAAATACGACTGAATTCGGAACTGCTTGCCAAGACCCCCAAGCAGGGAAAAGTGCCGTCAAGTGTTTTTCCCAAGGAAACTAAAAAATGGCGCCAGTAGGTTTTGAACCAAAACCATGTTGATCACCATCACCAACTAAGTTGATCAGCAGCGCTGTAACCACTCGACCACGCTGCCGACATATTTGTTTCTTTTAAGCAATGATTCAATACACAGCATAAATTTGAATAAAGAAAATCAACTACTAAATTTTGCTAGAAGTATATACTTTTTGCCATTTTTTTTAAAGATCAAGTCTTAGCTTTTTGATCCTTTGCTTAAATTTTTGTTTCCATTCCGGAAAATTGACCCGACCATTTCGGGAATCGATTCCGATATTTATTTTTAAAAGCATAACTAAGCGGAGAATAAAATTAAGGTTGCCGATAAAAATAATCAAATTTCAGCAAGAGCTGATTTTATAAAATTTGATTCTTGATTAAACTTAAAATTTAGATCTCCCAAAAAAAATAAATGCCCTCTCATTTTAATGTTTCCCAAGAGCTATTAATCGGCAATGTCATAATAAAAAATTGTTGTTCCCGATTAACACTTTTGAACAGGGGCATATACTCCATACGCTCAGGGTGTGCGCCTATAATTTTTCATAACAAAGTGAAAAAAATATTTCTTGAAATATTTTTGTCAGTAAAATAGATTAAATAAATTTTAATCAGCGAAATAGATTAAATATATTTCTCTTTTAAACGAGAAAATTATGATTTAGCGGTAAACTTTTTCAAAATGGCTTTCGGTAAAGCCATGCCAGAAGCTTTTCGTGTCACACTTTTCAATGGCATTTGTGACAATAATGAAAGTAAAGAACTAGGCGTATTTGCAGGCAGAGTAAGTATTGGAGAATTACTTGAAAACCATTTCGTCTTTTTGTTTTGTTGTGACACAAAGTTGTTTTTGTTGTCACATTTCACGTGTCAGCTTCTCTGTGCAAGAAAAAGAGTTTGTATTTTCTCTGCAACTATTTAAATGATTGCAGAATGCAGACTTGCACAATACTGCTCAGCATGCAAGATTTTGCAAGACTTCACGTGACACAATAAAAGCAACATAAGTTGTTTTGCATGCTTTACTCTGCCTATAAATACGCGTTGTTCTTTACTTCATCATTGTCACGACTGCCATTGAAAAGTGTGACACAAAAAGCTTCTGGTTTGGCTTTATGAAAGTCATTCTGAAGTTCTGTGCCGCCAATAAACTTTTTATTATCTTTAGAAATTTTGAGCTCCGATTTGGCGCATACTTGGATTTCCGATTTTCCAGTTTAAAAAAATCTGGAAAGATAGAAAAAATCAAACCGATTTAGGGTTTGAAAACCGGGATCATTGGTTCCCGAGATTTAGGTCCACCTTTTTATTTTTCCGCTTTTCAGTTTTAGCAAAAAAATTTGCGGTTTTTTCCAATGGTAAAATTACAAAAAATAAGTACGTTTCTATAATTTATTGTTTTATATTTGATTAAAATTCTCAATATAGAGGTATTACTTATGAATTTCAATTTGATATGGCTAAAGTGTTACATCACTGTGCTAAAATTGTTACGTAAGTCGTTTTCGCGATTTCGACTTTGGATATAAAAATAATTGTTTTAATTATATTAACTCTTTGTGGTCGTAAGGCGATTATAGGTTGCCTTCATAAAATATAAAAACAAGGTTTTATGACCGCAAGGGATTAAGTACTGTGACGACGTAACAATTATTATTATTTTTAACTTTAGTACTTTTAAAAAGTTATTTAAAGGTGGTAAATCAAATGCCTTATTGCTTGCTGACTGATTTTACATGTTTTCTTCTTTGTGTTTTGTGTTTAAAAATTTTCGTTTTTTTAATTGCGGTAAATTGAGGAATTGCGACGCATGCAGACAAGATATATTTTCTAAGCAGCCTTTAGCAAATTTCGGCTTCTTTTTTATGCAAAAAGCACGTTCTTTTTATATAGGCTATTGGTGCGCTAGAAATCTTGAACATGAAGTGTGAGTTAAAAAACCTAAAAGGTACATTGGCTTTTTTTTATACGAGAAAAGAGTCAATTTTAACACTAGAAATTTAACAATTAAAAAATTACCTCCAACAGCTGGTGGTATCAAAAACGACATCATCCTAAAAATTTACTTTTTTATTAAATTTTTTGGTTAAGTTAACCAAAAAACTTAAGAAAACGCTTGTGTATTAATTTCAAGATGTACTTTACTTGCATTAAATTGAAAAAGAAAATAACAACGCTACAGCAAATCTTTCTTTTATAACGTTATGTAGATTATAAGAGAGAGGCAAAAACACATGAACATGCGTATGGTAGGTCTCATTACAAAATGAACATTTTTGTAACTATTGCAGAAAACGTTTATTTGTTTACTACAAACAATATGAAAAGCCTAAAAAGTTTACAGCAAGACCTATGTTGATCATACTAAGACGTACAATCTTTGCATTCTGTAAGCTTCCGCAAGTTAGCCTGTCATAGTGGATGCAAATTGTAATTGTATTGTTTTTGCAACCTTGTTCCGCACATTTTTTTTGGTCCTCAGATGGTCTTCCCGGTACTGGATTTACTTCTCTCTACACCACTGGCTTCCGTTTTACCACATTAGCATTCCTTAGACTCTCCATAAGCCGGAGTATGAAACTTTGTCGGCTGATGTTGCTACCGGAACATTTTCTGCATAGAATCCATGATTTTAATACTGCTATGTCCAGTAGATTTATCTATATAACAAAAGACTATCGCATAAATTGAATTGTATATTTCACTGCATATAATGTATAAATTGCAGAATGAGTTGTATATTTCTTCGCCATTTGGTCAAAAACGTCCACGCTTACCTTTTTTTCTATTGTAGA
Organism: Diplosoma virens; assembly: GCA_963680785.1. Classification (NCBI taxonomy): domain Eukaryota; kingdom Metazoa; phylum Chordata; class Ascidiacea; order Aplousobranchia; family Didemnidae; genus Diplosoma; species Diplosoma virens. Next base: position 44,367,184 of record OY796889.1, on the reverse strand, counting down.
ATTGTATAACCGTGGATTTCTTTTTTCTGTAGCATTAGTGCTTGAGCTGTTGTGCAGCACATAAAAGGTTAACATGTTTTTTTCTTTGCACTGGTAATCAGAAAGGGGATGAGTTATAATTGCTGCACAAATAGATTTGTCCAAACTGACATTGGTCCAGATGTGATCAATTAGTGATCCACTATTTGTATTGAACCTAGTTGGTTTTTTAATAAGTGGTATAAAGCAGTTTTCAAAGAGCATATCTGCATAGTTAGCTATGTGTGGATTATCACAATTTAGTAAATTATAATTGAAATCACCTAATAGGAAGCAGGGTTTGTTTTTAATTGAATTGAGAATATTAATGAGGTGCTCAAGAAATAATGCTGACTATGAGTTTTTAGATGGTGGTCTATATATTCCAACACAAATCATTGTTGAGTTATTAGATTCAATTTCAATAAATAATGATTCAAAGTTTTTTTCATGCATTATGGTTAAATCTGATCTTATTGTAAAGTTAAGTGAACAATTAACATATAAACCAACACCTCCTCCTCTACTTTGAGACCTTCAATTTGAAACATATGTATAATTACAGAGGTTAGTATGTGGACCGGTTTGATTTTCTTTAAGCCATGTTTCTGTTATTGCTAAAATACTTGGCTGTACATTAATTGAATGCAAAAAGCTTTTCAGTTTTAAGAAATTATAAATATTATTTAGTGATCGCACATTTAGGCTAAGTGCAGTGAAAAAGGTTTTAGTATTTTGATTTGATAGAAGTTGGGTATTTTATCACTAGGAATATATTGTTCATCATTTAAGATTGAGTCATAATATATGCTAGGAATATCCAAATCATTAATTTCTGGTATTACTTTAGCTTGCATGGAGTTAGCATTGCAATTTATCAAAGAATGATATGCAGGCCCATTTATTTTTTCAGACCGAAAGAGATTAATGAATTTTTCATCAGGGATGTTATTGAATGGAAAAGAAAGATTTATGCAATTTCTACATTTCCAGTTACTATATGAACTGTTAAGAGTTTTTGTTGACTAATCAATTTTAACAGTGCATGATTTATGAAATGAATTAAAACAATTTGAACATTGTATTTGTCTATGATTTTTTCTTATGTATTTCAAACAGAAATAACAATTTAAACAGTTGTTTGACTTTATCCTTGTTCACTATTGTTAGGGCTTAAAATATGCACAGTAAATAAATTGATTGAATGTCTATGAATAGAATTATGGTTTCATTAGTTAACATATATAAAGAACAGAACAAGAATATTAACCAGAATAAGCAAGTTATAAGCAGAGCTAGAATTCTATTACACTTACAGCTAAATAAATTAATAAAAAATGTGATATTTAAATATAAATATGATTTAGGCTCTAGGTTATTTAGAATAAAAAAGAAACAATTTAAGTAAACAATCTCTTCAACAACATTCTCTGACTATGGCTCGGATGTGTGTATTAATTATCTTCTTTTCGCTTTCCTTTTCTTATTAACATCACATCGCTTTGTTCAAAGGTACAGCGACCATGCACAACTTACGTTGTGCATGTAATAACGTACTTCGTTTAGTCGCTGCTTCCTTATTCACAATCTTTATTTCTACATGCACTATGATTAATTTCAAGTTGATTGTGAGTAAAAATGAAATAAATAAATAAATAAAAATAAACTAATCTATTTATAAAATTATGTGGCTAATTTATCAATATCACTAAAATCATCAATTATGTACCTTTTATTTCTGTGCATACAATATACATTGCCAATAAGAATTCAAGCAGAACCTAGGCCAAAGGTTTGCTTAGCACTTCTTAGCAGTTGCAATCGACGTCCTGTTAGAGATTCGGTGATAGATAATCTTTCATCATCATTTTTCTTCGCCTTAAGTTTTTTTTCATTCCATATATGGCACTCCGAACAGATCTTCGTACAAACTTGATGATGATTAGTGTGTTATTTGAACTTTTCTTCCTGGAAGGAAGAACGTGGCATGTGTCAATGTCATGTGTTGTTATTGCAGGTGAAATCTCATGTTTAGAATTGAGCTTAAGAATAACGTAAGAATCAAATTCTAAATAACTTTCCTGAGCTGGAATTTTAAATCCACGAAGAATAAGACAATTTCTCCGGCAATATTGCTCAAGATCATCGATACGTCTGCTGTTTTTCCAAGCATCTTCTTTTAACTTTCTAAGGATATCATCCATGTTCTCGATGGCCTTTCCGATACTGTTCATTTGTACTTCTTGATTTATATTCTACTGAGCCTGAAAGAGAAGAAGCAGCAGCAGCAGCAGAAGGTTTTTGTATATATTCCTTCTCATACCTGGTTTGAGCTTCCTTAATAGATTTTAATTCTTGCTGAACAGACTTCAGCATCATCTGGATGTTATCGGCCATCACAATCACAATATAAATAAAAATTATAAAATATTAAGTAAAGTTATAAACTAATTGTAGCTAGCCCAAATCAATAGAACTGCAATCTCATTTTCTTATTCAAATAAAATCTAAGCAAGAAACTATCAACACATAACCTGATAATTACAAATATGGGTCACCAAATCTACTGTAAATACAATATCTCGTGAATTTGACAATGTGTTATAAAAAAAGACATAAAAAGCAAAAAAGACAAAAACGAACAATTTCGGAAATAACACACACTATAAAGAAAGTGCCACTTTGTCAGATGCAATGAAATAAAAATAATAATGCAATCCAAAACAAAATTTACACTAACGGCATTAAACTGAACAAAGAAACATGTGTGTGATAATGAAAAACAAAAATATCAGTTAAAAAAGACTGAGGTTTGGAAAATATGGCAGTACGGTAAATTACAGTAATTCAAACAAGAAACAAATGCGAGAAAATACAGGGTGTTTCAAAAGTAACATAATAACATAAGTAACACAAAAGTATATCTCATATTAATAAATAGAATACAAGTTATATAGATTCGATAGCATTTATTCATCAAAGATAACATGACAGAGAACCAAAATGCGGAATATATACCATATACATAGGCATATTCTATGAATATTTGCTACATTAACTCAAATTTATTCATAAATGCAACAACACAATGTCGATCAGAAAGTCGTTCCTCTCCAAACTTTTCTTTGAAAATATTCTGAACTTCTTTAGAATATTTTCTACCATGACTGTACACTTCCTTAATCAAAAAAATTTGCTCTTCTAAAGACAAAGGCATCCTGTATGGCCACAAAAACTGGACTTAACATCGTTAATTTTCCCTCTACTTTTATACTACAAGTGCCAAGTATTTATGTTGCCATGGTGTACAATTATGACGTCATAAAGTGACAATCCACCACATTTGAAATAAAAACTGTTTTTGTATTTATAAAGATATACAGTATTTTGCGGCAATAAATGTAAACATTATTCCCTGTAGATATACAATTACTGTATTGTCATAATGTATTTCAGTAATATAGTGGTATGTTACTTTTGAAACACCCTGTAGCATGAAAACATAAAACGATGCGAATTAGAGAAAAAAATAAAAATTATAAATGACACTCACGTTTAAGAAAATAAACATTAAGTATAATGAGACATGAACGAATAATCTCTATTAAAACCTTTATTGACGCAATCAAATTGAAAAATAATTTTTGGTTCCTTTGCTTCCCGTTGTTGTTTTGTTGTACTTTTGACTTTTTTGATCACAGCTGATCTGAAATTTTCCAAAGTATCGTCAGGTTTGTTAAAATGTTCGGTTACCGGTTTGTTTCTATTGTGTTTGATGTCGCTTCTGTGTCCATTCTTCTATTGTCTGATTGAGTTGCTTGTTTCTCCAATATAGATTGCTTTTGGGCAGAGATAACATAGAATTGCATAGATGACTGTCACACTTCATTCATAATCTTAATCGTACGATATAATTTATCCCCGTTAATAGTAATTCGTAGTGTTATTATAAGAGTATAAATGCGGCTCTTTAAGCGCTGTTTGCGATATACGTCCAATTTGTTCTATTGCTCGATACATATATCTTTTTTTCTTTCGCTCGACAGATGACGTAATATGTTTTGTTCAAGCTTTGCTATCTCGAACGTAGTGGAATATTCGCGTAACGATCTCTCCAAGGGGTTCTGCCTAAATCTCGAATTTACGAGAAAGTTTACGTCACGTGATTTTGGTTTCTATATAAAGCCGACGCGTAGCGAATTATAAGAAGAGATGTGATTTGAAGACGACTCGAGTAGAAGTTATTGGTTGGGGGCGGGAGGCCCGTTAGTTTTTGTATTGGTCGTCGAGTGTTGAATTTATTTTTCGCCAGTGGTTGGCAGTTGTATTCTACAGAGGTAGAATTATTCGTGTTGATTGAGTCGAGTTATAGTGTTGATTTCGCTTTGCAGTTTGGCAAAGCGTGGAATAGAAATTTGGTCGGACGTGATTTTTGTAATACATTCGTTCTTATTAGAGATAGTGGTCTCTGTTTGTTGTGAAGAAGAGTCTTCAACGAAATCAATCCGAGCTTTCGTTAAACCAACTGTATAAACCGTCAGGCTCATAGCAAGACTACTTCTTGAGCCGGAATAAAATAAAATTTAGACACAGCTTTGTTTCAGCGCAGATATTCGGGTTACCTAGCTCAACTGGTCCTTTGGGATTCCCGAACAAAGTTTGTGACAATGACATTAGATGAGTTACAGTTAAAATTTTTAAAGATTTTTATAGGGACTCCGTTGGGACCAGTTTTTATAGAATCAGTAATTATGTTGGGGCAGAGATGGCATTTACGAGATTTACAGGAAAAAGTGTCCATGATGAAAATTTGATTTGGTAAAGAGGCAGATGTAAATATAAGTTTGAGCTTAGGAGGTTGACGATATGATACAAGCAGTGGAACAGAAAAGATTTGGTTAAGATGGGGGGTCTTTCTTTAGTAAAGGTTGCAACTCTTTGACGATTTTGTTGATAGGTCAAAGATAGGGGTGGCAAGTAAGGACTACGGTTATGCAATCTAATTCTGATTCAGTTTGATATTTGAGAAGAGCTTCTCGGGGAATAGACATGGCCTTGACAATTTTGGGTTTGTAGCCAAGTGCGGTAAACGCATTTTTTAATGTTGTCAGTTGTAAATTAAACTCTTTTCCGCAAATCCGCTTGTAGCATAGAGCTTGGCTAAAAACTATGAAGGCGAAGATGTATGAGGGACGGGAGCTGGTGAGGTGTAAATAGGCTTGAGAATGGATGTTTTTATATATCAGTAGTATCCAAACTTTTCGAGCAGGAGGCCGGGTATAGATATTTTTGGACCTCCCCGGGCCAAAGCTGGAGACTAAAAAAAAAGTCTTCACTTCGATTCGACCTCTGATTTCACTATTTTTCTCCCAAAATCATAGTGATCTCTTAAAATATAAAAAAAAGGTCTTCACTTCGATTGGATCTCTAATTTCACTATTTTTCTCCCAAAATTTCTAACACAATTTTATCCAACTGTGGCTTAGAGTGAGTGCATATATTTTTTAAAAGACATCTGCGGGCCAAATAAAAAGTCTTCGTGGGCCGAATCCGGCCCGCAGGCCGTAGTTTGGGGACCATTGTTTTATATAGTAATGTATTGATTATTTTTTAGTCTTACAGTAGTGGCGATTACCAATCATATCAGCCGCAATAGTTATTTTCAAATTTTCCATCCTAATATTTAAAAAATCGAAAAGCACTGGGTGTAATCAATTTAATGGTCGAGTCTAATTTAAAGAAAAACCGATTGTAGTGAGAATAAAAAAGAAACAAAATTAGTTGCTCTAAAAGATAAAAACTCCGCGCAAATGGAACTCGTGGACCCAAAGCGGTCCCAAAATTTTTTAAATTTTTTAAAATTTGTTAAAATGGTTGAGAAGAACTTAATTTCTTTTCAACCAACTTGTTTGCTCCTAACGCTAACTCTCACTCGAAACGGTTTTTCTTCAAATTAGACTTGACCCAAATTTATGCTTAAATGATTTGCCAGATTATTATTTTTTAAAAATTATTTTTTAATTGTATTCAAATCACCAAAAGATCACAGTTCAATATTTTAACTACTTTTAATTTCTACCGATAATAATATATATTCTTTGACCTTAAATTTTTTTTCTATTTAGCTTGGCGTTAGCAACTAAGGTTTAAATTGTCGAACTTGCATTCCAAGATTTTGATTGATGAACATACCTGCTACGACTGTTTTATCAATCTTAACAAAAATAATTTTTTTTTTAGTTTATCACGATATTATATGTTTCAGTGTAAGCGCACACCTTAAAAAAGTCCAATCCACCATTGTTTTTAAAGAATACAAATATTTATCAACCAAACCCATCAACCTTTTTAGATATCGCACACTTTTATATATTTTTTAGTTTGGTAAACCCAGTCCACCGAGTGAACTTTCGTATGAATCAATCTATTCAACAAGCTTCACTCTTACTTGGAATGTTGTTGATGAATTGTCTTATGACTTGGTGGTTGTAGATGGAGCAGGAAAAATCAATAATTGCAATGAAGAAAACAAAGTACTCGTGACATCACCGGTTAGTATGAATTTTGCCTAATTTTCTTTTTTAGAAATCTATAAAATTAAGAACCAAAAACTTTCTGCTGAGTTTAACCATTTCATAATTTTAAAATTTTAATCTTCTTATTCAGCACACATTATCTCAACTTCAATCATTGACGTCATACCAGGTTGGTTTATGCGCTGTCAAGTCTGGTAAATCAAGCGATCCAGAAACAATTTCAGTTATGACTGGTGAGCTCATAAGAGAAGATTTTAGAAATTATAATTTAATCCTATGACGGACATTGGTACATATGTGTACCATAAAGTTATTTTGGCATAGCTACTTTTGTAAGTCAAGTATTTGGCTGGGATTTAGTTTGGTATTTAATAAAGAATTATTTTATCATTTTAGATAAAAAAATGAAAACTCTGAACTCGTTTTTTAGAAAAAATAGTTGGTAATAGTTTGTAGCATTAACTGAAAACTTGTATGTCACTAAACAACCCTAATATTTATTTTATTTTTTTGTTTATTTTATCTCTATATTTATCCTCTTGACTCGCAGGAAAGCGACGGAGACGCTAATACATAGGGTAGGCAATTACCCCGACCTGCTTTCGGAGATACCAAGATATTGCTGTCCGCTTGTAATTTAATCGAGATATGACTGTAATTTAGAACTGCTTTCCAGCACCACCAAGCAGGAGAATGTGTCGTAAATTGTCTTTCTCAAGGACACAACAGAATGACGCGAGTGGGTTTTGAACCGAGATCATGTTGGTCACGAATCCGGTGCTTTAACCACTCGACCACGCTGCCGACAATATTTTGTTGGCGGATTGTTTTTCACTGTTTTTTGTTATGTTTAGATAAGTTTTTCATATTTTAGATAATTTACAATTTAAAAAAAAATTTACTCTTGAATTAGTAGGCAAATAATAGAATTTTTGTTGTGGTAAATATGTGTACCATTGTCCCTCAAAGGTAATATATTGAAACAAAAACATTTAGCATTTTGTAGACTCAAGTTGTTTAACAGAATAATTTAATATTTTTTAAGGCGTTTATTTTAAATGTTAGTGTTACTTTTTCAGTATCTGCTGTATTAAAACTTTTAGTTGAAACCTATTTGTAAAAACATACAGTAGAAGAATTAGTACACACAAACTTATTCTGTGTATAACTTTTTTCAAACAAATTTTGTTTATTTTACTATTTAGTTTCTTTTTTTTTATTAATTGGAAGTAATTTTATTTAAGTTGTGTATTGAGTTTATGTTACAGTTTTGCATTTCAAATTCATTTTAATTATTTTAGCTCTATAGAACTAGATATACGTACACTCTAAATGTCTAATAAACAGAAGCGTTTTTTCCAACTGTCTGATGAAAAAGTCAGTCAAATCTTATTTTGTGATGAGAGTGATACTGAGGATGCTCTTATTCTTGATCAAAAAGATTTATCATTTTTGAAAAATGATATAGAAATGTTGGAAGAAAGCCCTCTTGACCGAATTAAAGTCACAATTGAGCCTCCAAGAAACTTTGCAGCTGACACAAAAGAATGTTCTGGTGAAGGCAATTGTAATTCTATAAACAATGAAACAGTTTTCCATTGGAACAAAATTTCAGTTTCAAAACAAAAATCTATTGCTGCGAAATATAAATTTTGCAAGGGCAGTTGATTTAAGACAGTGATCTATGAAATAATTTTTAAGGTCATAAACACAAATCAATACCTTGTTCATAAACATTGCATTTATTTTCACTCCACCACTATAGTAGACCTATTAACACAATTTAAAATAAATTATAAAGCAGAAAAAAAAAAGAATAGCAAAACGACAAACATCTTAGCATGCTGCTTTATTATTAAAAAGTATTTTAGTTAAAAGTTCTAAATACAATTTTCTTTTTGCTAAATAAAAATACGGCAACTTTTTACTTAGGTCCTCCCCCCCCATCAAACATACGAGTTACCAGCAGCACCACAAGCACCATACTGTTGAAATGGGATGATGAGTGTGAAGATAACCCAACTCTGTGCGATGATGATAGAACAACTGCCAAATATGTATTAACTTACAGTGTTGCTGGTGGTGGAACTGTTTACACAAGACCAATACCAGATCCTGTGTCACAATATAATTTAACAGGCGTAAAGGCAAACAACAACTATGAGATCATAATGAGAATTGTTACAAAAGAATCAAATGTTTGCAGTGATCAAAGTCAAGTCACGATTGGAACCACAAGTGAGTGATGAAGATGCTACAACTATAAACAAAATTTCTGAAATTGTAAAACCAGGTGCGGGGCAACATTTGTCACAAAGAGGCTTCTTAAAAAAAATAGGCTTCTATTTTAAATGAACACTGTCTTAGATTTTTAACTTTAAGTAAAAAATTACAGCGCAAAATGCAATAGCCGAGGTTCGAAGTTCGAGCCCTGGAATCTTTTTTAAGGAGTAAACTTAACGAGAAGTAGGAGCTGAAGTGGATTCAGTAGCTTGTAATGTAGCTCCGGCTCCGATTTGTACACTAAGTTTCCAAAAAATGTTTTTATGCAATTCACAATTTTAAAATAGAAAGCCTTAAAAACAGCTATTTAAAAAATTTTGAACGTTTTTGTTTAGTTCTCTACAAGAAGTTACGTTTGAATGAACTGTATAACTACTGGAATAAAATATTTGTAAGATTTCAAGATTCGTTTAAATTTGTTGAAAAATTAAATTTATTAGACAAAGTGGTTATTTATAAGATAAGCATTAGACAAACTGGATTCTAAATTAGAACTGTTTGAACACCGTATACGAGCAAACTAACAACCAACAACTCTTATAGACCTATTTAAACAAGTTACAGGTGGGGCTTAAATGCATGTCTTATGTAGTAACCTCACAAGCTCACCCTTGGTACACCAGCCATTTGATCCGCTAGGGTAACTACATTCGAAATTAAAACAGTTAACAAACCGGAAGATAAATTAACCCGGTAGCAAGATCAGGTTACAATTTTAACATCACGTTAAACACAATTTAAGAAAAAAGATTATCTGTAATTCTACATATAATAAATAACAAAAATTTTATTAAAACCTCAACAGTCTGTTTCGCTTTTTCGGCTCATCAGGATGTGATTTTTATTCAAGTAGAATAAGATTCAAATTCGATCGAAAGATCGTCCATACACCGCTTTTCAACCAAAATCGGAATTGTATCAATGGAAAGTAATTCCGTTTGGACTCACTAATGCCGTTCCAGCTTTCCAGCGAGTGATGAACCAATTCATTAAACGTCATAATTTGAAGTACATTAATGTTTATTTAGATAACATAACTGTAGGAGGAATGGACCAAAACTCCCATGATGAGAATTTAAAAGCCTATTTTTGTTATCGTGGTTTTTTACACGACGGCTTAAGCAAACCTGAAATTTTTCCAACCAGAGAAATTAGCTATTGACCTTAGCTCATCATTTGCTGAGGATGATTGGAAATTTTGGTTTAAAACGTTTTCCAACTTTATCAATACCGCTCCCTTCGCTAAAATCTTTGGACGAATTACACAAAGCATTGTGCCACCCAGGCATAACCAGATTGTTTCATTACGTTAAAATAAAAAATTTACCTTTTTTTTGGTGGTGTAAAAAATGTTGTGAAAGCATGCACCGACTGCAGTGAAGTTAAAATTAATTTTTTAAAACCAAAAGACAACTTTAATTTAATCAAAGCAACCCTGCCGTTTGAGAGAATTAGCCTTAATAAAGGTTAAATACTAGATGAAACAAATTAACATATTACAATTTAATAGAATAAGATTCAAATTCTGTTTGAATAAGAATCACCTCCTGATGAGCCGAAAAGGCGAAACAGACTGTTGAGGTTTCAATAAAATTTTTTTAGTGGCTTCTGTAATTTAACTTAATTTAATGCTTTGAGTTTTCATTGAACTCTCTACTGACAGTCTTGCCACTGTTACTAAAATAAATAATACGTAAATGACAATACCTTGGTTAAAGTGGATCACAATTAGATGTACCTCAGTTTGACTTTCGGCAAATAACTAAATCAGCTTAATTAAACATATATTTTCATTATGTCATTGATGTCATCTGACTTATGGTATAAATCGTATTATTATTAATATTTTGTGCTAAATTTGTTTTAAACTCGTCTTTTTTAATTGTGCATGTTTTAGGGTTAATATTTCTTTTTTTTTTTTTGTATGTGTGTGTGTGTGTATATGGACGTTTTTGCGTCTGAGATAAATGAATAAATAAATTAAATACGCGACAAAAGCCTGGCTACATCGGGGTGGTGACATATATAAAAAGGCAAAAGGACAAAGAAAGCAAGGGAAGATTAGTGGTTACATACCGGCCCCAAATAAATGCAATTAAGTAATTATTTCAAACAAAAAAGGCTAATCGAAGCACGAAAGGCAAATAATTATTTACACTATAGACACACAACGAATCATTAAATTGGTTTTGCGTCGAAATTAACAAAACGTTTGCAGTCTGTTATTGGGCACTTTCCAACAAACACAGCTTGTAGACATCGCGTTTGAACATCGACGATGCGGCCTTGACTTTTGCGACGCGGAAACATCCGTCATTTCCTGGAAAGATCTCTACGATGATGACTTTGGTTCATTGGCTTCGTTTGCACTGTTCATCGCACACTATTACAGTAAATAGAACCAGATTTCCAGGATCAAGATTGTGATATGGCTTCAATCAATTCTGACATTGTTGCAGTTGAGGAAGGTATGACTTTAGCCATCTTCTCCAGAATTTGTCCGCAAGGCAGCGGACCAGCTTCCACGAATTGAAATAACCATTAACCTTGATAAAAACGTTAGGCAGCACGACAGAATTAATTCTGCCCAACAGAAAAGAGTTCAGCGTCAATGCTTTAAAGTCACTTGAGTCGGAGTCGACTGCCGTAATCAGCCGATCATTGAGTATACCTTTGACCTCGGTGAGGAAAGCAAGCAAACATTTATCGGTAAATACGCGTTCTCCGATCTGATCTTAACCAATTTGTTGACGAAAGACTGGTTCCACTTCGAAACAGCTTTTTTCAATTCGCGGACCGCTCCAACGAAGTTATTGTCATTATCCAAATAAACATTTCTAGGCAAATCGCGTCACCTAACGAACCTTTGGAGAACTTGTAGACATGACTGAGTGTAGAGTGAGCAATCTCTAAGTGTACCGCGCGAGTAGCCATACAAAGGGTTTTTGCCTTCAGTACAAAGGTTTACCGTAGATTCTTGCCCATATCAAATGAAAATTTAATTGAAATGAATACAAATAGGTAACATTTAGCAAGACCTTCCGACCTTAGAACAAATAAGACCAGCATAATCCAACCCGACACAAGTGAAAGTCGGGCACTTAGAAGAGACTCTAAATTCAGGTAAGGGATTATTACTTGCTTACCAGTAGCAGCGTTGAACAAACGGCATTTATAGCAACCATGTAAAACTCTACAAATAGTAGCATTGCCATTAATGATCCAAAGCCTATCCCGAGTATCGGAAAGAGTGTGAAGCACTCGACTATGACAGTTTTGCAGATGATAATTCAGAATAATTATTTAGTGACATGGTGATGAGAGGGCAAGATAATAGGGCGTTTCATTTCATCAGGTATAAGTGCTCTATGTATGCGGCCTCCCACCCGGATCACCCATGCGCAACAAAAGGAAAAAGCTTTTTAAGGCTGGATTTTTTTGATTTGATAGAAGTTGGGTATTTTATCACTAGGAATATATTATTCATCATTTAAGATTGAGTCATAATATATGCTAGGAATATCCAAATCATTAATTTCTGGTATTACTTTAGCTTGCATGGAGTTAGCATTGCAATTTACCAAAGAATGATATGTAGGCCCATTTATTTTTTCAGACCAAAAGAGATTAATGAATTCTTCATCAGGGATGTTATTGAATGGAAAAGAAAGATTTATGCAATTTCTACATTTCCAGTTACTATATGAACTGTTAAGAGTTTTTGTTGACTAATCAATTTTAACAGTGCATGATTTATGAAATGAATTAAAACAATTTGAACATTGTATTTGTCTAAAAACTAAATTCATGTCTAAAAACTAAAAACTCAAACACATAACTAGAATTTCCATCAAAATTTATTCGCTTGGTAACTATTTTTGATGATGGTTTAAAATCATGAAAACTCTTGGTGCTTTTTATTGTGGAAGCATACAGAAATCTTTTTAGGAGCCAGTTTCTAGTTTTTTCCAGTACTTGTTGATTAATTTCTTGGAAGTAAATTTTTGAAATGGTATTGTGACAGTGCTCTAATATTTGCTTCAAATTTAATATCTGATTTGTGACTGGTTTCTGAAGTTTTCTAAAACTGTTGATCTTTTTCCCATACCTCCAATTTTATCCCAACCAGATTTACCATGGCAGGTAGCAAAAAAAGACCACTCCTCACAAACACCAAAATCTTTTTCGTGTTTACATAAATTTACAAAATTTTTGCAATTTTTGTACTGAGATGCACAGCCATCTGTATAGTATTTAACTTTTGTTCTTGATCCCAAAGTTTTTTAGAAAGCAGATTGTTTATTTTTGAATTTCATACACCATCCCTACATCATGATTTAAGGATTTGAAAGAATGCACAAACTGTGTTGTAAATCAACATTTATACTGTAGTAGTATACCACTGGATTTACAATACAACTATTGTGGGTCCAATGATAACCTTGAGCTTCATATTGAACATGAAAAGCATTATTATCACTAAAATCCATGAGACATATTACTGTTCCATTTTCTGAAAATTGCTTACTTTCTAAAACAATTTGATTATTGTTTTGCAATAAAAGAATGTGGAAGAAGTTACATCAGTTTAGTCATGACCAATTTAAGGTATTTATTGACTGGAAGTGCTTGATCAATCATTTCTGTTCTATTTTTTGTTATCCACTGTGCAAAGGTAATTTCTTCACAAATATCTTCAAATTTACTTTTTAAGAAGTTTACTACAAATTTACTACAAGTCCTGGGCAATTTTCAAATCACTGTAACATACAATCTTTGTTATTTATATCATGTGCCATCTTTAAAATTAAATCTTGATAATTTTTTTCAATTTAAGCTGACCTTAATATTTGAATAACATTTTGGTGAATTGTGGATACGGACACAACATGAATACTAGCAAATCCAGCTAGGACAGACAACTTTGGTCTTTATGTTGGAAAATGATTGGTACTGTTTCTTTAGCGTACATAAAACAAGCCTTTTCTGTTCATAAGCATTAGCTGCAATGCTGACTTTGTCACAAGCTCCTGGCATAATTTTTGTATTTTCATTATCACATTCAACATTAGTAATAATATTTTTGATTTCACTACTTAAAGTTTTTCCTTTTTCTGTGGTGGTTTGCTGCAAATTCCTTAGGAAATTGCCAATGATCGAGCTGCTCTAACCATGTAATCAGCAACCAGAAAGTAATAGTCTATACAATATCATTTTGTGACCATGAATCTGGAATAAATGTCAATAACTGTATTTTTTTCTGAACGTGTTTTTCCTGGTTTGTTTATTTTTTCTTTTATCTTATCCATAAAGTATCAAAATCTTCAGCTTTTTTCTTGCTTTTATGTTCAATTAATGTATTTTTGCTTGTCACTTCATGTAAGAAAACTTTTAAAGCAGTTACTACTCTTTTTGTTAATTCATTATTAATCAAAGAAAGTTTGCGCTTTCCATAGCGAGATCGACTACATGAAGGTGTGTTGTGTAATTTTATTAGAAACTGACAAATCCGAGATAGACTTGTGTTTAGCTGACTATTGGATAAACTGGCCACGCAAGTATTTTCTTCACTGTCTATACTGTCTCCTGTTAAGGCAGCATCATATACCATACCTGAAGCTTTCTCACATAGTTTGCTCAATCGTAAGTTAAAGATTCCACAAAATTTACGTCCTGAAATAACTAAAAATTCTTTTTCTTTCAGTTCTTTGGCAAATTCTAAGCTGATTACCTGCAAATTTTGGCCAGTATTTTTTTGTGAGTTTTAAAAAGGTTACAACAATAATTTTGAAGGATTTCATTCTATTGAAAATAAGGGCTTTATGATGTGCACACACAGTTACAACTTCATCTTTTTGTTCAACTAAATCAGTTCTAAATAAAGTTTTTTCTTTATCTTCTTCTTTAAGTGATGTAAATAATTTCATTGCTTGAGAAGTAACAATTGTTAGTTATGGGATTCTCTTTCCTTACTTTTAAGAGTTCCTATGCTGCAAAACTAAACTTCTTCATCTATAATTTGTACTCACAATAATGTACGAATAATTGAAGTGCTTGAAAATTTTTTTTAACATTTACAAAGGTATTTTCATGCAAAATCATATTCATTTTAATAACGTCCTTACAACTTTTTTAATACATTATGACACTTAATATTACTAGTGAAACTAATTAAAAATAAATTTTTGCATAGAAAGACCTTTTAAACGATATTTTACTTCAAAAAATTGAAGTATCTAAAATTGCGTTATTAAACTTTGAACTTTTGTCATGTTTAAATGATTTTAAAAATTACTTGATCTTTTCTGCCATATTAGACTTTTGATTCAGTAGAAAAGAATTACTAGTAAGCTTTCTGAAAAACATAATTTCAAGTTTTATCTTGTGCATTACAAAAGTTATGGCTGTTTCAAAATGGTGTGTATTCAAATCATTACATTTTATGGTTGAATAAGCACAAAAAATGCATATTTTGAATACGCTGTGATTTTGAAACCACTTTAAATATGATTTCGAAAAATCAATTTTTTTTCAATCAGGATTAATTTCTCTTTAATCCTAATTTAATTTTAACAAAATCTGAGAGCTAAATAGCCTGATTGATTTGACATGAAATGACTCTAGCAGAGGACCAAAAAGTGACTGGCACCACTTTTAACTTATTTTTCGATTTGCTATCCTGAATTAAATTGACTTCGTAAAGAATTAATTATCGTCGTCGTCGTCGTCTTCGTCTGAAGGGTATCCACTTCAGGTCAGACGCAAACAGGACTGGGGCGGAGATTTTATCCTTTTATTACCCCAGGCCGCTGCACTGCCTGAATCAGATGTTGGCAGTGGTGTTATTAAGCCAGCATCGAGTTTCATCATCCAAAACCGTCAGGCCTCGTGCTCCATGTGATGCCCGATGTATAAGACACGCTGTTAGAACATGGTCTACGTTTTGCTCAGAGGCGCCACACTCGCAATTCGGTGAAAGAACGAAACCCCATTTGTGCATCGACAAGTGGAAACGCTTAATACCAGTCCGCAGGCGGTTGAGCTTAACCCAGGCTGCTCGGGGTAAGCCCATTCCAACAGGCCTGTCACCGGTCTCGGGCACAAAATCACGGAGCCTGGAAGCACCTTCACAGTTCTTCGTTTTCCATTTGTGATTTGTCCATTCAGAGGCGCGGATGCCAAGTCTGGCAAGGTTATCCAAGAGATTCCGCGCAGCTGGCACAAACGGGCGTCTGGATCTTAGTCTCACTTGGCGAGTATCTGAGGACTCATTTAAAAGACCATACAAGATATGATCTGGGTCCAGAGATCCACGGTGAGACAAGCAGAGTGTCGCTTCCAGTCGGCGAAGCTGAGCTGACTGGATGCCTGAGAGTACAGGTAGATGCTCCATTGGAGTGGGACGCAGGCATCCAATGACTATGCGCAAGGCATCGTTCAAGACACTGTCGATGAGGTGAGTGTGAGCACTGCGACACCAGACTGGCCCGCAGTACTCAGCTATTGAGTAGACTAGAGATAAGATGGTTATGCGTAATGTTTTATCACCAGCACTCTATCCCGAGCCTACGAGCCGCCTCAGCAGTGTGACGCGCGAAGATAGTTTTTTGCCCAGTGCCACTAAATGGTGACGAAAATAAGCCATTTGTCCAGTTTTACCCCAAGATAAGTAGGGATTGGACAGAACGGTAAAAGTCTACCGTTGTTGTAGACCTTAAGCTCACGCTTAGCTTCTCGGTTATTCAAGTGAAAGGCTGCCGTCACCGTCTTAGTGTGACTGAGCTTCAACCTCCAAGTCTGGAGATACGCTGAAAGGGTAAACATGTCTTTGCTTAAAGTCCTCTCCAAGTTCAATATTCTTTTCAGTTTCCAGAAGAATGCAACAATGCTAATTCATCAGCATAAGCAAACTTTCTGGAAATCATGGAAGGAAGATTGTACGTATAGATGTTAAATAGGAAGGGAGCCAAGACCGATCTCTGAGGAACGCCGTTTTTAAGACGGCGCAGCTGCTTTGCTTGCTTGCAGTAAGGGTGAAACTTCGATTTCGGACAAGCTCCATAATCATTCTGATCATGTGCTCATTGGGAAGTAGTTTCAGCAGCTTGCAGGTAAGGCCACGGTGTTAAAAAGTGTCATAAGCGGTTGTCAGATTAACAAATACGGCACCAACCTTCTTTTTAGCCTCGAAAGAATCCTCGATATTCTGGGTTAGCAGAACAACTTGATCTACGGTTGACTTCCCGAGTCGGAATCCAGCCTGCTCTTTAGAGAGCAGTGCATTAATTAATGGCTCAACACGGGCGTAGATAAGCCTCTCGAGAATCTTTTAGGGGACACAGAGCAGAGATATCGGTCGATAACATTTTGGGTCCCCCACGGGCTTCGTTGGTTTTGGGATTGCGACTACAACCGCTCTTTTCCAGATCTTGGGAATTTTGAGTCGGTGCAAACAGGAAGAGAGGAAGTCACATAGCCAAGATTTCAAAGCAACTCCAGCATGCATTATAAGCTCTGGGCAGATGGAATCAGGATTCGAAGCTTTAACTGATTTTAAATGTTGGAGGGCAGCAATTTTTTTATTTTTTTATTTTATCTCTATATTTATCTTCCTGTCTCGCAGGAAAGCGACGGAGGCGCTAATACATAGGGTAGGCAATTACCCCGACCTGCTTCCGGAGATACCAAGATATTGCTGTCCGCTTGTAATTAAACAGAGATATGACTGTGCGGTAGAACTTCATGCCAGGACCACCAAGCAGGGGAATATGACGTAAAGTGTCTTTCCCAAGGACACAACAGAATGGCGCGATTGGTTTTGAACCGAGACCGTGTTGGTCACGAGCCCGGCGCTTTAACCACTCGACCACGCTGCCGACATTAAATGAATTCTATCTGTAAAAAATTGTCAGAAATATTTACTGCGTCTGGTGTTGTGGCCCTCCAAAGGTCAGACACTTCTTGAGAGACAAGTCGAGATGACTTGTGGTCAACAGCCTCGTATTTCCCATTTCTAACCAGCTGAGATGCAATAGCATCGGCTGAAACGGGACAGTGACGAGGAGAATGTCGTGAACTACCAGTAAAGTTGTTCAAAGTACTCCACGCTTTTCGACTAGAGTGTGAGAAGTCAATGCTCCGAACTGCTTCGGACCATCGATCCCTCCGCTTCCTGTCAAGCTTGGCAAGCAGAGCTGTAGCAGCCAAACTTGAGTCGTCTCCCTGAGGAGACTGCAGAAAGGTTTTATAGAGGAATTCACACTCTGCATCCCAACACGGAATATAGTTATTTCGATACCCGCGTGGGATAGTCTTTTTGGCTGCTTTCTTAATGGTATTACGGAAGTCCTGGTAAACCGTATCCACATCAAGTGAATCAGGCGGCAACAAAGTCTTTGCGAATTTATTCGTCAAAGCAATGTAGTGACTCCATTTGGCCTTTCGGAAGTTCCATCGCTTAACAGGCATGCTTGGTGCCATAGCAAACCTTGGTGGAGTAATAAGCGAAGGTCGATGTTGTGACCTGGGGAACTTTTTAAGGACACATCTATCGGGTAAGCGACTGCTTGGACCTACGCTAGCGAAAGCTAGATCTGGATTGGTGCCAGTGTTCCAGTGGATGGAATAAAAACTGGCAGCGTCCTTGGCATTGTATAGGAGGGCAAGACGATTAATACTTGCCCAGCCAGCTAAGCACTCACCGTCCGGACTGTTGTCATCGTAACCCCAGTCAGCATGACAACAGTTAAAATCGCCAGTGTAAAGACAGGGGTGAGGAAACACTGGGAGATCCAGGGTTTGCAATCGCGTTGGCGGTGGTTTGTAGACGTTGACTATTTTATAGCCATCAACGTCCACACACAGCCACTCAATCTCCGATGTCGGTGGAGATTGGTCCAAAAGCGTGTATCTCAGTCGCTCGTGGACAAACGTGGCAAGGCCATGCTTCCTGCTTAAAGAAGACCTAGCTAGTTGGTAGCTTGGAAATACCAACTTCTCTGCATCAGTGCAGTGGGTCTCCTGCAATAGGATGACGAGTGACTCAGACTGCATAGCGAGGTGATGAAGAACGTTCATCTTGCTTGCAGTGAGGCCATCTTTGCTTGCAGTGAGGTCTAACCCTAACTCAGCTGAAGAATAGTGGGTCTTCGGAACTTGTTGGCAATGTGCCCTGAAAAGGGCAGTTTTATACAGCCGTCCTGAAAAGGACATTTGCCAATTAGCAGACCCACACTAAACATCGCAATTGGTGGATACCCTTCCATTTTGGTAGCTTTGGTTTCGGTCTGTCATTTTTAATACCAATGAACAGACTTACTTACGGCCCAAGTTGCGAGAAAGCACCTACCATCTGGCCAATTAATTATCAATTGATTATCAAAATTTACACAATTAGCAGGATCTTCAATTTGTACACAATTGGGCAAAAAATTTCACTGGGTCACTTACTCTGACCTCATTATCATTACCACTACTCTTGCAGTTAAAAGAGGTTGGTGCTTAGTCATTGTGCTCTTTACGATGTAACGATGTGGGGTGCTTCTCTTGACACATTCTACACCTTAGGAAAGATTGGCAATATTGCATCAAAAGGTCATCAAGACAATTAATGCAGCACCCACAACATTTCATTTTTCTTTTTTGGTAGCAGTTTTGAACTTGGAGGACTTCTATAATGGATGAGCTTGAATACACATTGGACAAGATTTACGTTTTCCAACAACTTCTTTAAATTACATTGTCTTTTCTAAAGGAGATTCAACTGCAGTGGAAAGGCAATTGAACTATGAGTAAAATAAACAATAATCCTATTACGTGTCTTTTTACAAAAATTAAATTTTGTAGAGTTGCAATCTTTGCCCTTTACAATTTGGTTCAAAACGTTCCTTTCAATATGAGAGTGTCTTTTGCTTGAATTGGGAGAGTTGCGAAAAGTTGATTTAAAGGCCTTTTTCTAACTGAAAAAACACAAAAGCAAAAAATTTTTCTTGAAGGAATGGCAGTAAACGAGCAAAAATTTTACCCACTACTTGTTGTGAATTAAGATTGGAATCTGGTCTGCTATCACAAGTCAACTCACATTCGTGAAGATCTCTTGCAAATTTAAGAATGGCATCAAAATCATGATCCTTTAAGGGAGGGTCTTCTGATAACCTTTTCACCTATGCACTTACTATGCCACTCATTTTCCTAAAGTTATATTCCAGAATACGACGTGCTTCCCAATATCCTACATCAGGGAAATCACACATGATACAATTGATAATACATTCCTTGGTAAAGTGCAAACAATAATCAAGTTAGCTAATTTGAAAAAAAAAGTTTATGTAAACATAAACATGGAAAAAATTAAAGTCATATTGTTTGGGAACCTCAAATTGAAAAAAGAAAAAGTAATCTTGTAATAAAACATTAGAAGAAAATTAAAGATGTAGCTTAGCTTGGCGCATGTATCCTAAGTTAAAAACAAAAAAATTTACCAAGTCAATTTTTACCAGTAATTGTCCTGCTGTTGAAAGTCGGCGCAATGCTGTCTTGAACAGCAAAGTACTAATGTGATATTGGTCGAAATCAAATAAATCTTTGTAATTTTGCACAGTAATAAGTCATTTTCCTCGATGGATTAAATGAAAATTACCCCTGTGTGTGCATTTTCTTGATCTGCTGAATATATTACCCGCCAAAAGTGATTGTGGTCATAGTAATTAAATCATTGGCAAAGTTATGGGTGATTACGTACTCATCTTTCTAAAGTAAAATTATTTTTGTTTTGTTCATTTGTTTTTTCCGCAAATAAAATGTCTTGATTGATATTATTTTTGTTTTTCTTTTAGTTTAGTTATTTGCTTTACTAGCAATATTGTAAGCTATAAAGTGATGCATGAAAACTTTATAGAGTTAAGATCAAAGAAAAGAAGATAAAAGCATCAAAACCAGTATTTTGGTTTCCGCTTATCCAAACTTCTATGGATTTCCAAAAGTTTGACGAGTTTTGCTAATAGGAAGTAAAGTAATTTCTAAAATGCTAAGAAATGCTTGTGACTTTGTCAGCAGCGTGGTCGAGTAATTAAAGCGCCATGCTTATGATCAACATTGCTTTGGTTTAAAACCCATTCTGTTGTTCAACCCATTTATTTAAAACCCAAACCACGCGCCATTCTGTTGTGTTCTTGGGAAGATAATTTACGGCACTTTCCCTGCTTGGTGGTCTGGGAAAGCAGTTTTAAATTTCACTCATATCTCTATTAAATTTAAGGAAACAGCAATATCTTGGCATCTCCGGAACCAGGTCTGAATAATTGCCTACCCTATGTATTAGCGTTTCCGTTGCTTTCCTGCGAGACAGGAGGATAAATATAGAGACAAAATAAAACAAATCTTACGTTTGGGACCAAAATGTCAACATATTTATGGTACGTCGTATAATTTGGTTAAGCTATCACCAACAGACTATTGGGTTTTTTCTCATAAAATCTTGGTATGAAGGAATAGGCTTATTGCGAATCGATTGGGTCAGCGAATGCACCAAAATCAAACAAAAAATGTTGTCGTGTGGCTGAGGCAAGTGCTGGGAATATTTTAAGTTAATAAATAAAAGTCTTTTTTAAAACAATTAATTTTTATTAATTAAAGTGGAACATGAATTTTTGTAATATTTTTTGATTGATAAGAGAAAAATTATTCATTTTCAAAGAAGCCTATTTATCTTATTTATTGCCACAACTTTATTGCGTACAATTCTTTTACTCCCTTGACTTGCCGATAAAAGTCAAAAATGTTAAACTTTGAGCAACTATCAACAATTATCTCGACCTAAAAATTGCAACTTAGATGAAATTGTGAAAAACAGTTTGTCAATAATAAAAAAGCAATATTACAACCTTCAATTGTTTTGCTTGTAAATGATGCAACTTCTTTCTTAAGTGTCATTTTTAAGAACACAGCAGAAACACATGAGTAAAAGCTGAGTCTGGACGTCATCAAATCTATCTATTCAACAATGTCAGACATTATTCTTTTTATAAAATAAACTTTTTTTGAAACAGCAAAAATTTTTTTATTTAATTTTGCTCTGGCACAAAGGTTTCAGAATTGCTTTTGATATGAAATTTTAATCGGTTGTTTTTAGTTTATTGTCTTTAGTTCCCGGTCAACCCAATCCACCAACATCATCATCATCAACAACCACATCTATCACATTACGTTGGGATGATCTTCATGGATCAGCAATGAAAACTTACACTGTCATACAAGATGAAATTAATGTCTTTACAAGATTACATAGATGCACGGCGACCGTAAATCATTTAACTTCGAATAGAAATTATCGATTTCAAGTAAAAGCAAGCAACAGCGCGGGTGATGGTCAAGATTCAAATGCTGCAACGTTTGCTACAAGTTAGTTTCTATTAATTAACAAACTAGTCTATTATTTCATCTAATCGAAATTTTTATATTTGTCAAAAAGTGTAGATTTCAATAAAAATCGTTTCAAAATTTTAAAAGGTTTTTCCCAAATTTTCGGTTGAATTCTGGTAAGATTCATTAAGTGAAAAAGATCATCAAAAGAATTTTCTACTTTTTATATTTTATGATGTTTAATATCAAAAACAACATAGTGTTAAATTCAATTTTTGGAGAAGAAGAGAGTAAATTCAATTTTTGGTATAAAGACAAATTATAAAGACTAAATTCAATTTTTTTGTTAATGAAGGAAGAACTCACGACTCTTAAAATTCACACTTCGTGGAAAGGTGCTGGTGTGTCCGACGACAAAACAGAATTTAATAGTTATATCCGTCCTTGAAATGCTGAACCTGTTTAAATAAGATCAGCGAAATCCCTTCAAGTTACAACTACCCTTATTTAAATATGCGTAACTCTATGACGCCCGATACAGAAAAATATAGTTGTTACCAGGACTGGGGAGCCACTGCAGAAGAGCACTAGCTCCGGCTCCAGCTCCGGAGCTATCAAGCACTTATCCACTAGCTCCGGCTCCGGCTCCCCAGCTCCGGCTCCAGCTCTCCAACTCTTTAATAAACAAGTAGTTTATCATTTAGTGTTTAAATCGTTTTTGCGATAAACTATTCTATTCGAACAAGAATCACGACTTCTGATCTTTACAATTATATTAATCAAATCTGAAAGCGAGTACCAAGAAATATAACTAAATGAAAATCAATTGTGGTGTAATCTAAACATTGAAAAGGTTAAATCGTAACTATTATGAATTGCAAATTCCGCACTGACAAATAGCTAAACTTTATCTTTTTAGTGGAAAACTTTAGAAGCACATGTGCGCGAAACAAAAAATTCCCAAGAGATTTAACGCAGGAGGAAATAAGCGAGAACGTTTGTGACGAAACATTAAGGCAATAAAAAAGATTGAGTCAGCCAAATCTTCACTCTACAATTTTAAGAGATAAATTTACGACGTGACAATCATGCGAAAATTGAACCAAATAAAAAATTTAAGTTATCCAATTCTCACGGCTACATTATGTTTTAGTCATATTAAATTTTGATATTTATTTACTCTTTATCATTGAGTGTTTAAATTAGTAATAGGATGATGCCAATTTTTTTTTTTTGGCTCCGATGCCGATTTCAACAACATTTTTCGATTCCGATTCTTCTTAGTTAGAATTCACCTTGTTTTTTATATGAGGCTAACAATTTTTTTAAAAGCACCTAGTTTAATTAGTTGCATAACTGATGTACAGTGCCTCTTCCTTAATTGTTCACCATTAGCCATTGTAAATTAAAGATTATATGTATATTAAAAAGTGAATCAATCGTCCTCGCAGGGTGCAAAGAATAAGAGCAATATTTTAATACAAAATTTGTTTAATCACAGTTTTGAAAAAACTACAAACATCTGTTGCTTCTTTATTTAAATAGAATCTTGATCCTTATTCAATTAGAAAGATTCTATTTGAAAAAGGATATTAAAATACATTATACAAAATTTATTTAACTACTTTTTAAAAAACCAAAACAGTCTGTTTCATTCTATTGAATCTTTCTGTGTTTACAGGAAAAATTATATCATCATTAGTAAACATAGTACTATGCTTTCCTAACATCATTAAGAAAACATAGAACGATAAGTCAATTTTATCCGATAAATAATACGTAGTTCTGCAAAACACAATTTTTAAGAGGTTGTTTTAAAATTTTAAATTATTTTTAACAATAGAAATATTATTTAAACTTTTCAAATTTTATACTTCAAAATATGTAGTTTCCATTACAAACATATAGTAAGAACGGTCAAGTCAATCAACAAGCAAGTGCCGACAGACCTGTTTTGTCCTTATTAGGACTCGTCACGACACTACAGCTTGTTGTTGACCCCAGCTGAAAAAGTTGAAAACTTAAACAGCTGGCACAACTTTCTGTTTGTGGTTTTTACACCTCAAACATCCAGTTGTGGACCTGAACGCTGGGTAGGTAGTACAATGAAAACAAATTGTTTTCATTGTAATATGTAGTTTGTTAAACTACAAAAATAATTTAAAACTGTCGAAAAGTAAAACAGGTTCAAACTTGCAAAGAGTGGTATATTTATTGTAGGATACATCGACTTAGAAAATTATTTTAAAGAATTATTCTAAGCAAAAAATCTCAGCTAAATACCATTGGGCTCTGTAAGCTTTTTTTTATTCAATTTTTTCAGATAACTAGTATAAATAAAAACAGCTAATTAAACAGCTGATGAAGAACAGGTTTTATTCTTTTTATTCCTTTTTACATCTTTTAATACCAAAAATTTTTTACGTTCAATTATCATTTGTTTCTTTTTTATTTATATTTATTTGAAGAAGTTGAACAAACGAAAGTTTATAGAGCTGAGTACTATTTAGCTGAGATTTTTTTTTAAAAATAACTTGTTAAACTAATGAAGCAAATAATGCAATTCCTGTGATGTCATATAGGAAAAAATGACTCAGGTTATGCATTCATATTAACCCTTAGATGCAGGAATGGGTCTGGGAGGCCCGGCAAGGATTTTTTTTTTAATTTATGTCGATCCTATTTAACATATGGCTGAGGTGTTCCAGGTATTCTTTTGCAACTTATGCCAGATTGCTTTCGTGGATTGATCCAGAAAAAAAAACCTTCGAGGTGGGAGGGGCACCCGTTTCATTAGACTATGCTAAATTTTTGGGGTGCCACTTTCGCTTGGACTTCCAGTTTTTTTGCTTTGCCTCGATCGTTTTACGATATTAGGCAGATATTTTTTGGAGTATGTCTCTTTTGCTACTTGTTTCTATCATTTTTTTCACAGCCTAATTTTAACAAAAAATCTCTACTGCCTCTAGTGGCCATTTACTTAGATTAGCACGTGGTCTTTGCTTAGGTTGTGAACGTAGAAAAACGTTTGATTGAAGTCAGATCGTTAGTAATTTTTGCTTGTTAGTATTGCGGTTTGTTTCTAATGAAGATGGCCAAGCGTAAAGGTGATAAGCTAACGCTTGACGAAGTAGAAGATATGATTGAAGAGGGTGTTTTGAGCGTAGACGAAGAATCAGAATGTTCAGAGGATGAAGATTTTGAGCCAGTCTCTAGCAATTTGCCTTCATCGTCTGAGAGTTCAGAGGAATCAAGCGATGACAGTTCTGATGAAGACAATGAACCGCACACAGAAATCGCTAATCGGACTGGTCGCAATGGCACATATTGGAGATCGGATACCCCTCCTCCAAGTAGGACCCCAAGGCATAATATTATGCATGAACAGCCAGGCCCTAAACGGACTGTAATAGCAAATTCTCCATCCAATGCATTAGAACTGTTTTTATCAGAAGAGATTCTGGATGAGGTGTGTAAATGCACAAACTTGGAAGGAAGGAGAGTGGCGAGTAGTAGAAGTAAGCGGTGGAACAATGTATCTAAGGAAGAACTTCTAGCTTATTTTGGGCTTGTACTTCTTGCTGGCTCTGAAAAGCAGTGGGACGTATCAACACGCGAGTTGTTTGGGAATGACTTCTCAAACCCTATGTACAAGGCAACCATGTCTGTAGAAAGATTCGAAGACATCCGTCGCTTTTTGAGGTTTGATGACAAAAGAACGAGAGAATTCCGCCTGCAGACAGACCACATGGCAGCATTTAGATATATTTGGAAACTTTTTATTTCAAACTGCAAAAAATGGTACAGTCCACACGAATGTGTTACTATTGATGAGCAACTGGTGGCTTTCAAGGGACGATGTAGATTTCTTCAGTATATTCCAACCAAGCCAGGAAAATACGGCATAAAAATCTTCTGGTTATGTGATTCGATAACAAACTATGGCTTCAACGGAAGTGTTTATACTGGTAGACAACCAGGTGAGGAAGTGAAGAGAAACGTGGGTAGTAGTATTGTGCATGAACTGTTCTCCCCTTTGCAGCACAGTGGTCGCAACGTAACCGCAGACAACTTTTTCACAAGCGTGCAATTGGCTGAATCCCTGCTGAACAAAAACCTAACATTAGTTGGGACCCTTCGACAAAATAAACCGGATATACCCCCGATCATGAAAGCAAGTAAAAGTCGGGAACGGTACAGCACTGAGTTTGGCTTCAAGGGTAACACCACTATGGTAAGCTATGTACCAAAGAAAGGAAAGGCGGTTATAATGCTGAGTACTATGCATCATGACAAAGCTATTGATGAAGGCAGTTCAAAGAAAAAGCCAGAGGTAATACAATACTACAATGGTACCAAAGCAGGAGTGGACACCTTCGACCAAATGATTCGCACATATAGTTGCAAGCGGCAGACAAAAAGATGGCCAGTAGTGATGTGGTACAATTTGCTGGATGTTGCTGCGCTAAATGCTTTCCTCATCTTTTCAAAACAGAATTCGGAATTTGAAGTAGGAAAGACCCACAAGCGAAGATTGTTTCTGCGAAATCTCGCAAAGGAATTGGTAATTCCACAAATGAGAAGGCGACTGAGAGTGACTACAAACCTACGGTCAACTGTACTTGTGGCAATGGAACGATGCGGGGTCAGAAGAGAAGAAAATGTAGGGACTGTTTGCGAGACACCTGTAACCAAGCGAAAACGTTGCCACTATTGCCCTTCGAAAAAAGATCGTAAAAGTGCTATGGTATGCAAGAAATGTAACAAAAACGTGTGTAAGGAACATAGTCATGTCGTTTGTAACAATTGTCTGTAAAATGCTGAGTCATTTGTTAACTGTCTTGTTATTTTAGTACGTACATGTCTCCAGAGTGAGTTTTGGATTTGATTTTCTTTCTGATTTTGTACATAAAGTTATGCACTGAAACCAAAATAGATAAAACATACTTCTACAATACTGTACTTTGAGTGTGAATGCTCCAATATATACCAACAAACACAACCGCGAATGAAAACATACTCCTTTAGAACGGGTGGGCCTCGGAGGCCCGGTTTCTGCATTGGTGGGTGTTCATAGGTTCCTGCATCTAAGGGTTAAGATGACCTGACTCCCCTTCTCTTACCTTAATATGAATAAAAAAACTGATTTTATTGGATGAAATAGGCTGTTGAGATTTTTTAAAATAGAGTTTAAATAAATTTTGTACGAAATTGCTCTGATCTTTTTATTTGAGCACTTTGCAATGAAGATCGATTCACTCTTGCTCTCTCTCTCTCTCTCTCTCTCTCTCTCTCTCTCTCTCCCTCTCTCTCTACATACTGTATATATACGTATATATATATATATATATATATATTGTAATATTATATGAAACTTAAGCTATATATATAAATTAGAAAAAAATTAATGGACGTGTTTTTGTAGAGCGCTTAATGGAAGTCGGAACAAATACAATTTTTCATTTATTAAGAAACAACCCGACAGCCTGTTTCATCTATTTCTTAATTTCTTAATCAGATAAAATAGGCTGTAGAGATGTTTTTGCTCAATAAATGAAAAGAAAGATATCTATATAACACAAAATTTATTTTTATATTAATGTTTAAAAATCCATAACAGTCAATTTCATTCTATGAAGTTGATCCTATGAACCATTACTGGAGCCGGAGCTAATAAAATTTTTGTGGCTCCAGCTCCGACTCCGGCTCCGCAGAAATATTTAGAAAGGCTCCGGTTCCAGCTCCGGGTCCTCTAAAATTGGCTGGCTCCATGGCTCCGCGCTCCGGCTCCGGATCCGGCTCCCCAGCCCTGGTTGTAACTTAAATACGAAAGAGACGATTGAATTTACTGTATTTGTTACCTGCGGTTTCACACGCGCAGCTACGTAACACAATACAGAATGGTCACCTAACCATGTAGTAAAATCATGGTCAACGTTCCCTTAGCGAAATTATGGTCACTGTTTGATGAGAGCGATCACTCTCTATTTATAATAAACCCGAATTGGGCCACGTGGCTCGGACGAAAAACTTTACAATAAAATCAATTTCATGCACTTACACAGATCACTGTCAAAGCGAGGTCGCATCGCTACTATCTAATTAGGACGATGCATTTAGGTTATTAAGAACGGAGATAGGTTATCACATTTAATTTAAAATAGCCTATAAGTTGATTGATCTGTTAAAAAACGTCAAATAAATTAAATCTTCTCGCTATCGGCAGCTCCGACTTTGCATTTCGAGAGGTCACGAAAATAATCTAATTTTTTTCTCCGGAAAAGCGATTTGCATTACGTAACACATAGCAGTGATATCCTCGGTTTACTCCAGAAAAAGGATTTAATTGAGTAGTAAAGCAGTAGATTAGTGTTCTATGAACAATGCAAAGAAATAGTTCACTTAATGATCTATTTTTTCATTGGCTCAAAGACTTGGTTGCATGGAACATTTTCATTTTTACAAATTCTAAATTATTTAATCAGATGTTTACTAGGGTCATTACAGTAATACAGAGAATATCTAAAAGTTTATACTTTGGCTCTTTTACTTCTCCTCGTTAATCCTGCTAGTGATGTCATTAGTTTGTCATAAAATTTCATCACCTAAAATTGTTTGACTTTAAATTGCACAAAGCTAGGAAATGCTCTTGAAGCCCAATGCTTGAGTAAGCACTGAAAGACGTAAAAAGAGTTGATTCCAAGACATCACACTCGCACTTTCATAAAAATTTGAAAATTGATTTTTACATGAACAAGTGTAAAAATTAAACACAATAATAAGAACATTTAAGCGCAACTGATTGGGTAGGAGCGCTTATTGATGCTTGATGGATCGGTACTGTCAAGGTTCAAAACCTACTCCCGTCATTCTGCTGTGTCTTTGTGATAGACACTCTACGGCACTTTCCTCTGCTTGGTGCTCTTGGCAAGCTGTTCTAAATTTCAGTCATATCTTTATAAAACTAAAATACCAAAATAAAAAATTTCAAGCAAACAGTAGTATCTTGGCATCTCCGGAAGCAGGTCGGGGTAATTGCTTGCCCTGTGTATAGCGTCTTCGGGGTAATTGTTAAGAGAATGTTTGAGTGGTTAGAGGGCCATGATTATGATTTGCATGGTCTCGGTTCAAAACCTACTCGTGCCATTATGCTTTGTTCTTGGAAAAACACTTTTTGCACTTTTTCTTGCTTGGCAGTCTTGACAAGCAGTAAGAAATTTCAGTCATATATCTAAAAAAAACAAATTTGATATATTTGTACTTGTTTATTTTATTGTCTACGACAAGCAAAACATGAATTTAACTAATCAAATTTTTACAATAGCATAAGTAGAAATTATAAGAAACTAAATGAATGAGAATAATTAAGTGACTAGCACTGTCCGGAAGTTTATAGTAGTATTCAAACAATTCTGTCAAACTAGGGCTACAAGGATAATTGTTTCAAGAGCTGTTTAGTAAAATTTTGTGCTTGTTTGTATGTACTGCACATGTGTTCTTCCTTAGAAATTGGTTTTAAGTAATAAGATTAGCTTTATTTAAATAATTATAAATGTCCAGCTGTTTCATCTAAAATCTAAAATTTATTAACCATTACTTTAAAAGTGCTATTCCATGTAGGAAATAGGTTAATAACTGGCGCTGTCTAACGGATATCATTGTGGACCACAGTTGCCACATACGTTTTATTGAAGATTTTCAAATGCTGACGACGTAATAATAGCATTGTTATCACATGTTTTGATAAAAAAAAGAGAAAAGTTTAAATAAGCGATCGTTTAGTGGTTGTTTCTCTTTTATTTAAACGCTTGTTGTAGTTAAAACAAGTTATTGTTTTTGTAAATAACTTCGCTGACCTGAGAGGCTTTATGATCCACGTGTGCAGTACAGTTGTATAGTTGTTTACAGCGTTTACCGTATAATAAAATTAAGTTGTTACAATAAACACTGTGCCGTTCCCCTATAGCTCGATCCTTCAGCTTGTTATCATCCTCAATAATTTTGCAACTGCAGCCGATTGCAGATAAAGATTCGGTAGGTCAATACCACACTTTGCACATAGATTCATTTAAACTTGTTTTTTTTTTCTTTAACTTTGCAATTACATACGATTTACATTCGTTTTAGTAACGTTTTTGTGACTTACTAAAGTTTCAATCTTGTCTACATTATTTTTTCATTAATGTGTTGCAATTTGTTTTTTTTTTTAATTAAGTTGGCAGTTGACTCAATGATCGCGTGATCTTTTTGCTGTCTCCTTGCTAAGTATATTGATTGGTATATTGTATTGTATGTGTTGCACAATATGTTGATGGATAAAAAAATAGTGAAGTTTTAATTAAAATTTAGTTTTGTTCCGGTATCTATAACGTAAATATCAGCAAGCACAGTGTCTTTTCATCATAACTTTGAATTTTTTTTGCTAATTCCGCCATAAAAATGTAGAATCGCTTATGCAAAAGTTAAATTTTACTTATATCCTAAGTATTGTTGCAGCTCCTGGGCTCCCCCAAAACATCTGCAAGTGTACTATTGATGACGACACAATAAAACTTTGTATCAGTTGGTCAAAACCAGACGGTGGGGATGCAATATTGGGGTACCTGGTGAGTTGGGCCTGCGACGACAACCACGACAACGCTTTTCTCAAACATGATGCCGAGGAATCAAGGTACAACTTCAGCATCGGGGAGTTGATTCCGGGATGCAACGTTTCAGTGAATGTGACGGCAAATAATTCTGCAGAATATGGGGTAACAGCAAGCAGAATATATTCAACTTGTAAGTGTGCTTACCTGAAATTGAAAGAACCTGCCACGTCATTGACTCGTCTTCTAGATCCTTCGATTCCTGGCAACGTCACGTTTTTGTCCGAGATGATGGAAATTGTTGTGGAGTGGAACCAACCATTGGGGAATTTCGATGAGATCATCGTCGAATCTATTGACGGAGCGTTCGAGGTCATCATGGCGATTAGTTTGTTTTAAGATCAAATAATAAAAAAAGAACTTAGTTTTTACAGCTAAAATGAAAATTTTAAAAAGTTTTTTTAAAAAGTTAATTTTTCTTGTTTTTGAAATTTAAAATTTTTCTTTTCTTTCGGCAAAAAAAGCAGTTTTTTTTAATAAAATAAAACTCTTTAGATTTTTTTATTTGGAAAATCTATAATTATTATTATTATTTTCACCGTGGCAAAAACTAATATTCAGTCAGTTATCTAAACACTACAAAATACTTTATTCGGTCCTCCACAACTTTATTTTTAATGCTTTTAACAAAGCTAAAGAACAAAGGATTCCTCCCAGCTTATTCTTCAACTCCGAGGTTATATCCTTTATAGACTTGCCAACTTTTAATTTCGAGCTGTCAAACAATAGGGTTTTTGGAAAACATCTTAAAAATTGCGCCAACTTCAAGGGAAGCAATCAAACTTTCATATTACCGGCCATTTCAAAACTTTGATTGTTGTGAATATTTGATAGTGATTTAAAAACTAGAATTTGATTTATTTAAAGCGTGTAACAATTACTAAACGAGAGACAAATCGAACAACGATTGTTGGTTTGCAACCCGGTACTAAGTACGTCGTCGCCGTCTATTCAATCGTCACAACTATTGAAGGAAAGCTGAAGAGTGGAAGATACAATGAAACAATCGTCACTAAAAACAAACGAAATAATTCGAAGATTGGTAATTATCACATGATAATAGGATTATTTAAAGAATTTAAAATGTTTGATAGAAACTCACGGGCATTTGCAACTTAATTCTTCTAAAAGAAACGAATCGACAAAAACCTAAAACAAGCCATGCATTTATATCGATTCCGGTAGCAGGACAATTTAAACATTCTGTGTCAGCGGTAAGGTAGAGAGGCTTTTGGTATTTTGTCATACTTTGTCATGCTTAAAGTCAACTAAAGAAAGTGTTTCAAAAAGAATACGCCAAACTCATTACACATTTATTCAGGTCTATAACATTGTAGTGAACTGAATCAATGGTTATTTGATTGAGTAGTTATCTAAGTTTGATTGGGTGTCAATTTAACCGTTGTGGATGATAATCCTTCTGGCACCATTGAATTGTGGGAAGATCACGTTTTGTTACAATCAAAATGGTGACTCCTCACAGAAGTATTTTGTGTACTTGAGTTTGCGAAAACAAAAGCCATTGTTACGGTTCAACGTACTTTCAGAACAGAATTCGGCATTAATCTACCCCATCATGAGGGCATTCGACGGTGGGTTAGACAGTTTAAAGAGACTGAATGCCTGTGTAAAGGAAAGAGTTTTGGAAAACGACGTGCTACAGAGGAGTAGAAGGAGAGAATTCACGATGCATTTGAGAACAGCCCAAATAAGTCTACACCTCGAGAAAGTCGTCAGCTTAAGATCCCGCATGCCACTGCCTGGCTTGTGTTAAAAAAACGGTTACATATAAAACCATACAAACTAAGCCTCATCCAAGTGCTTACTAATGACGACAATGAAAAGCAAAAGACATTCTATGAGTCAATGCTGGAGATGGTGGAAGATGATGAAACCCTTTTTTCACGTCTGGGTCTTAGTAATGAGGCGACTTTTTATTTGTGTAGTACAGTCGATCGTCGCAATGTGCACAATTGGGGAACACGTCATTCAAACGAAACAATTCAACATCAAAGAGATTCCTCTAAAGTAAACATCTTCTGTTTAGTGCCTCAGGAAAAAGTCTATGGTCTCTTTTTCTTTGAAGAAACACCGTTACAAAACAAAGCTATCTGAAAATGTTGCAAAACTGGCTATTCGCTTTACAGCAAGCGGATTCGAATGACTTCATTTTTCAACAAGATGCAGCACCACTCCATTGGCATCTTGGTGTCAATCTTATCTGAATAAAAACGTGCCCCAGCGATGGATTGGTAGAAGAAGTGCTAGAGATCTTGCTTTCTGCACTTGGCTTACCAGATCCCCGGACCACACTATGTATAACTTTTTCTCGTCGGGGTATGTTAAAGACAAATTTATTCTCCACTGCTTCCAGCAAATATCGATAATATGTAAGATCGAATACTAGCTGCAATCAACACGGTGGACCGCGACATGCTGAGGCGCGTTTGAGATGACATATCACATGATGATTTTGGTGTATTCTTTCTGAAACACCCTGTATTTAAACTCCTTGGTTTAAGCTACCCGGAATCAAAGTCAAATCTTTTGCTTCAGAGTCAAATGTTGTGCTTACAAGACAAACATAAAAAATAATTTAAAAAAACTAAGACTTTCAATAAAAGTACCGCATAACTTTTGAACAAAAGTACTTTTAATAAAAGTACCGAGTGAAAGGAGTTTTTTATCATTTATTTTCTTAACTTATCTTAATAGATGTAAAGGTTTAATTGTGTTAAGTCCTAAAAAGTGTCGGTTTCAAAGATTTAATTAGAAAAAATTTTTTCAATCTATTGGTCATCTTTTGTAATTTTAGATCAGGGGTTCTTAAACTGGGGGCTTGAAAGGTTTATAAAGGGTATGTGAGCAACTGTTGCAAACTGAATAGATAGTTGCAGTGACATAAAATGAATAAAAAAAATGGTATGACAGTGATTATTTGAACTTATGGTATGATCTTATTGATAATTGTTGTTTGGTTCAACGCTGTTAGATTTTTTAATATGACAGTTACAGCTATACGAGCTGGGAGAGCTCTTCTTTTTTAGCCTTCACCTTTAATATTGGACGAATAAGAAGAATATAATGATAGAGCTTGGATTTTGTTGGTATCGTCAAGGGGAGCCATAAGTTTTGTTTGCATGAGAAAAGGGGAAGGAGTTTCAAAATGTTTGAAAACCTCTGTTTTGGATCATTCTGTGACGTAGTGAAGCTTGTGATAAGTTTCTATTAAGAAATTTGAAGCAATCGAATACAGGGTAAAGAAAGTTTATACAAAACCAGTTGAAACAAAACTTTGTAGATAAGAGGCGACGAGTTTGACTGAAATTACGCTTGGGCGTAAATTTTTGAGTTTTCAAAAACTGCTTCAAATGAGTTGTTGCTTCTACTCCAAAACTTGTTTATAAATTTACAACAAGTAAATATCTAACTTTAGTTTTTATTGAATTATTTTATGTTTTTTACTAAATGTTTCATGTTTCATGACAACTTTACTCATTTCACAAAAACTTTTGACTTTTTTTTTAAACAGCAACCATTGTTGAAGCTGTTGTGGGTTCGATTCTAGCTGTGGTTGCTGTGATTGGAGTTTATTTCTACTTTAAGAAGCAAAATTCAACAAAACATCAGAGAAAGGAATCCAGGTTTCTTCTAATTAATTTGAAATTCAGTAGATCGTATTTGTACAATTTAAATTGAATTATTGGTTAAATTGTTTACTATTGTTGTTTACAATGCAGTGACCGGAAAGCAACAGCAACACTAGATTCGCAAAAAAGCCGTTATGCATCACTAAACCTTGATTTACCTCCTCCAACATTATCTAAGTTGTCATTTCTTTCTCTTAAAGATCCCTCAAAATCAAAGTTTGTAGCTTTTATCACCCAAACAATTGACAGTCAATTTGTTGTAAACAATTTGTAAAATTAATAATCAACCTTGTAAAAAATTTGTAAAAGTAATTTAAAATCTTGGAAAATAATATAATATTGTTAGAACTTTACTTGTGAATCCAAAAAAACCAGTTGAATTATGTAGTACTACGACAGTTGATCGAACAACACTTGATCGAAACGACATTTTATTAAAATGACAGTTGATAAAAAAAAAATTTACGCTTGTATTTTTTGTGATTAAACAATCTCTTTGTTATTGTAAATTAGATTTATCTAAAATAGAGGCCATCAGTAAGAAGACAGTTTGTCATTAATTTTTATGATTTTTTGCCAATGTTAAGATCAGGGTTTCTTAACAAAATCCCTGGGCAAACCATTTTGACCCTCCGTCTACCAGCAAAAAAATATGCATTTTGTACCAGTGGGGTCAAATTGACCCCAGTCATAATTCTTAATTTAGAGTTGTTTTCGTTATATTTTTAAAAATTTTGTTTATTTAGCACATAAAAAACAAAGAAATCGATCATTCCAGTACTAATAAAACTTTTATAACCAATAAAAAATAAAAAATACGGTTATACAAGATGCTGCTGCATCAAGCGCACACAAATTTTGCATTTGGTTATAAAGTTGATTTGAACGGTAATATTATTTTATCTATATTCAATAATTAATGTTTTAATTGCAAACAAATAGAACAGCTAGAAAAAACGAAACTAAATTAACCTATAAAAACAGTCCTGCAGCATGGCCTACTGATTTCATTTATGTGTCCCACATAAATATCCCCCTACACAAACCGCCAAACCGCTTGCAAATAAATAGGACCCAGTCGTAGAATCTCGAAGATAATCAAAGATATATCATTGAAATTTATCTTCGTTTTAAGTTTGTATCATAGTTGAAAGACAGAGATATATCCTTGAAATATACACCGAAAGTGAACACTTTTAAGCTTGATTTAAACATGATTGTCATCATTGATTCAATAGGGTGGAGTGAAAATAATTTTTTTTTTTGAAATTGAAAAAAGTGTAGTTCTAAAAACCTGCCAAACAGGTAAAATCTACGAAAAAAATTGGTTTTGGCGAGTTGCTACCTTTGGGGGGCTAACAATCCCCCAAAATGTGTTTTGAGGGGTAAAATTTCCTAAAAATGTCGTAACTCAGTAACCGCTTATCGTAGAGGCATGATTTATGGCTCAAAATTTGCAGAATCATCATGTTTCTATATGTGCTAAGAGAAAGTTTTTGTATATTTCCACTAGAAAAAAAGTTATGATAGAAAAACTGTTTAATAAGTTTGTTTGTTTGTACTTAACTAATAGTTATCTGAAAAGTTATTATTATTTTTTGCAGGTATATTGTTAAGTAATTGTGTAAATCAAAGCTTTGGCCCAACTGCGAAGTAGTAAAACATGAAAAGACGGAGTTCAACTTCTGTAAAAAAGATTTTACATAGTGGACACACTTTCTCTACCCGTGATAGTTTTCCACCAGGAGTATTGCCTACCAAGCGACATGAAATAGAACGCATTCTTCATTTGAAAAACTTTCGAACCTTCAATGCTGCAAATGATATTGCCAGAGAAATTTATGACAGATGGGTATGGTGCAACGTTATCCCATTCATCTGTACACCATTTCGAAAAAAGTTCAAAGTTTTGTGAATTGTTTCAGTGCACTTGATCGCTGGTCAAAGAAAAAACGTGTCTGTGCAACTTGAAGATCACTATACAATGGTTGGGCAGCCTGGTGAATACTATCTTTCTCATTTTTCTACAGAGGATGGCAAAGGAAGAACCATAGCACAAAAGATCTTCAAGACCATTGCCAACACCGAATTACATGACAAGCTTACAGTAGTTGGCACTGATGGAACTGCAGCAATGACAAACAAGTTCAATGGTTGCATTCATAAGTTGGAAGAACTATTGAACAAGCCACTACAATGGGTAATTTGCTTACTACATACCAATGAATTACCCTTGCGCCATGTCTTTACTATGCTTGATGGAACCACCAATAGTCCTGACACATTTGCAGGACCAATTGGGAAGTGTTTAACTGGAGATATTTCAAGTTGGCCGGTTGCTGCTAATTTTAAGTCAATTTCAAATCCTCAGTTTGTACAGTTGCCAGAATCAGTTGTTAATGATCTAAATACTGATCAACACTATGCTTACAAGATATGTTCAGCAATAATCATGGGAGTTGTCGACAGCGACTTGCAATATTTAAAAGTAGGTCCCATTGTGCATTCACGCTGGCTAACTCTGGGCTGTCGAATCCTCAGATATTATGTTTCGGTGGATGAACCCTCCTCAAACTTGGAAACTCTGACGAAGTTTTGTCTTCAAGTTTACTTTCCAAGTTGGTTTGAAATTAAGTTAAATAGTCAACTAACTTGCGGATCTAGAAATTTTTTCAACTTGGTCCAACGAATTCTTCAGGTGCCTGACGAAGCTGTTCGGAAAACTGCTCTGAAAGTTGTGCAACGAAATGCATTTTTCGCACACCAGGAAAATGTCTTGATCGCCATGTTGGGTGACAACGATGAGGAGATACGAATGCGAGGAGTGAACAAAGTGCTTTCGATTCGTGGAAACTTGCCATCAACGGTTTCATTTGATAATCATGACTTGGTTGACAGTCGCAGTGAAGAATATTCTTTGGAAGGAGCAAAATATTATGATACCGCCTCAACTGTACGGCTGTTTGAACCGCCCACACTGGATCTAACAGTGAACTCGTACTACAAGATGGTGAATTTAACATCTTGCCATCAGTAGCCTCCGGTAATTGAACATTTAACTGATTTAGATATTGAACAATGCCGGATAAGACCACTGCAGCTCGACCACCCATGTCACAACCAATGTGTAGAGCGCCATGTCAAAATGGTAACAGAGGCCGCAGCACAAGTTGAAGGATTTGCGCGAAGAGATGGGTTGATTCGCCAGAAGATTAAATCTCGAAAACTTTTGAAAAAATTTGACACTAAAGTGCAATTCTGATGCGCTTCATTTTGCGTAGGGTATTTGGTGTACTCTAACTTGCTTTCTTATTTTTCTCTCACTCCTTAGGCAAAACAACCCAATATCAGCATCAACAGTTCGAAAGTAATGAGATGTAACAGATTTTCTTTAAATTACTGAAATACTAAACATTTTATGGGCAGTAAAGCTAGCACGTTCTGTACCTTATGAGTAGGCCTATTTAGGTACTTTGTCTGGTGACCAAAGTTATCCCAAATCATCTTGTTATTATTGTGATTGTCATAATTAGTCCTTATCAGTTAGACATATATCATTTCAAATGTTAGATCAAAGTTATTTCCATACAGCGCAATTTTCAAGTATTGAGCATAAAAAACGGTTTATCGATTATAACTTTTTTTCTTGTGGAAATAGACAAACACTTTCTCTTAGCACATATAGAAACATGATAATTCTGCAAATTTTGAGCCATAAATTATGCCTCTACGATAAGCGGTTACCGAGTTACGACATTTTTTGTCAATTTTACCCCCCAAAAACACATTTTGGGGGGTTGCTAGCCCCCCAAAGGTAGCAACTCGCCAAAACCAATTTTTTTTGAAGTTTTAGCCTATTTGGCAGGATTTAAGAACGACACTTTTTTCAAATTTTTTTTCACTCCACCCTATTGATTCAAACATGATTGTCGAAGATTAATCTTTGATTTCGAAGCTATTTCGAAGAAAAATCATGTATGTTCCTTACCAGAAATTAACGAGTTTAAATACTTGATTCAAACATGATTGTTGAAGATAAATCTTTGATTTCGAAGCTATTTCGAAGAAAAATCATATATGTTTCTTACTAAAAATTAATGAGTTTAAATACTTGATTTAAACATGATTGTCATTATTGACTTAAACATGATTATCAAAGATAAATCTTTGATTTCAAAGTTATTTCGAAGAAAAATCATGTATGTTTCTTACTAGAAATCAAACGAGTTTAAGGTTTAATTTAAAAATGATAGCATGTTTTTGTTTATGTATGGTTATTGTGAATTAATACCCGTTTTAAAAGCGATTTCGTGAAAAAAATTTTTTATTACTGTAGAATATTACAAAAAAACTCAAAACTAATATCAATTTAGTATTTTAATTTGATTAAAATTGCAAAACAAAAACTCAGCAATACTTTATACGTATTTATAAGTTTTACTATTGAATGTAGCTACTGTAGTGTTCCTAAGTTTGAAGCAAAAAGCCGGTTTTGCAAATGGACTGGTAAGCACCTTTGATATCTGTCAGATTCAAGATTCTTCGTATAAAGTCCTCAGCCACAAAAATTTGTTGTAGGTGCTGGTAAAAATGACGTAAACTTTTTCTTATTCAACTCTTTTTAAATACATCTAATGAAATTTAAGCTGTTGTCAATTGAACTTTTTTAATTGGTTATATACTACAAAATTTTAGTTTTTATAATTCTACTTTATAAATAGTATGTTATACGCTTTTAGAATTCTATATACTTTTTGTTCAAACCCTCAATCAATACATGTTTATTTGCGGAAATATAAATTAAACAATAAAACATTTAATGCATTGTAGAATAGACAATAGCCAATGCCGCAGTACCTTTGATTTAAAAATAAAATCGAAGTAAATGATAAAAGAATTAATAAAAACAAACAAAAAAACACAATACACAAAATATACACTTTGAACCATTTGGCAATTTTTGACATAAAAACTAGATTCAATAAAATATTCCATACGATTCAAAGTGAGGTCACAATTCAAAGTTTTTAAAAGTTATTGTCAAATTAGCATGTTTCTTCTTCGTTTCTCATTATCTTACTTTGCTCAGCTTCCCAGTTTTCCGTCTGGAAAGCACAATTGCTGCACATTGCGGCGAATCTAGGGCTGGTGCACTTTGATTTTCTAACGTGCAAGGACTTCTAAACAAAGAAATAATGAGTTGATTTTGTAATATTAATATACAGTATTATATAAATTCTAAAAAGTAATTTAAAATTATTTAAAAAAACATAAAGATAAGAATTATTCTTTCTAATTGGAGAATTATCATAATTATGTAGAAAGCCTAAACAAGTCAATTTTTGTTTTAAAACTGTTTAAAAATTGACTGCAATTAGATGAACGTTCTTAATTTTATAACGAACCATAAAAATTTTTTCATTTCTGAAAATAATAAACCAAGATTAAGTAGGATTTTTTCATTGAAGTTAGTTAATTAAAAAAATTAAATTAGTTGAAAAAAGATCTTTATCTTTATACGCTGAGAATAAAATTGTATCTAGTTGAATAAAACATTCTTTATGTAGGCTTCAGTCCACGGTCCTACAATTGCTGAGCCCTGGTTATAGCTAACATTAAAATTGAAAACAACTTCAAATCTCTGTTTCTTTTATACATTAATACAGATAGAGATATATTTAACAATAATAAAAAATATTTAATGTTATATAACTTACTTGCTCTATTGTGCAATTAAATTTCCAGCCACAAGAGAGATAAGTGACATTTTTAGCTAACTTTTAAATGTCGCTTCCAGACTGAGAACACATATTTGAATTGATCATCCGTCTTTTATGCACGGTAGCAGTTGAATTGTCAGTCTCACTTTTTTTACAAATTAAACTTTTTTTGCTTTATAATTGGCAGAAATTTTTAATTTTAAAAATAATTCTAAAATAAGAAATTAAAAATTACTTTATTTTATTAATTTTTAAAAATAATGTCAAACATAATTAATCAAAGGCGGTTCTCAGAAATTATTAGTGGCATTTTCAACACTTTCGGCAATAGAGATGTATCAAAGCCAGAGCTTTGCCAAACTCGAAGCTTCAATCGAAACCATACTAGAAGGCAAAACTTATTTATGAGCTTGATAAACAGCATCATGTCACAAAATTTTTCGCGACCTTGAGAATATGAATAAGCGTAATTTTCCGTCCTGTGCTACAATATTTGCCAATAAGTCTAACTTGATGACTGCCTGTTAGCTTAACAACTATGTATTTTGATTTGACTAGTTTTTTGTTCTTTGAAAAGTGTGCATTGCAAATATTTGCATGTTGTTTAATGAACGGCGATGCAGAAGATAATAGGCAAAAAATCATTTATAATCGTCGCGTGGTTGGCATCGTGGTTGAATAGTATAGACCGCGAGGTTTGTGATTCACATGGTCTCGGTTCAAAACCTACTCGAGCCATTCTGTTATGTCCTTAGGAAAGATACTTTACGGCACTTTCTCTAACTTGGTGATCTTGATAAGCAATTCTAAATTTCAGTGATTTCTCTATAAAACTAAAAAAATTAAAATAAAAAATTTGAAACGGACAGCAATATTTGACATCTCCGAAAGCAGGTCGGGTTAATTGCATACCCTACGTATTAGCGCCTCCACGGTTTTCCTGTGATTCAGAAAGATAAACATAGAGGTACAGTAAAATAACTGAAAAATGAATAAGAAAACTAAAAAAAATAAATATATTGATTTGTCAAGCTCGAACCATCAGCGAAGCTTAAAATAAAATTATATTATAATCGTCACTGAAATTAGACATTTAACAAACTTGGACTTGTTTTAAATTAAATAAAAGGTTTTATCAAAAAGTTTTTTACAATTTGGTATTTTTTGATTTGTAAATGCTTATCTCAATTATAAAACTTGGCATTAACTACTTTGGCAATAAAATTGTTAACAAAATCTGTTGAATCAGCATTGCTGTGAATGCTGATTTAGCAACCAGAATAAAAGTAAACTATACAAAAATGAGAGCAAACTCTACAATTACAAAGCTTACTCTATTATTTCAATCATAAAATTAAGCAATCCATATGTGACTAATCCAAAGTAACATTCAAAAGAAAAACAACAAACATTGTCTACTGAGCCAAATAATTTGAAATAATCAACTAAATTTATTCTACTGTGATTGCTAAAAGACATAAAAATTTTACCGTATAAAATTAAACAATCAGCGAAAATATTTTGAAGAAGGTAGGAACAAAAAAATATATATACGACAAGAGTTTTAGTGAAAATTAAAAGTCTCGTAAAAGAAGCAAACTTAATGCAATTAGCATATTGTCATTAAAAAATTTTTTTCTTGCGGTTTAAGATGACAAAATCCAACATACAACATAGCTAAAACTGAATTCTGTTGCTTTCCAATATGCAAATTCTATTACAGGTCTCACTTTTTCGTTAAATTCTGATGATATTTACTTTTGTGCTTTATACATTCCAACAATCATAGCAACATTTGCTGCAAAGAAAATCGTCCTTCATACTCTCTAATAAAAACAATAAAAATTTTCTTCGCTTGATGTTAAAAAATTAAGAAAACAGTAAAATTTTTATATTTAAAAATTTACCATATTTTAAATTTTAAAAATTTGAAATTCGGTGCCGGACCTTTAACCATTGCCTATTTTTTAACTTAAATAAATAATGTTTCTAAGATAAAATCTATCCAAATTTTGAAAAAGCATTTCTCATTACACTAGAACCAAACTAACTTTATTACTACAACCTTGTTCATAGTATATTTATTTATGTAGCCCTAGCGTTTCTCTGGTTAATCAATACAAATGCTCTTCTGCTGATATCACTGTTTAAAAGCTTGTCTTAACCACCTATAGATCGCGAAATGTTCAAAGTCGAAAACCACGTGAGTTAATATAGAGCACAGCAAGTAATTGTACAAATAAAAATACAAAAAAGTTCTTCTGAAGAAATGCTTTTTAAGAAAACTTTTATTGAAGTAAACTAGGGCTGTGCAACCTTTAGCGCTGCCATGCCCAATGCATGCTATTGCTGCGAAAATTTCTTTCTTTACTTCACCTTTAATTGGCTTATTTTTTAATTAAGTTACTTAAACTTTCATAAAATTTCCAAACACTCAGGTTCTTCAGGTTGAGGATTTCATCTATTATATATAATTTGCGACCTCATTTTAAATTTATGTTATGTATTTTCAATGTCGCTAATCCCTTTGTTTTTTGTTTCTTCTTTGATTTTATTCCTGTTTGTTGTTTTCAGTCAAACTGGCGCTCAATTGTGGCTTCAATCAATTTCGTTTTTCTTTCTTCAAAACTCATACTACGTAATTTTGGTCTTGTAATTACTTTCCCTCAACTACATCGAAGTAATAAATTTTTTTCAGCTTAAAATAGTGGATACTGTCAAAAATTGATCAAAACCTACACGTACCGTGACGTACGCATTTGTAAACCCGGCAAGAAATAGAATCAATCTAATAAAGTGATTTATAGATTTTGCGTCGGATGCAGTTTCGGTCATCGACTTTAAGTATCTCACTATTCAGCTGTGATAGGACGGTGGCGCTTCCACAAGTTAATTATCCGCTTCTTACTATAAAAGAGATTTAGTTTT
Source organism: Diplosoma virens (assembly GCA_963680785.1). Lineage (NCBI taxonomy): Eukaryota > Metazoa > Chordata > Ascidiacea > Aplousobranchia > Didemnidae > Diplosoma > Diplosoma virens. The sequence goes on along the minus strand of OY796889.1, from coordinate 44,324,042 downwards.
ATGGCAAATCACGAAAAAAGTTTTTTTTGCATTTGATCTTACTGCCTATCCCTGTATTTAGCTTCAAGACATAAATCTGAAAGGCAATAAAATTATTCAATATCATTCTAGTTGAGAGAGTGTCACTTTTTATTTTCAAAATTAAAGCTTTTCGCCAGTCACATGATTTTGCTTCGCGGGCCACAGATTGCACATTCCTAAATTAAAAAAGTAATTACGGTTTATTTATCCGATTGTGAACCGCTTTGAAAGTGAGCGCACATACAACTGTAAAACTTAAATTCTTTAACGTATGACCGTCTGTGACGCAACAAGAATAAAAATAAGAATTAAGTCAAAGAAACGCGTAAACAAGTTTCGGCTATTATTCGTATATTATAAAACAATCTTTACAGTAGCTTTCCACTTTCCTAACACCTTGCTCTTTTACTATTAAGCAGCTAGCATCGACTGCTTTCTGGTTTTCTTTCAGTCACATTTTCGGGCGATAAGCCGATTTGTGCTGCTGCTACCAAGGCAGATACCGGTACTAATCTTTAGAAGTCTATGCTCAAACAATAAAAACTACTGGTGAGTGACCTAGTTTTTCGATGGTAGTTACGCTTCAATAGTTCTCAATTCGTAGCGGGTGTTTACTTCTGAGGTCGTTACAATTTGTGTGATTCTTATTTTCACTGAAATGCTGCAATGAAAAAATTGTAAACCGTTCTTGAAAGTAAGCCCCACAAAATGAAAGCAGAAAACAATGTACCAAACTATCATAACTACACACAATGGCGGTAAATCAAATTACATGAAACATAAATGAAAAACAAGAATATATGAATAAAATTTTATGATGCGAGTTTTATTCGAACTTTAATCAGGTACGGCGACCACGCACAATTGACGTTGTGCGTGTAATAACGTATATCGCTTAGCCGCTGTTTCCTATTTCGCAATCACTTTTTCAATAAGAATTTCGAAACGTAATACCTTGATTGCAAACAAAATTGAATTGAATTGAATTGAATTAATTTGATTTTAAAAAATTTTTGCATGCGCAAATGTAAATCAAAATCTCTCACTAAAATATTAATTAGAAACAGTGGCGTACCAAGGATTTTTGAAAAAAGGAGGCATACAAACACAATCAAATATGTTTAGTGGAAAAATTTATTTTAGTGGCAGCCAAAAAGAAGGTCTTCACTTTGAATCGGTCGGGGATTTTATGAATTTCGTCTCTGTAGACTAACGATTTCTAAAAAAAACAAAACGAAGGGGGCCTGCATATGGGTTCTGTCTTCGTTTCTGGCGGGGTTTCTGCCCCAAAAGTATTGATGATTTCCAGGGAGGAACCATAACACAATGTTCCCTCAAATATGCTAGTGATAAGAAAGTTTAATCCTAATTTGAATTGTCTATTGTATGCCAATGGTTCTATCTTTTTACTAAACATATTTGAAAGCATCATGAAAAATCATTCATTATGAAACCTGATGAGGACTTAAGTTTTCTTTTGTATTCTTTTTTCTTATCGTAATAATGTAGATATATAGATGGCAATAATAAACAAAATCAGAAATGCTAAATCCAATACGGCTGCTTTTCACAGCAATTTCATGGTATAAAAAAGTAACTTCTCTCCCAAAGTTTTATACGTGAAGGGTAAACACAATTTTTTCACCCTATTTCAATAAACTGTGAATGTTTGTTAATGAAAGCAGATATTTCTATTTCGAACATTCGAATGCTAGAATGGTATTTAAATATAGGATTTTTTTAAATCAAGCATAGCAGAAATTCTACTTAGAACATTACTAGTTTTGAATTCAAATTTTTATTACTTTTCGGGAAAGTATTGTAAATGACCGAACTCTTCAGTTGCAGGGATTTTTTTACTACTGCAACCATACTGTGATTTCGCCAATTTGACTTTTGAAGTTTAAATAGGCCAAAAACAAACAAACTTAAACAGTTACTTCCTTTTGTTAACATAAACAATCTGCTTCGCTAAATGAGATTGAAAACCTTTCATTACCTGGTAAACATTGAGTAAACATAATTAGTCAGCCATTCAATCAAATTGAAATAAATAAACAGCTGTAACTTTGCTTTTTATTGCTTCTTACGTTTGCTGAAATAATTGAAAAACTAATTGTCCTAATTTAAGTTTTGATTTTGGTCTCCTCCTTCAATTTTAATAGAGTCCAAAATGTTTGGAAAAAAACATTTTCTAAATTTCTTTGTTTTCCTGTGGCATATTGCACAACAACTTTAACAAATAATGCAAAAAAAATAAAAACATTTAAAAAAAAACTCTTGTTCATTGTCATTGAATGCCTACGACCCATTCCAATAGACAAATTACCAATTCTTTTAGGCATTTAGTCAGATGAGCTTCGCTCATATGAACTGTGTGATGCTTAGTGTTACAATGAATCTATATGCTGCATATTATTCTTCATATGCAGTTACTCTGATAGCAATCTGAAAGCACATGAGAAACAATTCTTACACGTTGTCTTCTCAGATGATTTAGCAACTTCTGTATACTCCTTCTCTGACTTCAACATGTCCAAATCATTTTAATTGTCATTCATATTCTCTAGCAGTGCCTACTTCAGGTGTTTATAGCTCGATGCAAATGAAATCACTTCATCCTGTAGTACCACTCTGTCAGTTTCTGGTGCTGCATTAGCAATCAAACTTGGCTCGAGGTTTGTGGAGATGCCAAAATTTCAGAAAGCCTGTTTTGATTAAAGCAGGATATCTGCTTATAGAATTTCTCATGAGACAAAAATCTAGCTCGCATGCTGGAGAGCACAGCATCAGTTACTGCATTATGGTATGAAAACTCAAAATTTTTCTTCTGCTCTGTGATACCTTCTGGTGCTGAGCGACTAGATCTGATATTTGAGAAGCTCTTAGGGACAGAATTTTTCACCTCTTTTAATTTAAAATTTGCATGAACAACAAAATTAGATGTTGTTTCAAAAAATGTTACTAAAATCTCTTGAGATTTTTCCACATTTTCAATGGCTTTGTTAATCATATGGTAAGCTTGTATGATATTCAGGCCTGATTTATGCAGATAATCTGACACTGGTATGGTAATATCAAAAATTTGGATGAATGTAAGTACGTACTATTAAAATAGTTTCAAATTCAAATTTAGGGTGCAGTGAGCATTCAGATAATAATGTTGTTTGTTATATCTGTACAATATATTGTTTATATGTCCTATAACGTATAACGTTTTTCACTGCTTCCTTTTTGTCAACTTTTAACGCTCTTTTGTGTTTGATTTGTGCTGTTGCGGCCGAGAAATATAAATACATACATACATACAAATTTGCGCAAGTTTTCGCTTAATTTCTGTGCTTCATAGCAAACTGATCCTTTGAGACCATATATTTTACTTACTTGCTGAAGGATGATCAGAAGGACTGAATGAAATTTTGATGACTGATTTGTGTAGCTACCAAACAATTTTGAAAGTGCTCTACCTCTACTTGACCACCTAGTTTGACCAATGCGATCTAGTCTCAGGGTTTCTTCTTTCCTGGTTTTACTTTGCATATGCTCTTTCCAGACCTTCATCCTTTTTGCAGAAATCATTGAAAAATGTAGATAGCTCAGTAAGCAGACCAAAAAGACTAACTGCTGCAACACATACACTGGTTGCAGGACTGATCACCAGATTCAAAACAGATTCATACAGTGATGGCTTTGCAAGAAGGGAGACCCGGTCCGAGAAAAGTAGGGGGCACTTTTTAGTGTTCCAAAGCAAAGCGGCAAAGCGATCTCTAAAAAAGGTTATTGTTTTAGGGGGTTACTTTTCAGTGTATCAAATAAAGTGACCTCTAAAAAAAATCTATATTTTTTGGGATGCCACCGTCCTGGTGCTTCTATGAAGAAATAGAGCAATATCTTGCGTAAGAGGGATTAATTTTTGATATTTTTTAGTAACTCCTACCGAAGCAATCACTGTGTGCATAACATCAAATATGGATGTAATTTGAGCAAGTTGCTTTCATAAGCGCTTAAAGAACAGAGTAAACACTACTCAAAATAGCTCGATTCAATGAATCTCCAATACTCTGTTTTAGTATCAGGCCTATCTCTGCAAGTGAATTTTGTCTTTTCTTGGCTCTTTCCCCAACAACATATCTAAGGACAGTGGCACACTGATAATTGAAAGAAATATCTTGACTTCGCTTGAAGTAAAAGATTTTTCTTCCCAAAGCTTTTCATCTGACACTCTTCAGGGGAAATCGTCAGAATGAAGCAGAATTGAAACCGAACTAATTTATAAAGGAAGAAAGTAGAGTTCTCATTGGCTGAAAGAGTCAACCAATGAGAGAAAAGATTAAGAAATTTTCAAAGAGTATACGAATTCTTTTTGCTTACACAGAAGGGGATTGAGAGATTTAATGAAAGTCGCTTCAAGAGCAGAAAGGTGAAAGGAAGAGCGACCTCGAGCGAGAATAGAAAATTTTTCGTTGCTGTAATGGAGGGCACATTGGGCGTTATCAAGAAGATGTTGACCAATGGCGGATTCGTGAAATTGTTGTGGGCGTATGTTGTTAGAGCGGGAAAGACTTTGGCGGTTGGCCGAGGTACGAGGATTGGTGATGGATTTAGGAACGTGTTGTTTAATTCGCTCTTCTAGCCGTTGAGACGTGCGACCAACGTACCGACTATCGCAGTGGCACAAAAACTGGTAAATAACATTGATGTGATGATGGGAAGGTAACACGTCTTTCTTAATCGCTGGAAGGAGCTGTCGGGTGTTGAAAATAACACGTGGTTCGACGGAGAAAAAGCAGCGTTTCACAGCAGACGTAATCTGCTTTTCGAACCTCATCGAGACGTTTCCAATCCATGGGATGTGTAGGTAGACAGGGCACTTTTTTACTGTGTGGACCGGGTTAGAATTTATTTGTTGAAGTTTTCGTTTGAAAGCCGAATTGATTACACGTTCCGGGTAGCCATTTTCCAAAAGAATTGAACGAATTTTGCCAAGCTCTTGGTTCAGTTTGCTTTTAGAACAAATCATAAAAGCTCTGTGAACGAGAGTACCAATTAGATTGATTTTCCGTTTCTGGGGACTGAAAGAGTTCCAACGTAGATATTGGCCAGTGAAGGTAGGTTTCCTATATACTGAAGTGAGAAATTCTGAATTATGCCTTTCTACTAACACGTCAAGGAAAGGGAAAGAGTGATTAGATTCCTTTTCATAGGTGAAGCGAAGTGAGGGATGAAGAGAGTTGAGCTGGATGAAGAAATTGTTGCAGTCTTCTTCATTGTTGAATACGGCGAAAGTATCATCAACGTACCGGAAGTACACCAATGGTCTTTTGGCGATGTTGAAAAGTTTTGCTTCTTGGTAGCCAACAAAAATGTTTGCTAAAGCTGGACCAAGCGGTGAGCCCATAGCGACGCCGTCGATTTGTCGATGCATGTTGTTATTGAAGCTAAATTCCACAGAGGAGGTGGCTAGCTGCATTAATTCGACAAAGATGTTGCGTGGAAAGGATGGCGCCATTGAGTCGTCATTGTAAAGGGCATCAGCACAGATTTCTATGGTTTCAGCAAGCGGAACATTAGTGAAGAGACTGAAAATATCAAAAGAACAAAGAAACACAGAGGAAGGAGAAAAGGTAAATTTTCTGACTTCTTTTACAAAAGTGAAAGAATCAGACAAACAATTAGAGGAAAGGTTTTGGAGAACAGGTTGAAGAAGAGAAGTAAGACATTTAGCTAGCTGATGTTGGGCCGATCCGGTCATAGACAAAATCGGACGTAAGGGTACGTCCTTTTTGTGTATTTTTGGAAGACCGTACATGCGCGGTCGCTGAGAGCCAGTGGGTCGGATTGCTTCATAAACTTGCTTAGAAATTAGGTACTCTTTCCTCAGCTGAAGTAACCGTCGTTGTATCCGTGATTCAATTTTAGCAGTGTTGTCGTTGTTCGTGACTGGTCCAAGATCAAGAAATTTGGTCGTGTCATTAAGAATCGTCTTCATCTTGTCGTTGTAATCGTTTACATTGTAATCGTAAACGGAAAATCAATCTAATTGGTACTCTCGTTCACAGAGCTTTTATGATTTGTTCTAAAAGCAAACTGAACCAAGAGCTTGGCAAAATTCGTTCAATTCTTTTGGAAAATGGCTACCCGGAACGTGTAATCAATTCGGCTTTCAAGCGAAAACTTCAACAAATAAATTCTAACCCGGTCCACACAGTAAAAAAGTGCCCTGTCTACCTACACATCCCATGGATTGGAAACGTCTCGATGAGGTTCGAAAAGCAGATTACGTCTGCTGTGAAACGCTGCTTTTTCTCCGTCGAACCACGTGTTATTTTCAACACCCGACAGCTCCTTCCAGCGATTAAGAAAGACGTGTTACCTTCTCATCATCACAGCAATGTTATTTACCAGTTTTTGTGCCACTGCGATAGTCGGTACGTTGGTCGCACGTCTCAACGGCTAGAAGAGCGAATTAAACAACACGTTCCTAAATCCATCACCAATCCTCGTACCTCGGCCAACCGCCAAAGTCTTTCCCGCTCTAACAACATACGCCCACAACAATTTCACGAATCCGCCATTGGTCAACATCTTCTTGATAACGCCCAATGTGCCCTCCATTACAGCAACGAAAAATTTTCTATTCTCGCTCGAGGTCGCTCTTCCTTTCACCTTTCTGCTCTTGAAGCGACTTTCATTAAATCTCTCAATCCCCTTCTGTGTAAGCAAAAAGAATTCGTATACTCTTTGAAAATTTCTTAATCTTTTCTCTCATTGGTTGACTCTTTCAGCCAATGAGAACTCTACTTTCTTCCTTTATAAATTAGTTCGGTTTCAATTCTGCTTCATTCTGACGATTTCCCCTGAAGAGTGTCAGATGAAAAGCTTTGGGAAGAAAAATCTTTTACTTCAAGCAATCTTCAAATTCTGTACCACCAAATGTTTATCTTGACTTCGATTGCTCGGGAACGATTGTTCGGAACATGGTATACAGCTGAGTAGAGGGTTGAGTCTAGACAGAAAAACTAGTTGGTGCATGCAAAATCAGTGAAAGGTAGAATAAAACATTGGCATTTAACTAAAGCCCCAAAGCATTTTAATAAAAGATTGCTGCTCATGAGCAATATGTCAATTGCGCAGGAGTAAATAAAGAGCCAGACAGTGGTACATAATGTTTGGTAACAACACCCAGTGCTTGCATTATTTTCTCTCCAAATCATGACTAGCAATTTTTTTTCTGCACAATACGGATAATATCGAAGAGAGTTTCACTTATTTTAACCGCTTAGTAGATAAAAACTAGGAAGAATGGCTGCAGTTTGGTGTTGTTTGACATTTTGGTTGTTAAGCTGAAAGAATGGTTTAACCGCTTTTGTGTAACTAAGTTTCAACCAAGAAAACAAAAATTTTAAAGAAGTGTTAACTTTTAAGATTGACTTCTTTAAAAAGTAAATTTTAAATTTTTTAGTTTATAATTTTGTATAAAAGTTCTCTGATTGTAATAAAAGCCCGCTTTAGAAAACCAACCTGCAAAAAAATTACTGGAACGTTTTTGCACTTGGTAAAACAAAATGGAATTTAAACCAAAATCATATCAATTATGGTTGCGATTGAAATAACCCTTCCTAACTTTCCGTTACGCTGCGAACTGTTTTCAAACTTTCAAATAAGCAGAATCAAAAAATAGTAAAACTGAATATTTTGTATCACTTAGTGGTTGTCCTGGTTGTCTTTTATCTTTTCAATCTAATGGAAAATTCGAATTACGAATTAGATATTATCTATATTAAATAGAATTTTAGTGTTTTTCGTTAAAATGGCCGAAAGATTACTGAATAAATAATAAAGTATATCAATGAAGTTGCAATTCACTTCATTATGATTTAATGACTTTTTTAAAAAAAATTTAAGTTTTTTATCGTTTACAAAATATATAATTAATTCAATAAACAATAAAACAACCTAAATTCCAAAAATTAAGTATTTGTCACGCCTGAATGCTCAAATATTGCATCAACCTGGAGTACTATTAATGTGGTCTACTACTACTACTGACAAAGTAAAAAAAATTTATGATCTGAAATATTTCGGAAAGTGTTTAAAAAAATTGTTGTGATTGAAGCAATGAAGCCGACCAATTTTTCAAATTGAAACAATTTTTTGTGATCGAGCAAGTATGAAGATAGTTTCTGAGATGTAACCAAAAGAAATTTGATTCTCAGTAAAGATAATTTGTTGTTCTTTTGATTGAATAAAAAAATTTTTGAACTAATTGTTCAAAACCTTGAGAGAATCTTAAAAATTCTCTATAAGTTGCAAAGATTGAAGCGTTGTAAAAACTGGTAAAGCAGTATTTAGTAGATTTCGCTGAGATAAGCTTTTCTTTTCTAAAAAGTGTAAAAAGATCGCTTCGCGACTTTCAATTGTCGAGAATCTTAACTTCGACTTTAAAATTACGTTTGAAAATTGACGAAGTCGTTTGTGTGTGAAAGATACCTTCTAATCTCTGAGTGAAACAAAAGTCGGGTTGGCCAACATCCGCTCTAATTGCTATTGTAATAAACACAAGGAAACAAAGCAGCGGAAAACTGCTTTTCACCACAAAGAGATCGAGCTTTTGTAGGGCAACTAAAAAATTTCAACAGACATTTGGTGAATTAATGCATTACAATTTTGTAACAAAGCGTTAAACATATTCACTAACAAGCAAGTATACTATCAAGTATAAATGATTAAATAAAGTTTTGGTAAAGAGGTTGTTTTTTTCAACCAGACGACAATTGAAAAAAGCAGCCATAATGGATTCAGCATTCTTCATTTTATTAAACAAACATTAAAATTATTTACAAAGACGAATGTTTTCGGCTTACTTCAGCCCTCATCAGGTTAATGTTGCTAAAATTGTAGAAACCTGCTGAGGGTTGAAGTAAGCCGAAAACGTTCGTCTTCACCTTCACCAGTGTACACTTGTATTTTCCATGTGTAAGAGCAAGTGGAGTGGCACATTGTACAGATTTTTATTTTGTATTTGCCTAGCTTTGAAAAAGTGTATTACTTGAAAAAGCACCCTCCTCTAAAGCAAACCAATTGCTCATCCACTGTCATGCTTGTCTGCAGGCATAGGACTAACGCACTGAAGGTTCCCAAGTATTAAACAGTTCTCTGATTAGTTGCAGCTTGTCGAGGAGGTGATATTGTCATCTTGACTATGCATTGTCAAATCAAAGAACGCGTAAAATTTGTTGATACCATCCTCTACTTATAGTGCGGTTAAAATGGCCATCAAGTGTGCTCCATAGCCATGCAATGCTTTTGTTATTGGATTTATATACGCCAATCAAAATAATTACACCAAAAAAAAACTTTGAATTTTTATCGTCCACTGGTTTCCATGAGCTACCTTATACTATGCCTCTTTTGTGATTAGTTAACTGACATATGATTTTTTGAAGGAAACACAGCAAAAATAAAGTGAAAGCATCATTTATTTCTGAGCACAGACATCTTGCAAACCTTGTCAGTCCAGGATTTTGTCGAATGACATTATGCGCAGCTGTTCAATCAGGATTATTTGCAAAAGCGTTGTTTACCACGTTTCGGCTTCGAAAACAAAGTAATTTGCTGAAGCAAAAAAAAATGGTCGGTTATCCATTTTTTTTTTAAAAGATAATTCACATGATGATATTTCTTTGTCATTATCAGTAGAAATTTAATCCGAGTCGCTTATTTCTTCTTCTTAGCTCTCATCACTTATCAGAAAACCCAAAACTTCCTCTTCAAAGAGATATCTGGACATCGTGCTTCTTTTATATTTGTTTTCAAATTTATCTTCGTTTTGTTTTTATTTAATATAAAAAAAAAAAATTTATTGATTGCACGTAAGCCGTGCAATAATAAGGATTTTGTTTATTTATTTGCATGCTTATTGGCTCACTTAGTCATAAAAAAGCTTGTGGTCAATTTGACCCCACTGGTATATGATGCTGCTTTTTTTATTAGCTTATGAAAAAGATGTCCCATACCAAAAAATTTCTAGGTCAACAAACCTCTTCAATATAAAATAAACGTCGTAAAGTTTCATAGCGCTACTGTAAACGGTTTAACGACAAAAGCTTTTTAAAAACGTGATTGGGGTCAAATTGACCCCATGGTAGACTCAGGGTTAAGGGGGGAACATGTAGATCTTTTGTCATAGTTATGTTTTGTTAGATGTCTATTGCTGCCATTTTTTGTATTTTTTTAAAATTGTAGTCAGTAGCATATTTACGGGGGGCGTTGTGCCATGGCCCCTTAACCCGACAGTTGATTGAAGGACACTTGATCAAACGACACTTGACCGAATGACATTTGATCAAAACGGCATTTGATCGAAACGACATTTGATCAAAACAGCACTTGATTAAAATGACACTTGATCGAAACGACATTTGATCGAAACGACACTTGATCGAATGATGAAAGAGAAAATTTACAATTTTAACTCTGTCCCAATTTTGTCAATTTTTTGTTCCAAAAACATAGTGATATCTAAAAAAAAAGGCTTTCACTCTGAATCTTTCCCGGTTTTTTCAATTTTTTCTCCCAAAAACATAATAATCTCTAAAATAAATAAATCTTCCCTTTGAATCTGTCTCTAATTTATGCAAGGGAGGGGCCATGGCACAGTGTCCCCCTCTAAATAACTGACTACAATGTAAAAAAAGAATGCAAAAATGGTAGCAATAGGCATCTAACGAAACATAATCATGACAAGAAGTCTACTTGTTGCCCCCTAAAAGTGCTTTTGCCAGCGACCTTGTTAAAAAGCCTTGAATTTGACATTGAATAAAAATTTTAAAAAATAATAACAAACTGTCTTCTTACTGCTGGCCTTTGCTTTTTATGAATCTAATTTACAATAACAAAGAGATTGTTTAATCGCAGAAACACGCAAAAGTAAATGTTTTTTATCGACTGTCATTTCGATCAAGTGTCGTTTCGATCAAGTGTCGTTTCGATCAAGTGTCATTTCAATCAAGTGTCGTTCGATCAACTGTCGTACATGGCCCATCTTTGGAGACCTCTTGAAGAAATCAGAGACAGATTCAAGGGAAAGATCTTTTGCCTAGAGAACACTATCTTTTTGGGACAAAAAATCGACAAATTTTGGTTAGATTCGAAATTATAAATTTTCTCTTTCATTGTCCTATCAAGTATTGTTTCGATCAAGTGTCGTTCGATCAACTGTCGGGTCACAAAATTAGGTAACCCAAATACCAGCGTTGAAGCAAAGATGTGTGTAGTTTTATTTATTCCGGTTTTAAAAATAGTTTGCCTGGAGACTGAAGTTCTTTAAAAAGTAGGTTCTGGCTACGTACGATATGGATTGATTTGTTAGAAACTTCTCTCCGCAGATAAAAACAAGATTTTTAACTATTAAGACTACTGTATATTTATAAAAGTCACAAAAACTTGATCAATTTACGTAAAACGTGGCTGCAAAGCTTTGCCAAATTTCAAAACAATTAACAGCGGCAAAAACTGCAAATAATCACTCACAACTTTGTACTGACAAACTATAAAAATAAATTAGCACCTCTGATATGAAACTTAATTAATATGAAACTTAATTGTTTGTCCACCACGCAGGCTGAAACAATTCTATCTCTCTATGTAATCAATATTTCAAGACGTCAACACTGACTCTTAAACAACTATAGCCACCCAGGCTAACAACGCAATACAATGATTGATTGAATTGCATGTCACAAACTTTAGTTCGGAATTCAAAAAGACCAATTAAATTAGGTAACCGAATACCAGCACTGAAGTAAAGCTATGTCTATTTTTTTTTTATTTATTCCGACTCAAGAAATACTTTGTCAAGAAATAGAAATAAGAATAACTCAAGAAATAGATGTAGGAATTTTAGTATTAATACAAAAAATTACGTCATAATAAAATTTAAAAGCATCGAAAAAGAAAATTACTATAGATTTATGAAGTTAGCACCCTTAGAAGACCGGAATCAACAATAGTTGATTAGCCCCGCGAAACCGGTATCATTCCAGAAATATACCAATTTCGCGCGACAAATGAATATTGCGAGAGCGAGAATGTAGGAGTGCGTGAATGTCATTAGAAAGATTAGAAGACAAATAAATAAAAGAGAAAAGAACTATTTATTTTCACGCGCTTTGTGAAAACAATCAACGTCACAGTGAAAGCCAGCGACTCCATTTGTCTTACGTCACAGCACAAGCACGCACATGCAATTTTGGCTGCGCACATACAGTGCGATGTTGATAACAATGATAAATTTTTGAAAAAGTTTTTTCAAGGAATTTAGATTAGGTTTATAGATTAAATGTTTTACTACAAATAGCGACTAAAAAGTTTGAACTTTATAACCGCACTATGACATTAAATCAAAATCAAGCGTTTTTTCTGAAAAACTATAGTTAATATTTTTATCGATTACTCATTCATTTTTTATCACATTTAAACAAATTTTATATCATTTTAATCAAGAAAAAATGATCTTTTTAATGATACACAATTCAATTAGATTCTATAAACAAAAAAATCGCAACTATTTATTGGAAAACTTAATTTGTAAAAAAAAGCAAATTTCGCTCTGTTTGCGGTTTTGCTGCATCGTCGCAAAACGAGTCAGTGGTGCTTTCAGGGTTAAGTTGTGAATGAAGTGTGGCATGCATGTTCAAGATTCGATAAATAGTGAACTGTTATGATTATTTTAAGTGAAAATTATTTCAAAATCTTATTGCCTATGATTATATAATTCAGATTCTTATTTGGGAACAAGAAGTAAACTTTCTTATAAAATATAATAAATAAAATTGGCCCAGATGGTAGGTGCTTTCACGCAGCCTGGGCCGTGAGTAAGTCTGTTCATTGATTTTAAAATGACAGACCGAAACCGAACCTACCAAAACGGAAGGGTATCCACCCATTCCGATGTTCAGTGTAAGTCTGCTAATCGGCAAACGTCCTTTTCAGGACGGAGCAATGCTAGGATAAAACTGCCCTTTTCAGGGCACATTGCCAACAAGTTCCGAAGACCCACTATTCTTCAGCTGAACATCGAAGGCCTCACTGCAAGCAAGATGAATGTTCTTCATCACCTCGCTATGCAGTCTGAGGCACTCGTCATCCTATTGTAGGAGACCCACTGCACTGATGCAGAGAAGTTGGTACTACCAAACTACCAACTAGCTAGGTCTTCTTTAAGCAGGAAGCATGGCCTTGCTACGTTTGTCCACGAGCGACTGAGATACACGCTTTTGGACCAATCTCCACCGACATCGGAGATCGAGTGGTTGTGTGTGGACGTTGATGGTTATAAAATAGTCAACGTCTACAAACCACCGCCAACGCGATTGCGAACCCTGGATCTCCCAGTGTTTCCTCACTCCTGTCTGTACGCTGGCGATTTTAACTGTCGTCATGCTGACTGGGGTTACAACGACAACAGTCCGGACGGTGAGTGCTTAGCTGGATGGGCAAGTGTTAATTGTCTTGCCCTCCTATATAATGCCAAGGACGCTGCCAGTTTTTATTCCGGCCGCTGGAACACTGGTACTAATCCGGATCTAGCTTTCGCCAGCGTAGGTCCAAACAGTCGCTTACCGGATAGACGTGTACTTGAAAAGTTCCCCAGGTCACAACATCGACCTTCGCTTATTACACCACCAAGGTTTGCTATGGCAGTGCCGAGCATGCCTGTTAAGCGATGGAACTTCCGCAAGGCCAAATGGAGTCACTACATTGCTTTGACGAATAAATTTGCAAAGACTTTGTTGCTTCCTGATTCACTTGATGTGGATACGGTTTACCAGGACTTCTGTAACACCATTAAGAAAGCAGTCAAAAAAACTATCCCACGCGGGTATCGAAATAACTATATTCCGTGTTGGGATGCAGAGTGTGAATCCCTCTATAAAACCTTTCTGCAGTCTCCTCAGGGAGACGACTCGAGTTTGGCTGCTACAGCTCTGCTTGCCAAGCTTGACAGAAAGCGGAGGGATTGATGGTCCGAAGCAGTTCGGAGCATTGACTTCTCACACTCTAGTCGAAAAGCGTGGAGTATTTTGAACAACCTTACTGCTAGTTCACGACACTCTCCTCGTCACTGTCCCGTTTCAGCCGATATTATTGCATCTCAGTTGGTTAGAAATGGGAAATACGAGGCTGTTGATCGCAAGTCATCTCGACTTGTCTTTCAAGAAGTGTCTGACCTTTGGAGGGCCACAACACCAGACGCAGTAAATATCTCTGACAATTTCTCACAGTGAGAATTTGCTGCTGACCTTCAACATTTAAAACCAGGTAAAGCTCCAGGACCTGATTCCATCTGCCCCAAGCTTATACTCCATGCCGGAGCTGCTTTGAAGTCCTGGTTACGTGACTTCCTTTCTTCCTGTTTGCGCCGACTCAAAATTCCCAAGATCTGGAGAAGAGCGCTTGTGGTCGCGATCCCAAAACCCGGAAAGCCCGTGGGGGACCCAAAGAGTTATCGACCGATATCTCTGCTCTGTGTCCCCTACAAGATCCTCGAGAGGCTTATCTACGCCCGCGTTGAACCATTAATCGATCCGCTGCTCCCTAAAGAGCAAGTTGGGTTCCGACGCGGGAAGTCAACCGTAGATCAAGTTGTTCTGCTAACCCAGAACATCGAGGATTCTTTTGAGGCTAAAAAGAAGGCCGGTGCCGTATTTATCGATCTGACAGCTGCTTATGACACTGTCTGGCACCGTGGCCTTACCTGCAAGCTGTTGAGACTTCTTCTGGATAGACACATGGTCAGAATGATTATGGAGCTTATCCGAAATCGGAGTTTCACTTTTACTACCGATGACAGCAAGCAAAGCAGGCTATGCCGTCTGAAAAACGACGTTCCTCAGGGATCGGTCTTGGCTCCCCTCCTATTTAACATCTATACATACATGTACAATCTGCCTTTATGATTTTCAGAAAGTTTGCTTATGCTGATGAATTAGCATTGTTGCATTCTTCTGGAAACTGGAAGGACTTGGAGGGGACCTTAAGCCAAGACATGTCCACACTGTCCGCTGACAGTGTATCTCCAGACTTGGAGGTTGAAGCTCAGTCACACTAAGACGGTGACGACAGCCTTTCATTTAAACAACCGAGAGGCCAGACGTGAGTTAAAGGTTTACAACAACGGTGGACTTTTACCGTTCTGTCCAACCCCTACTTACCTTGGGGTAAAACTGGATAGATCGCTCACGTTTCGTCACCATTTAGTGGCATTGCTTAAAAAACTATCATCGCGCGTCACACTGCTGAGGCGACTCGTGGGCTCGGGATGGGGTGCTGGTGCTAAAACACTACGCATAGCCACCTTGTCTCTAGTCTACTCAACAGCTGAGTACTGTGCGCCAGTCTGGTGTCGCAGTGCTCACAATCGCCTCATTGACAGTGTCTTGAATGACGCCTTGCGCATAGTTACTGGATGCCTGCGTCCAACTCCAACGGACCATCTACCTGTACTTTCAGGCATCCAGCCAGCTGAGCTTCGCCAAATGGGAGCGACACTCTCCTTGGCTTACCGTGGATCTCTGGACCCCGATCATATTTTGCATGGTCTGTTAAGTGGGTCCTCAGATACTGGCCAAGTGAGACTAAGATCCAGAAGCCCGTTTGTGCTAGGTGCGCGGAATCTCTTGGATAACCTTGCCAGACTTGGCATCCGCTCCTCTGAATGGACAAATCTTAAATGGAACGCGGAGTACTGTGAAGGTGCTTCCAGGCTCCGTGCTTTTGTGCCCCGGACCGGTTCCAGGCCTGTTGGGATGGGCTTACCCCGAGCAGCTTGGGTTAAGCTCAACCGCCTGCGGACTGGTGTTGGGCGATTCCATTCGTCCATGCACAAATGGGGTGTCGCTCCTTCACCGAATCGCGAGTGTGGCGCCTCTGAGCAAACCGCAGACCATGTACTAACAGAGGGCACCACATGGAGCACGAGGTCTGACGGTTTTGGATGACGAAACTCGATGCTGGCTTAATGACATCACTGCCAGCATCTGATCCAGGCAGTGCAGCAGTCTGAGGTAGTAAAAGGATAAACCCTCGGCCCCAGCCCTGTTTGTGTCTGACCTGGAGTGGATACCGCTTCAAACGACGACGATAAATAAAATAATTACTTGCATTAAGGAAAATAGAATTCGATTAGGGAATCAAATCTCCTTTTAGGAAATAAAAAGTACTCCTTCTTATAGAATATCACAAATCAAAAAGCAAGCCATACGTCGTTTGCCTGGCAAACGAACACCAGCTGTCACCTTCATCAAGTATGCTAATCATGAGGGTGTGCTTTTGAAGCATCGAAAGAGCATCCAAAATCGTCGGAGAAAATACTTTTATGAGCTCTTAAATGCAGTAACAATCTAACATTTGGAAAGATCCGTAGAACAAAACGGTGAAGAAATTTATCTAACCGAAGCAAAAGGGGACACAGCAAAGCTGGCAAAACTCCTGGTAAAGCTGGTAAAGAGGTTGTTCGATATAAAATGTTAAAAGTCATGAACAACTTTGCTGTTTGTACATGCTTTGTACACCTTAAAAAGCATATGGCTTTGCTTCAAGAAACAAGCTGTGAGCAGTATTGCTGGAGTACGACGTTAGAAAACAGCTATTAGCTGCTATCAAATTGTTGTACAAACAGTCAAAAGGTTGTGTTCGTGTCAATGGCACGAAAAACAAAACCTTTCAGTGTCAGTGTTGGACTACGACAGGGTTGTGTTCTTTCTCTCCTGTTCATTATATACATGGACAAGATAAACATGGACAATTCCTTTAGTTGTGGAGTCACATTTGGGGAGTGCAATGTTTGGCGCCTGCTGTTTGCAGGCGACCTTGCATTGTGAAGCTTCAATGAAAGTGATCTCCAATATGCACTTAATGAACTTAAATTTTCGGACGCATGCTTGGATGTTGGGATGAAAATTAGTGCAATTAAAACTAAGATTAGTGTTTTTGAAGGTACTTTGGCTTGCATTCTTTCCAAACAAATGGAGTAACTTTCCAACAGAGAGCTAAGTTTAAGTATTTTGAGTCACATTCTCGAGTGATGGTATACAGAACAACAAATTGAACACCCGTATTAGAAAAGTAAGTGTAGTAACATTCCAGCTTTACAGATCGGTTTTACTAAAACAAGAGGCTCTGTACAAAAGCAAAATTTTCCGTTTTTAGTTCAATTTTTGTTCATATCTACTCCTATGGTCATGAGTGTTGGATAGTAACCGAAAGAGTGACATACCGAGTAAAGGCGGGCAAAATGGGTTTCTTGCAAAAAGTCAGGGACCTATCCTTACTTGACAATAAAAAAAGCACTGAAATTTGTTAATTTCTCAGCATCAAACTTTTAGTATTCCTCAAAGAAAGATTGCAACTGCGCTGGTATGGCCATGTGACACAAATGTCCCACGAACGAACAGTAAAGCAACTGATGAATGCTTTTTTGAGTGGCAAAAAGCTTAGAGAATGACCCAGAATTCACTGGCGGGATTATGCTAAAGGCCTGGCCTGGTCGCGTCTTGGAACACCACTTGCAGAATTGCCGCTAAGGAGATCGGGATACTAGGAAATCCCGACTCGAGCTGCTGCCCCGCAACCCCAAAAGAACAAGCAGGTAAAGGGGAATACACTAAACTAATTCACTGTTTTCCCCGAAAATGATGATGATGAAGCAAAATAGAGATATCAATAAAAACGTTTCCGTTTTTTAAATTTATTTGGGTTGTAATAGAATTCTTGCAAATGTTTGATGAAGAAAATTAGATTTTTGCTGTCTCAAGCATAAATTATAAAAATTTTAATTTCATTATCAAAAGATTTTCGAATATCATTTACATTTTTGATTTAAGCACGGGTTTAAAAACATTTTTTAGCAAAAGCAAGAGAAAACAATGAATTATTTTTTGTTTTTTCACTCAGAGGTTAGACATTTCATAAGTATTAACTTTTCTATCATTGAACAAATACTAGGCAAAACACTATATAACAAATCTGGATTTTTAGATTTCTAGTTTAAAGAATTGTTTTTGTCTTAATCAGCGATCATAACAGACGGCGCATTGTGACGTCATGCAACAAGTTAAGCTTGTTTTAGAACTTCTGCGATAATGTAGAAAATTAGAAAAATTTAATTGAAACTAAAATTTAATTCAATGTTTCTCGAATCCTCGATTGGAATATTCAAGGAGTTGAAGGGGAGTCGAACAGCACAAATCCAATAACTTGACCTTGATTTTTAGAAGCATCAAATTGAGTGATTTTAACAAGCAATTCATAATGAAGCAAGAAAACTTCAACGCCGGTTTCCACGCAGAGTTTGAGGTAAGAAAAAGTAATTTTTATGATTCATTTTTCCACTGCATAATCTGGCAAAGTTTAATCATCAGTTTTCCAGTGAAAATCCTTAAACTAGTTTTGTGGTCAAGAGCATGGTTGTGAAGTCGGAGAAATTTTTTTTGATTCCACTCCACTTCGACTGCATCTATTCAAAATTTCTGATTCAAACTCCCACTCCAGAACATCTGCAAAATCGACTTTGACTTCAAAACTTTTAAAAAAACAAATCCGATACAACTCCGAGTCCAGTAGAAAAGTACAAAATTGAATACAGAAACTCAAAAAATGTAAAATAAAAAATAAAAGTAAAAGTGTTTTTTTATCTACTACTACTGCATATACAGTATATGCCGCCCCACAACCTGGAAGAAACCAAGAAAGCGACCAGTCGCCAGGATTTATAAATGTGTTATAGTTTTTACGTACAATCGAGTACTAAGTCCCAATTTCATCATAATAAAGTGTTTTAATTTGCCGATCTTAACAGCAATAATCTCAATCTTGCATGCACAAACATATATTGCGTGAAGTAAAAGATTTTTCTTTCCAAAGCTTTTCATCTGACACTCTCCAGGGGAAATCGTCAGAACGATGCAAAATTGAAACCGGACTAAGTTATAAAAGGGAAAGCAGAGTTCTCATTGGCTGAAAGAAGTTAGCCAATGAGAGAAAAGATTAAGAAATTTTCAAAGAGTAGACGAATTCTTTTTGCTTACACAGAAGGGGATTGAGAGATTTAAGAAAGTCGCTTCAAGAGCAGAAAGGTGAAAAGAAGAGCGACCTCGAGCGAGAATAGAAAATTTTTCGTTGCTGTAATGAAGGGCGCATTGGGCGTTGTCAAGAAGATGTTGACCAATGGCGGATTTGTGAAATTGTTGTGGGCGTGTGTTGGTCTTGCAAGAGAGGTCGCTCTTCTTTTCACCTTTCTGCTCTTGAAGCGACTTTCTTAAATCTCTCAATCCCCTTCTGTGTAAGCAAAAAGAATTCGTCTACTCTTTGAAAATTTCTTAATCTTTTCTCTCATTGGCTAACTTCTTTCAGCCAATGAGAACTCTGCTTTCCCCTTTATAACTTAGTTCGGTTTCAATTCTGCTGCGTTCTGACGACTTCCCCTGAAGAGTGTCAGATGAAAAGCTTTGGGAAAAAAATCTTTAATTCAAGCAATATTCAAATTCTGTACCACCAAATGTTTACACATATATTGCTAGGACATTTTTATAGATTTCCATTGGATGCCCGTGAGTACTATACATCTATATATCTATTTGATCACGTTTGCCTGTTGCCATTGCTATTTCTGTAAGAACAAAAATACTTTTTTTCATTTTATAGGCTTACCGGCATAATAGCCAAAGTGACAAAATAAAATATATTTCGGACATGTGTTTATAAATAACATGCTTGCTTTGAACATTTAATCAGTAATTATCCAGGAAAGAAGTAAACATATAATATTACATTTCTTATTGCCTTTCTCAAAATATTTTATATCACCAACGCATATTATCTAGTTGTGCGCTGTGTTGAAAAACAAGTTTATTGTTTGGACCAGTGGTCTTCCAAGTGGTCGACTGGAACATTTCAGGGATCAAATGGTGTTCGTTAAAAAAAAATTAGGATTTACCCAAGCAATAAAACGACAGTGTAAAAATTTTCAAAATAGCATAGCTATCAAAGTAAAGACCTTTTTTAAATCTTTACTTGCTTTTTCTCACACATGATATAAAAAAATATAATTGCGCGTAATTGGAGATGAAAAAGCAAATGTTCAAAGTTAAGTGATTAATAGTGTGTATTTGATTAGAGAGTTGGGTTGCAACCGGGTAAAATTGACTACAACGTGGCCCCGGGGAACTTCAAAGCCTTCACCAATACACTATCAAGGAATACCAACAACAGCGAAACTAAAATCTTTATTTCAATAAACGTAAATCCAAGAACAACGACAAAGCTAAATACAGTACAGTTTGGCAAATTCAAAAATTGGTGGCTCTTCTCCCCAACCAAAACGACAACTGAAGTCAATAATAGGAAGTTAAAATTCAAAGCAATAACCAAAGAAAAAATCACTTATTTTACCAAAAACCAAATGTATCAAACCAAAATGTAAGCGGACTAATTATAACCTAAGTCAAAGGCCGGGATGAAACCGAGTTTGAATCCTATAGAAGTTAACAAATTAGAAAGCTGATTCTCCAACAAGTTGATAAAATATTTTTTACTCGTTTTGAAGTGGACGTGCAAAAAAAGTTTGTCCTAGTGAAGCTTTTTTATTCACTGAAGCACGGTTTTGCCACTTTTTAAGTAAGTCTATCGTTTGCTGAAACTTTTTAATCTGGCAAAAAAATTAAATTTTTTAAGGCTTTAACTATGGTTAAGTAGGGCTAAGCGCTTTAATATTTATGTTGGTACTAAAAACTTGATTAGTTTTTATTATTCGACTTTTCGTTTGAAGTAACAAAAGCTTTGCAAACTTGAGTTTTTCATCTCTAATTTTTCGAGTTTAGGAAAGTTTAGGAGAATTTCAATTACATCATAAAAGATCATGTTAAATTTTGTCTTAATTTTCATTCTTGTTTTTAGTATGTGCAGGAGATATCTTGGTAAAATCTTTCACCCTGCCCATCTCTAACTACCCCAAGATTTCAAAAAAAAATTAAGGCAAAAGAAAATGCATTTTTAAAGACATCCAACACCCCATTTTTTTCTATGCTGCAAGCAACTCTGCAACACTTTTTTGATATGTTAGTGACTTCAAATGTCCAAAAAAATTCGAGCAAATTTATTTAAATACATGCCAAGCTCCCAGTTAAAATGTATTTAAACCTTTTTTAAACTCTGGATCTTCAAAAACTTTCCAAATTTGTGGACCAACAAAGATTCTTTCTTTCAACTTGGCTCGGCTTAGTTTGGGAAACTTTTTGCAGAAAAATTCAAAGCCATTTCAACAGTGTTTGGCTATAGCTATCAGAAATTTCTTCATTAATCCTAGCTTGATATGCAACAGCGGCATTAAAACTTTATCAGGATTTACTAAAGAAGTGTGTTGAATATTTTTTTTTCCAGGTAAATATGAATTCCTCGTCGAACATTCTTTTGTTTCATAGTGCTGTGCAGTGGCACGACTGTTCCACAAACATAAAAAACAACATAGTGCTTAGTAAACCTCCCTTAAAGTCCTATAAACTTTCCAATGATCTTTAGGTTTCTGGATAACCTTCACTAATTGTCAGAATAATGGATCACATTCAACAAGATTTCAATATTGTCGTAAGATTCTTTTAACTGAGCAGAGTGTGCAACAGGGATGGAGGTTTTTTTATTCCAACATGTAAAAGAACCGCTTTCAAGCTTTTCTTTGAGGAATTTACACTAGAAGGACCGAGAGCGTCAACTGACGCATTCAAATTTTTACATGCCGATAAATCGCGCTTTTTGAAGTATTATCGCTTCTTTCTTTTGACTTTTATTGCAATGCATAAATTTATTAAGAAAATCGGTCAACTTTCAATTTATTATAGAAAATAAAAGTTAAAAATTTAAAACCAACTGTATCATTATGAAAAATCGATTTCGACCTATAAAGGTCATCATCAGTTTCTATAAAAAATTAAATTAGATTACCATATATTTGAAAAAAAATTTTGAAAATTCTACTCATACTATACGGGTCCTGACTTAACGACACAAAGTGAAGCTTTCAATAAAACTAAAAGCTAAACGACACAATAGCTGGCATAATGATTATGGATCACGTAACAATGAAGAAAACGCACTGTGTAAAACTTGTAGCGAAATTAAAAATCGCTTTTTTGACTTTTGTTCTTTTATTGGTAGACACTCTCAGACACAATTTCCTGACCTGAAGGGCAAAAATTAGCAAAAAAAAGCGCTTCAATTGACACAAGACTAGTTAACACGTTGAAATATACCGTCCCAACTGTTTACCAACAGTTCCTTGGTAGATATCATTATATTGTCTTTTTCTAAAGCATTTTTTTTATGACATCAAATAACGTAGACAGCATACCTTGCTTATAAAGTAATAATTGTGTTTTAAGTTTACTTATTCCCTATCAAGTTAGTCTTATCAATCACTCGTTGTGCTGCTACTGTCCTGATCTATGAAGAAGTATTTTCAATTTGTTGTCACTCTTTTTCTGGTGATTCTCGGCGTCACCGGCTAAGTTAATATGTGTTATGGGAAATTTATGGAGCATAACTGGGGAAGGGCCTGGCGGACAATACGTAATAGTTTTCTGTTTTGCGTTAACTGCAAGAAAATCAGATATAGCTTAGCTTAGTTTTGTGAATATTGCTGCCATAGAAGTTAATATTGTGAGCAATAAGATGCAGAAAAGAATAAGCTGTATTTGAGGGGCATAGCTAAGCTATATCTTAGTCACGAAAGCTCTAAGTGGATTGTTCCTGACAATAATATGTTTATTCTTAGCACCACAGGAGCAGCAACTTTGAAATAATTTGCGCAACAAGCATTTTTCATAGTGTCTAACGATGGGTTGCGTTTTCACAGGTCATAAGTCAAGTAAATCACTGATATAGTATTTTCTTTGCTCGTAAAATATCTCAAAGGTTTGCTGCTGATCAAGCGTTGCAATTGTTGCAAAGTATTGCTTTAAAATCTTTTGATGGTGAGTGCTCAGATTCAAAATCTGACGAAGTCAAGAATGTCGTCATCGTTTGAAGGGCATCCACTCCAGGCCAGACGCAAACAGGACTGGGGCCGAGGGTTTATCCTTTTACTACCTCAGACTGCTGCACTGCCTGAATCAGATGCTGGCAGTGATGTCATTAAGCCAGCATCGAGTTTCGTCATCCAAAACCGTCAGACCTCGTGATCCATGTGGTGCCCGATGTATAGGGCACATTGTTAGTACATGGTCTGCAGTTCGCTCAGAGGCGTTACACTCGCAATTCGGTGAAGGAGCGACACCCCATTTGTGCATGGACGAATGGAATCGCCCAACACCAGTCCGCAGGCGGTTGAGCTTAACCCAAGCTGCTCGGGGTAAGCCCATCCCAACAGGCTGGCCACCGGTCCTGGGCACAAAAGCACGGAGCCTATAAGCATTTTTACAGTACTCCGTTTTCCATTTGTGATTTGTCCATTCAAAGGCGCGGATGCCAAGTCTGGCAAGGTTATCCAAGAGATTCCGCGCACCTGGCACAAACGGGCGTCTCGATCTTAGTCTCACTTGGCCAGTATCTGAGGATCCACTTAACAGACCATACAAGATATGATCGGGGTCAAGATATTCACGGTAAGCCAAGGAGAGTGTCACTCCCAGTCGGCGAAGCTCAGCTGGCTGGATGCCTGAGAGTATAGGTAGATGGTCCGTTGGAGTGGGACGCAGGCATCCAGTAACTATGCGCAAGGCGTCATTCAAGACACTGTCAATGAGACAAGTGTGAGCACTGCGACACCAGACTGGCGCACAGTACTCAGCTGTTGAGTAGACTAGAGACAAGGTGGCTATGCGTAATATTTTAGCACCAGCACCCCATCCCGAGCCCACGAGTCGCCTCAGCAGTGTGACGCGCGAAAATATTTTTTTGCGCAATGCCACTAAATGGTGACGAAACGTGAGCGATCTGTCCAGTTTTACTCCAAGATAAGTAGGGGTTGGACAGAACGGTAAAAGTCTACCGTTGTTGTAGACCTTTAGCTCACGTTTGGTCTCTCCGTTATTTAAGTAAAAGGCTGCCGTCACCGTCTTAGTGTGACTGAGCTTCAACCTCCAAGTCTGGAGATACGCTGACAGTGTGGACATGTCTTGGCTTAAGGTCCCCTCCAAGCCCTTCCAGTTTCCAGAAGAATGCAATAATGCTAAATCATCAGCATAAGCAAACTTTCTGGAAATCGTGGAAGGAAGATCATACGTATAGATGTTAAATAGGAGGGGAGCCAAGACCGATCCCTGAGGAACGCCGTTTTTAAGACGGCGCAACCTGCTTTGCTTGCTGTCACCGGTGGTAAGGGTGAAACTCCGATTTCGGATAAACTCCATAATCATTTTGACCATGTGCTTATCCGGAAGTAGTCTCAGCAGCTTGCAGGTAAGGCCACGGTGCCAGACAGTGTCATAAGCAGCTGTCAGATCGATAAATACGGCACCGGCCTTCTTTTTAGCCTCAAAAGAATCCTCGATGTTCTGGGTTAGCAGAACAACTTGATCTACGGTTGACTTCCCGCGTCGGAACCCAACTTGCTCTTTAGGGAGCATCGGATCGATTAATGGTTCAACGCGGGCGTAGATAAGCCTCTCGAGGATCTTGTAGGGGACACAGAGCAGAGATATCAGTAGATATCTCTTTGGATCCCCCACGGGCTTTCCGGGTTTTGGGATCGCGACCACAAGCGCTCTTCTCCAGATCTTGGGAATTTTGAGTCGGCGCAAACAGGAAGAAAGGAAGTCACGTAACCAGGACTTCAAAGCAGCTCCGGCATGGAGTATAAGCTTGGGGCAGATGGAATCAGGTCCTGGAGCTTTACCTGGTTTTAAATGTTGAAGGGCAGCAGCAAATTTTCTCCGTGAAAAATTGTCAGAGATATTTACTGCGTCTGGTGTTGTGGCCCTCCAAAGGTCAGACACTTCTTGAAAGACAAGTCGAGATGACTTGCGGTCAACAGCCTTGTATTTCCCATTTCTAACCAACTGAGATGCAATAATATCGGCTGAAACGGGACAGTGACGAGGAGAGTGTCGTGACCTACCAGTAAGGTTGTTCAAAATACTCCACGCTTTTCGACTAGAGTGTGAGAAGTCAATGCTCCGAACTGCTTCGGACCATCAATCCCTCCGCTTTCTGTCAAGCTTGGCAAGCAGAGCTGTAGCAGCCAAACTCGAGTCGTCTTCCTGAGGAGACTGCAGAAAGGTTTTATAGAGGGATTCACACTCTGGATTCCAACACGGAATATAGTTATTTTGATACCCGCGTGGGATAGTTTTTTTGACTGCTTTCTTAATGGTGTTACAGAAGTCCTGGTAAACCGTATCCACATCAATTGAATCAGGCAGCAACAAAGTCTTTGCAAATTTATTCGTCAAAGCAATGTAGTGACTCCATTTGGCCTTGCGGAAGTTCCATCGCTTAACAGGCATGCTTGGCACATAGCAAACCTTGGTGGTGCAATAAACGAAGGTCGATATTGTGACCTGGGGAACTTCTCAAGAACACGTCTATCCGGTAAGCGACTGTTTGGACCTACGCTGGCGAAAGCTAGATCTGGATTGGTGCCAGTGTTCCAGAGGATGGAATAAAAACTGGCAGCGTCCTTGGCATTGTATAGGAGGGCAAGACAATTAATACTTGCCCATCCAGCTAAGCACTCACCATCCGGACTGAAAAAGCAGAAAAAGTACTTTGGAATCAGCGTCAAAAATGCTTCTGGAAACGCCCACGAGGATCTCAGTTTAAAATTTGCTGTTGACCAGTGTAATTAACATTGTAATTAAAGATACTTAATAATAATTTCTCTAAAAATATATTTGAAATGGTCCTTTTGACCCACGGCAGGATTTCTTTCACGGCAGGTGGGTTTCTTTGCCTGCTTGACTTCTTTTAGGTGTTGAACCTTTTGGTCACTTTGTTGAACCCTTTTGAGTTTGTTGTTCCTCCCATGATTATGCAGAATTTTCTTTATATGGCTCGGATGTGTATATTTTATTGTGATGCAAAATTGTTACTACCTTTTGCGGTTTCGTATACACTTTTTATTTTTTTTAAAATTTATGTTAATTTTTTTTCTTTCTTTTTTTAAATTAACGTATAGTAGCTACTTCATTTTCAAGGTAATAACTTTTATCGTTTAGCCCCTGTTTCCTATTTCACAATCACTTTTTTAATAAGAACTTTGAAATTTAATACTTTGATTGCAAATAAAATTTAATTTAATTTAATTAACAAAAAATCTCAGCTAAATACCACTTCACGCTATAAGTGTTTGTTTATTTTAACTTCTTTAGATGTTTATTATAATTCTAGAAATAAAAAACGTTGCAGTTATAACCATCTGAAAAGGTTTTAATAAACAAAAGCTTATAGAGTTACTGTAAATGGTATTTAGGTGATATTTTTTGTTTCAATGATTTTTTAAATAATTTACCCTGCCCATAAATTCTACAATGGCTTTATCACTCATTTGCAAGTTTGGACCTAATTTAGTTATTTGCAGTTTTGAATTATTTTAAGAATTTACACTGATGAAAAGCCGCAAACCCAATCCTAACTCTCACCCTCACCCTGCTAACCTTACGTAAAATTCAACGCTTTGATATCTAACTATTACTCTAATCTTAACCTTACTTTTAATTTGTAATCTTAACCCTTAAACCTTCTCTAAATAGTAGGGATGATGGAGAGGAAAACTTGCTGAAAAAGCTGCAGCACTACAAATTGATCTTGAACCAAAAAATATTCAAAGGTTTCATCGTCTTGGAAAAAAATATATTTGCCGATGGCTAAGCCGCGCCCAATCATTGCTCGATTTTACTTCATACAAAAAAATAAACTAATTTTTTATTTGAAATCCAAACAAAAGAAAAAAACTGAGTTAAGAAACGTGAATATAACAGAAGACTTGACAACCCTTTGATCTAATCTCTTTAACTATATCAAAAATAAATGTCACAGTGAGTTTGTGCTTGTAAATACAATACATGCAGTATGATGGCAGTATTCGTGCTAAAAGATCTGCCCTGTAACGCGACAAATTAAACGATAGAAGAAAAAATGAAGAAAATGATCCTTGGCTTACTATAAATGCACCTGACGATTTGTTCAAATTTAAGATCTTAGTTTTGATAAACCTGATTATAAGCCATACCTAATCGCAAAATCTTTGAAAAATAGTAGGCGCTTTGTCAACTCAAAAAATAAGGAAAAAATTTATCCACGAGAAATTTGTATTAAAGGAAACAAAGTTCAAAATTCACAAATTATCTGCAATAATTTAAGTTTATATTTTGTGAATATTGGATAAAACAGGGCAGGATCAATTAGACTTGTTCCCATTCCAGAACATTAAATTTGAATAAAACAAACCATACATTGCTTGCTAATTTGTTCTTTTCGCTCCCTCAATCACTGAAAAAGTAAGTTTCATCATTATAAAAAATAATTAGAAAGCATAGGCGTACCCTCGGCATAATCTTTTGCACTTCATTTTTTTTCATCTCTATATTTATCCTCCTGACTCGCAGGAAACCGACTGAGGCACCAATGCAGATGGCAAGTAATTACGCCGACCTGCTTATGGAGATACCAATATACGAGTATTACTGTTCGGTTGAAATTATTTATTTATTTTTTTAGTTTTAAAGAGATATCACAGAAATTTAAAACCTGCTTTCCAAGACCACTAAAGAGGGGAAAGCGTCATAAACTGTCTTTCCCAAGGACGAACAAAATGGCACAAGTAGGTTTTAAACCGGGACCAATCAAATTCACGGCGCTCTAATCACTCTACTACGCTGCCGAAAAACTTAACGAGTAAAAAAAATTTTTGTTCCAAATTTAAAGAAAAGACAAAAAAAAGTTCTTCACTTTTAATCTAACTCTGATTTCTTGATAAATGTAGAGATGAAATAGTAAATAAAAAAATTGATCATTTTTTGGCATTTGGAAACTTTGTGTTGCAAGGGCAACTTATTTTTGGTGTACAAAAATTATAATACCAAAGAAGCAGAAAATATCACTTACTACAAACCACGGATCAATAAATTAATTGGAAAACCTACTTGTAGACAGAGAAAACAGTTTGTGGAATGAAATAATAATTTTATAAAAAAGTTAAACCAGTATTCCTTAAAAAAAAACGAAAAACAAACATTTGATTAAGACTTACTATGATTTTTAAATTTTCACTTTTGTTTAAATAAAATCAATTCGATCCGTATTTTCAATTTAGAATATAATTCTTTTAATTTATTGAATGTAAAATAAACTATAATTATATAAAATATAAAATGTTTTTATAAAATTTCACGTTTACAAGTCGTTTGACTTAGGCCTATGTTAAGTCGTTATTTGTGTATTTTTTGTCTTTGACTTTCTTCTGCTTTTTTTTCAATTGTTTACAGTTTTTATTAATGCGCCAATTTAATAAATTTTCTGCCACTGCTGTCAGTTCCACTCAGGGAGCATTTTGACTTGGAAACTTAACGGTTTTTTGATGCTCCCTTCCATTGTACATTGCTGAATGCCACAGTGTGAAATATAGATTTTCTCTTTTCATTAATGTGTTTTTTCTGTAATTGGAAATGTTGTTTTATTTTTCTTTTGCTTATAATTGTGTATTGGATAAATAAAAAACTTTCTCTCTTTTTATCCTAATCCTAACCCTAAATTAGAATTTACCGTGCTGGAATTTTGCCATTATGAAGTTTCAATAAACTGTTATTAGGTAAACTGTCGGGTCAAGCAATAGATCGTACCTGCCCTTCTTCAATTTTTGAGAATAATTTCAAATTTGATGCTTGGGAATTGCTTTTTAACAGATCAAGAATGTCTAGGACTCCAATGCCCATCTAAAGATGTAACCTTTATTTGATAGGCTTATAGGGGCACAACACGCCCTCTTTACAAAACCTCAGACTTATCGATTCTTCCACTTTAACAGCTAGATTGTCACTCTTCCAATGTATAATTTCCATCTTGGAATTATCAATCATTGCATGCAATCGACCTTTGGACGCGGCTTCGAATTCAGTTTCAATTAGTCAAACATACGTATATTGAGATCGGCTCTTATCAGCCGCATTCAATCCTTAAAATCCAACAGATTTTCAAGTATTTGACAATCTTTTCCTGACCAAGCGTTCGTATATCTTGACCTTATCCTGAGTTGGTAAAGCAGTTCAACTGTCAGAACATTTAAACGTGTAAAAGAAGATTTTTTGGTTTGAAAGCTAGCTGGTTTTCAATAAACTCGAGTATAACAAAATCATCAACCAACTTTATTTTGCCGTTCAATTGTTTCTTATATTTTGGGTCTTGGTGTCTTTCGCTCTGACTGTTTTCTTTCAGGAGCTGTCTGTTGTTGGTCGGGAACTTTCGAGACAAATCGGAGCCGATTCTTCCAAAAAGGAGAAAAACCGCTTCAAAAACATCCATCCATGTATGCAAGAACTTATTTGTTTTCTTCATTCTTCAATTTAATTTGGTTTGTTTCAGATGACAACAACTTGATTGTTCTCACATCTACTGATGAATTTCCATCCACTTACATAAATGCTAGTTACATTGATGTGAGTAAAAATAGAAATTTTATGTTTTTATTAATCCTTAATCAAACATTTTCACCAGGCTTATAATCCTTATGAAACCTTAATTGCCACTCAAGCTCCTCTTCCTTCAACTTTGGATGATTTTTGGAGGATGATATGGGAAGAGGATTGCACCAACATTGTCATGCTTACACAACTTGTAGAGAATGGTGAGGAAAATTTTAGTTTTAAATTTTACTGGTTTCACATTTAGCTTTATTGACAAAAGGTAAAAAGAAATGCGAACTCTATTGGCCTTCAGAAGGAGAGGTTTTGAATCTAGGAGGAATTTCAATTAAAAAAATTGAGGAAAATCATAAACCTGATTGGGTCGCGAGAAAATTTCTTTTATCTAAGGTACAAATTTTTACTGCGTAAATCACTTTTAAAGTGTTTTGTTTTTCAAATAAAAAACAACTTATGTTAATTTTTGATAAAGTGTTATTTGATCTATTTGAAATCTACTTTGGGTCTAATGATTAAACCCAAGACTAGTCTCTTTGCTGCTAAATTCTTGCACATTCCGGAGGAGTTGCTACATGAATTGGACTTAGGTTTTAAAATTGTTAGGTACCGGAGATAAATGAGTTAGACTCAGGTTTTTATATTGTTATATTTGCTTGGTTCATAAATGAATAAAAACTTAAAATAACTATTTACGATTAAAGGTCTGAGAAACCAAGTTTGCAATTACTTGAATTAAAACTTACATGAGTTCAAGCAATTGCAAAACTTAGTTTCTCAGACCTTTAATCGTAAATAGTTATTTTTTCCAAGTGTCACAAATTTACTCGAGAATCCAAAAGGACCAGTTAAACTAAATAAACAAAATATCTGCGCTGATGTTGGCAGTGTGGTCGAGTGGTGAGAGCGCTGGGTTTGTGATTGACATGGTCTCAGTTCAAAACCTACTAGCGCCATTCTCTTGTATCCTGGGGAAAAACACTTTTTCATTCTTGGTGGTTTTGGTGAGCAGTTCTAAATTTCAGTTATATTTGTTTTAAATTACAAGCGGCCAGCAATATCTTGGGATATCTTGAAACTAGCTTGGGGTAATTGCTTACCCTATGTATTAGCGGCTCCGTCGCTTTCTTGCAAGTTAGGAGGAAAAATATAGAAATAAAATAAAAAATAAAATAAGTAAAGTTGTGGTTTTTTTTATTTATTTCGTCTTTAGAAAACGTTTGCCGCCAGACTGAAGTTTTTTAAACAGTAAGTTCTAAATAAGTAAGGATTAATTCACAAGAAACTTATCTCAGCGGATAGAAAGAAATCACGGTTTCCAACTATAAAGAATGTCTTTACTAAATTCATAAAACTTCAAAATAATTACAGCGCCAACAACTGCGAAAAATAACTCACAAAGAAATCGCTTACTGCTTCGTACTGACGAACTATAAGAAAAGCTAGCACCTCGATGACTAATGTTAAACTTAATACTTCGTTCGTGGCAAAAGCTTAACAATTCCATCTCTCTATAGAATTAATTTTTCAAGGTGTCAACTGACCTCTACTACATCAACACAGACAAAACAATGCAAGACGATTCCAACCACTTAGCAATCAACTAGAATACTGCAACTTTAATTTTGATCGAAATAAAATGAAAAAAAATGCTCGTTTGTATACGATCACGTCATGTGACACCAAATTATCATAAAATTTTTAAGATTATCGCGAAAAATTAATTAATTAAAAATTAAATTAAGTTTACCATTGGTCAAGCAGTAACATCCCTGCAATATAGCCAATCAGAAGACACACAATAAACATTTACGTAAACTCCTAGTATTAGACAATTCGAAAAGCATTAATGAGCGCTCGAGATAAAAGAAAAACAAAAGAGAAAAATAAAATTGCGCAGACGATCAAAACACTAAAGCGCCAACCCCCGGTCAGAATTAAAACGACAAAACAAATAATTACAACACTTACAAAAAAACTTTGCAGGTAACTTAAATTAAGTAGGGGTGATATACCGATCATGCAATTACTACTTAATAATGAAAAATACTAGGTGATAATACAACTTCGAATTACAGTCAATAGAAAATTAACTACAGATTTATGAAGTTAAGATTAAGTTGTGAATGAAGTGGTAGTGCAAGCTTAATTTGCTATATTTTCTCCCTCTGTACGCGTTGACTGGTCGTAAACTCGAATTCGTGGCGCCTTTATTGCTTAGTTTATTAAGTCGCATATTACTAAAAAACTCCCAATTGCTTATTATAAAGCCCCGTGATTTTCGTGTAGAAAAATGATAATCGTCACTAAAGAAAATTAATCGCTTATTTAAATACCGTAACTTAGTTGTGACCAGGGAAAGAGTTATTTGGAAACTTAAACAGATTTGAGTAAACTACTTGAGACGGTCAGACTGAGCCATCCTAACTTGAGAATCTTCAATTTGGTGTTTCTCGTTCCGTGATTACTGTTCTGCTGCAAATTGTTCTATGAGACCATTTTTGTAACAACAGCATTCGGATTTGTTAACTTTTGTACCAAAACTATTTCACCACAAGTTGACTAGTTTGTCAGCAGATATTTACGGGAAGACCAATGGCCGGTACTAAGGTTAATGGAGCAAAAAGCTTTTTTTAACCCTCTGTGTTCTATTTTAGTCAAAATTTTATTTTTTCTATTTTGATGTTGTTTAGGATAAGCAGACCCGAACTGTACGTCATTTCCACTATACGTCATGGCCTGATCATGGGGTCCCTGACACAAGTGAAGGGTTGGTCCGCTTTGTCTCCTATGTCCGAGCCGAGGTTGGCTTCTCTGGTACAAGTGTCGTGCATTGCAGGTTCGATTTATATGTCATAGTTTGTAACAAAATAATTTAATATTTTGCTTTACAAAGCAAACGGTAATTTCCGATTACACTAACGTCTCTCTCCATTTTTTACAAAATAAGAATTGTGTCCCTTGAATTGATGCATTGTTCAGCAACTGCTTTTGTTTTTAGCGCTGGTGTTGGTAGGACTGGTTCCTTTATCGCTGTTGACCATCTTCTTCAACAGTTTAACACCAACCCAACGAGTGTAGATATCTTTGGTCTAGTCCATCAAATGAGGTCAAAAAGAATGCTTATGGTGCAAACAGAGGTGGGTTTGTTGCGTCACAATTTTGTGAGACATTTTTGTGACATAAATTACTTTAAACAATCAAGCAAATTTACTTTATATTTGGCAAAATATAAAAATATTTTGTGACAAATATGCGTAAAGGTACAACAACTAATTTTGGCACTTCTTTGTCAGAAGCAAACTGTTTTTTACTCTCGTCATTCTGTTGTATTTTTAGAAAAGCACAACTTGGCAAATTAGAAAGCCGCTCTAAATTTCAGCCATATCTTTATTAAAAAATTAAAAAATTACATTCTGCCAGCAATATCTGGGCAACTCCAAAAGTAGGTCAAGGTAATCGCTTGATTTTTGAATAAGATTCTTCCAATGGTTTTTGCTGGTCCTGATGATAAGTTATTGATAAGACGATGACGACAACGATAAAAATAGCGACTGTTTTTTTACTTTTGCGTCAAAAAAACATTGAGACAAATGTTTTTTCAATGGCGACTCTCACTGCACTTGTGACAAAACTTTTTTACCAAGAGAATCAATATTTATTGGAACATTATTTTTTCAATAAAAAATTAATAAAAATACCACGCCCAAGAAAAAATTTACCGAAAGTACAAACTAAACGTACAATAATTCTTTATTAGTATTCGATTAGGCTTACGAACAATCATTGTTTTCGAACAATTGTTCGAAAAACTGTAATTCGATTAAGTAATTGTTCGACTACAATTGACAATTCTTCGAAAAATAACGCTTCATGCAGTTGTCTGAGAACATGTATTTTATAAATGCTCATTTCGCATTTTTTCATGGATATATAAATATATACACATAATTTTAGAAGTTTTTTAAAATTTTTGGTCGGACTCATCAGGAAAGTGTTCAATGACGTCGAGTCAGAGCGGTTAAATAATTAAATTTCAGACCACAACATTTTTTAAAAATTTAGCATTAATTTTATTTGTCCCAACAGACGTTTAATCTGCCTGGGCTCGTCAGGGAGCAATTAGAAAGCTGGAAAAACAAAACAAATGAATAAAAATACAGTTTAAACAAAGCGCTTGAATGCCGGCGAAAAACGTAGAACAACAAGAGAAAAACTAAGGTTGTAATATTGATCGATAAATGAATTTTATTGCCAAAGAAAAAGTTTTTTTTACGTAGCTTGCTCTATTGTTTAAAAATAATGGGTAAGTTAAAAAAGTTTGCATTAAAAATGAGTTAAAATTTTAATTAAATAGACTGCACTGAAAAATAAGGTAAAAAGAAATGCGTTTAAAAATGACAATTATCAGGGTACGAATTAAAATTAAAACATTAAAAATTGTTTTACATGGTATAATTTAAAAATATTGTTAATTCAATAAGTGTGTAATGTAGAGGTGGGTTATTTTATTTGGTGATCAAAAATGCTTTTTATTTGCTGTTCAAAAAAGTGGGTAAAGGTGAGATGTAAAAAATAAGGTAAACCGAATGTGTAAATTAGTAAATATATTCATTAACTGCCAGCGTGATTGTAATTTAAATTAAATTTACTTCGATGTCGAGATTCTGAGACCAACTCCGAGCGTTTATTCAGTAATTTTTTGCGGTCAGCTTGAAATATTTGTAATTTTTCTGATAAGCATAAGTTGCATGTCTTTGAACCACATTGATATGGAGTTGCGTGGTGTACGATTTTTCATCTTATAGTAGTAATTCCATATGATTTTATTTATTTAATTAGTTATCCACCCGTTTATTTATTTACTCCTTACATATTTTATTTGTCTATTTTCTCCTTCATTCCATTTCAAATTTTTTAAAATTTATATTTTTCTATCTATAATCTATCTGTTCAAAAAGTGATTGTTTGAAAAGTATCATTTTATAAACATTTATTTTGATTTTGTTTTTTTTTAAAGTTGTATTAAAAGATTATATAAAAAACGAAAACAATGGATATGAATTTATAACATGAAAAAAACCTATTGCCTAAAACTTAATAAAAAAGTTTTTGTTTTTACAAAAGAAGAAAATAAAATACGGATGATAAAAAACTTTATGACAACAACCTTAGTTTTATTGAAAAAATTTTCTGAAGATTAATTTTGCTTAATAATGTTTCTAAAACAAAAAATTAAGTTTGCTTTTGAAAAACTAAGTCTGATAATATGACTTAATAAATAAGAAAAAGTTGTTGGCTTATTTTAAAAGGAAATTATTTATCAAATATTTTCAGCTTATCTTGTAGTGAAAAATATAAATATGCAATGCAAGCATCCAATAATGCTAAAATATAGCTTTAAAATCAAATTGTGCAAAACGAGCATTGCAAAACTGTTAAAATAAAGTTTTAAATTAAAATTTCTAAAACCAAAAGTTTGGTGAATTATTGTTGAAACAGTTTTAATGTTTTAAGTTAATTTAAGAAAAATACATTATAGTGGTAATCAAAGTCATATGTGAGAAGCCATTTAGTTATTAAAATTTATTCTATCATTTAAAATCGACATTTTCAATCAAATTAATGTTTCAAAAAATTTTTAATTAAATGTTTTTTCGGAATTGTAATTTATAATATTTCAAATTTTATTAAGCAATTAATTTTACCAGCTGATGAGCTGACACCAAAAATCAATTGTCAGTACTCAATTCTTCATTTTAAAAATTGTTAAACTTGCTACAAAAAAGCTGCAATCAAAAGTGCTATACATGAAGTAGATTAAAAAATTGCTATTAAATTAATCTAGAGCTGTGAAAAAGTGTCAAAACTCCCATATTAAATTTGATCTAAGGTAACACATTTGGATTGGATTTATTGCTCTAAAAGTTTTTCTTCACATGAAGCATTTGCTGATATAAAATAAAATATACTTTTTTTTGTGACGCCCGTATGTAATTTTTTTTATTTTACATATCATTATTTTGTTGCAATACACAAAATAGTTAATAGGTGCGCATAAATATTATTAATCATTAAGAGTGTTATTTATGAAATAAAAGTTTAATTTAGAAGCAGAATTATTTTTTTAAGCATATGTTTAGTTGAAGAGTTATTGCTGCTAAATTTCAATCAAACTTAAATAATTTTTACAATAATGATTATTGTAAAGAATACTTTACAATTCATAATTGATGGGCAGTATTTAAAAACTGAATAGACACTTTATGTTCTACTGTTACAAATTTAAGGAATCTATTTTAACTACATTTTTTCTACGTGCTGAAAATCTAAAACTTTTGTAAGTTACGGAGGTTAATGAACACATTTAATATGGCACAAAATAAAACTACATGAAGCATTTTAATAGTGGGGCCCACTAATTTCAAAATATGACTCTAGGGCAACTGCTTTACTTGCCTTACTTAATATCTACCACTGGGGGTGGGTACCTTTATATGAGCATTAGTTCAAATAATACAATAGGTTTCCATTTTATTTTAACAACTTAAGCTATCATTGTGCTGCAATAGAAAGGGGGAAATTTTATCTTTAGAGGGGGCCTCTCTTATGACGTTTTGTAGAAGGAGGCCTGGTGTAACCGCTTCTTTCGCTCCACACCGAAGCTATCACTGGTCTTTTGCTGTGAAATCCAGACTTTTTAGAATTCTTTTCTTTTTTCAGAACCAATATATCTTTCTCCATAAGATGGTGCTAGAAATTATAAATCAAATCTACGAAATCAGAAACGATAGAGGGGAGACTTTGTATGGCAGCATCGTACTTCCTGAAATTAAAAGAAATGAAATTTACGAGAGTGTACTTTCCAGTAATCCGTAAACTTTTCATCAAAGTCCTGTATATGAATGCTTTAAAAGTAAATTTTGTTCTTTAATGAAACCAATATTTATTAACAATCAGTGCTTTTGATCATAGTTTTGAATTTCTTCATTTTAAAAAATTTTGATTGATTTGAGTTATATTGATGTTGCATGTGTTTTTCAATTATTTTTTGGGTTTACATTTGATTTATTAATTTTTTTGACTGTATATTTCTGGTGAAAGTCTTTATATTCTATTTTGTTTTTGGATATTGTCATTTTTTAAATTTTATTACAATGTAGATGTGCTAGAATCATGTTTCCAATAAATTTTTTAATAAAAAACCCATATTTTTTCAGAATTTCCCACTTTTTTGGCTCCGCTTTTTTATCAGCTTTGCGATAAAACAAAATCAATTTTATATTTTTATTAGATGTTGATCATAATGTTTTGAAACGAATTTATTATTGAAAAAATCATCAAACATAAAAAATTCTTGTTTATCACTTAATTGATTTCACTTGTATTTGCATTGAATAAAGGTAGAATCCAATCTGTTGTTTCACGTAATAAAAATTCATAAACTTTAGTTTATTTTAAGCTGTTAAAATTTAAAGATTTGATGGTAAATGATTGATAGAAAAATAAATAAAAACTTAATTTTAAAAATAAAAACCGCTTTAACTTTGCCGACCAGCGATGCTAGCTTGTCCAATCTTCGTACGCCCGGATGTAATTGATTATGGTTATAATGATGTTGGTCTAATTGCTGTTTCCTCATTATTTTAAATAAGCTCATTTAGGATTTGACAAAGATAAAAGTGCGAGAAAAGACTAAAATGAATTAGAGAGTCATAACGTGAATCTTTCACTCTGCTACTGAGAAAAGCATTGGATTTAAAGCCTGGAAAAGAAAAAGAAAAACTACCAAAACCGTTATATTAGACTAAACAACAAGCTTCCGTTCTTCTGATCGGGTGTTAACACAAGATGTATTCAATTTTTTCCAACACTTTCTGGATTGTGATAAAATAACTTTTAGCATAATTGCTAAAATTATTTAAAATTTTAGCGTGAAAAATGTAATAAAGATTTATTAGACTACCAAAAATGTTTAATCAACATAAAAAATTTTGTATGTTGTCATAATAGATTATACCACAAAAGAGCAAGTACAAAACAATTAGGCACAAAAGAACTGCTACAACAAAAGAGCTATCGCTAATATTTTCTTTTTGGTACTTCTTTTTGTAGCTATCTCTTTTGTGGCTTAACTCTTTTGAAACTAGCTCTTTTGTGGTTGACTGTTTTATGACTAGCTTTTATGAATGGACACGTGTCAGACAAATCGCAATATCCCATGTGATAAGAAAGCTAGAACTAATAAGAAAACCTTTTATTTAAAAAAAACTTTCTACGAACCGAATCATTAAAACTTGCAGAAAAGATTTATGCAGAAGGAATCCACACGATTCTTTTAACAAATTTCATTCTAACAAATATCGCTTAAAACAAAGCATGTAATAAACTTCCAACTTTTTCTAAAACCTTTTCTAAAAAATGAGCGAAGCGTAGATTCAAAGTTATTAAAATGATATCAGTACAAATCATAGGTCTAGAAAGCGTAGGCTTTGTTGCGGAAATTTGCTCCAGTTCGATAAAAAATTCAAATATATAACAACGACTGTACTTAAATTAACGAATAACAGCTTTATCGGGCAATTCAAAAAACTTTGAATGCTTTCTACAAAATAACAACGTAGAACAACCTTCCCAACGGCTTAGTCTGTCTGAGTTTCTCTTCTACCTAAAGTTATAGAAACAGGTGCTTATATAGTAGACATCACATTTAAGCACGTGGCGATTAACAATGAAGGATTTGATTATCAGTGACATAGATACGTTTGCAATCCTTACAATAACAATGCTTTTCTAATTAGTTCACATGGCGCTACAAGAATTTAGAGAAAACACCATGGGATTTCAAACAAATAGTATTTAAAAAAAAAATTAAAATAATTTAAATAAAAAATTTAAAAAATTAAATAATAGAAAATTTATTAAAAAGAAATTAAAATTAAATTTAATAAGAAGAAATTAAATTAAAAGGAAATTTAAAATAAAAAATTTAAAGGGAACCTCATAGGATTTCAAAAAATTCTAATTAAATTTAAAAGCCTGAGCTCGAACAAAAAAAAGATAATGACTTTATCAGAAAAAATAAACAGTTACGAAAGTAGAATTTCAAGAAAGGGTCGATTGCAAAACAACCAACTTGCAATCCCCCCATATATCCCCTCAAAATTGAGCATACCTCTTGTGGTGTAATAAATGGATCACTATATGGTTTTTTTGTATGTAGTAAATCTTCGTTTAAACGTTAGTTTGTTTGCATTAATTTAATTTGCTTATTTGAATGAAGCGTATTTTTGTCTAATTTATTTTGTGAGCTTTCTAACAAATGTATTTTTTGGCTCATCCAGATTAGTTATGCCTTAAATTTATTAAATCATACTAATTTTAAACATGCTGCTTAAAGATTAGAAACACCAGACTCGAGTTTCGCTCTTATTAGCGCTCGTCAGTGATGCTTATCTCACCGCAAATCTAACCTGGGACCTGTAGTCTTCCACGCAGGTTACTATACTACTAGACCACAGATTCCGGGCGACAGATGGACTCAAAGCAGTTGTTATAACTTATTCCCGGATTTACTGAACAAGGAATACATAGAATCCACTATGTTGTAATTCCAAGGCCGTACCTCATGTCCGGGACTTACCCGACAAGCGTTAAGCATCGCGCTTACTCTCTTAGAGCTTGACAAGCGAAGGAAAAAATTTATATTTGAAGAATTATGAGAAATTTAGAATTAATTTTAAACAAGCTGCTTGAAGATGAGAAACACCAGACTCGAGTTTCGCTCTTATTAGAGCTCGTCAGTGATTATGTTTAAAATTCATTCTAAATTCCTCATAATTCTTCAAATATAAATTTTTTCCTTCGCTCGTCAAGCTCTAGGAGAGTAAGCGCGATGGTTAACGCTTGTCGGGTAATTTCCGGTCATAAGGTACGGCCTTGGAATTACAACATAGTGGATTCTATGTATTTCTTGTTCAGTATTCCTTTGACAGTGAATTTACTGTGCTGTATAATTATTTTTTTGTCAATAGTGCTGTGCAGTAAATGTTTAAACTCGGTGTTTATCTTTTGGTTCAAATTTTAAGAATATTAAAGATTTCAATGACGGAGCTGGCTCTAGAAATATAATAGATGTGACTTTATTATTCAAAAAATCTTTTACACAGGTTGCAGAGCAATTTGGCAAATTACTTACAACACTACTTCCGACTTCGTTAAAATAGTTATTAAAGCAATTTAATACTTCAGTAGGGTCAATTATGATACGATTGTTAATGTTAAGTTTATATGGAGTAGACTGAATATCATCTTTTGTGTGAAGAACTGAATTAATTGTATAGCAGGTTTTAAGGGGATTTTTTACAGTTATTTTTAAATAAATTATAGTAAAATTTTTTTAGCTTTGGTTTTAATTTTATTTAATTTATTTGAATATTGCTTATAATATGTCTTTTCGTCTAGATTATTCGACAAAAAATGGGAAAGGTAAAGTTTTTGCTTATACTTTATCAAAACAAGAAGACCTTTTGTTGACCAAGGTTTTGCTCAAAGACGCTTTTGTCTACGAGAGATTTGACGTGAGGGAGCGTAAAAATTGATTATTGATCTTATCTATTTTATAAAATCTCCAAAAATGGAATTAAGATTGTCGGCATTTATACAGTCAAGACAATTTTTGAATTCGTTCATATTTTTATCAAGGTCTAGTAAATAACTTTTTTATATCGAGATTTTTAATGTCTCTACAAAAATATTTTTTGTGTTTAACAGATTAAAGATTACTTTTTAAAGAAGTTGCACAGTAAGTAATGAAATGATCACTGATATCATTAAGAATTATCGCCGGAAATATACTGTAGAATTGGATAAAGCGCTTGTAAAAATATGATCAATTAAAGATGCTGAATTTTTGGTGATCCTGGTTGGTTTAGTAATTAATTGAAAAACACCATTACTCTCTAACATAGATAAGTAATTAATAAAAGATCAAGAACAATCACTTTTGCTAATATTTAAATTGATATTGCCCATTAAATAAAAATCATTCTTATTGCAGTCAATTTCACCCAGTTTATTATTAAGGGTTTCAATCAAAGCATTTGAATCAGTTCTAGGATAACTATATATGACAACTATTACGACTGTGCGCTGGACTCCCGGAAATTTTAAAGAAACCCAGAGATCCTTACAGATGACACTACTAACTTGATTTTTACTAAATAAGTTAAAAGATATCGAACTTAAAATATATAAACTAACACCACCTGCTCGGGTAGTAGAATTAGCATGTAAAAACGTATAATTAGGTATAGAAATATTAGTAAAAAAGGTATCATTAATTTTTGTCTCGGAAACTCCAATAATTTGGGGAAGAGTCGGAAGCAACTGCAAAGTTTCATAAAAAGTGTCCAAATTTTTTGGAAGGGATCTGATTTTAAAATGAAGCATGAATAATGAATTGAATACATTTACTATACTGTCAAAATTTAAGAAATCTGTACAAACGTAATTTTTCAAATTTGTCAAAATTACCTTACTGCTGTTGTCATTTAAATTATTTTTAAAATCTACATCAGAATACTGAAAATTATCTATGTCTGCTCGACTTGAAGCCAAAAATAGATTCAAATCATCTAAACAATCAATAGTAGTTGACAATGAATACTCAAAGCAATTGTTTACCAATAGAACCAGACTGAAAAGTTTAAATTTACCAGAAAAACAAATAAAGTTACAGGAATGAAAAAAGATTTTTTTGCTGCCGTAAATTAATAAGCGAGAACTGTAGAAGGTTCGATTCTTCTAAAGAGTAATAACTAACAACCACTTACATTAAAATACAACAAGATAATGAACTACGTATATTAAAAACAAGATATAATTATAGAAAGATTGTCCCAGTATTTAAAATTACTATTTAGTAAAAGAAGAGGAAAAGCAAGTTTTATTTTTAACATAATCTACTTTAACATTATTAACATATAAACAATAATGACCATCTTTAGCTCTCCAACTTACTTTTATTTTTATACGCTTTGCCTCTTTAAATTGAGGGAGCACAGCTTTGCGTTCTTGTTGAAAGTGTTTGGGCAAATGCTCGGTAATATAGTGAGATTTCTGATTGACAAACTTTCTTATTTCATTATATTTTTAGAGATTTTTTAGTTTGGTAAAAATCAGCTTTTTATCTATCGAGTTAGTTAATTTAATTATAATTGGTCGGTGTACCTTGTGATTGTTTTTAAAAATTGGTTGTTAAGATAGACAATGATAGTCAGCAAGAGAAATCGTTAATAGATTGTCGATTAAAAGACCATCTTTCATAAAATTATGAATTAATTTTTTGTTTTTTTTTAAGCGTTTCCCAAGCATAAGATTCTTCTATACCATGTATCAACAGATTTAGTCTTTTGTCATAAAACTCTTGCATAGTGTCTTTAGTTTGTTGTGTAATCTGTTGCTGCTCAATATTTTGTAATCTGAGATTAAAATTTTTTAAAACTGTACAATCAACTTTGGTTTTAAGCTTTTTATCCAACTTATAAATTTGATCGTC
This sequence comes from Diplosoma virens, assembly GCA_963680785.1. NCBI lineage: Eukaryota > Metazoa > Chordata > Ascidiacea > Aplousobranchia > Didemnidae > Diplosoma > Diplosoma virens. The sequence goes on along the minus strand of OY796889.1, from coordinate 44,281,838 downwards.
AAAAGTGTTTTCTAGATTGGATAGTCTGATTTCAAACAGTTTAAATTTAGAATCTAGTTTATCTATTCTTGTCGTTAAATTTTCTATTCCTTTCAAAATTCAATCTAGTTTTTCTTTCATTTGTTTAATAATCAATTAGTTTTAAACTCGAAATTTATATTTTAAAATAGCCTGAAATGTCGCTATAGACGTGGCCATCTATATAGACAAAACTCTTTTATAAAGAGAGGGGGTAGCCTTAAAAAAGGCTGTTTAAGAAAACTCAAACGTTTTCGTGTAGCTCTCATCAGGAGAAATCGCTACAATGAGTTAAGAACTGAAATGTCAAAATTATATTGAATAAGATTGTCGTTTCGCCGAGTTAGAAATTATACTGAAGCGCAGTTGATTAGAAGCATAAGCCACCAAGTGGTCGAAAAATGAAAAATTTTGTCGTTTCGTCGAGTTAGAAATAGAACAATTTTTATTGGACGGAATTTGGATGTTTAACTTGGCAAAATTATAGTTGTAATTTGAAGTCTGAAAAAGAATAAAATAAAACCAATATAATTATGTTGATAATTTAAGCCTATAAACGAACTCTTTTTGACGGCACAATGCAGGTTTGCTTGAGTTTATGTGGATGGATTCTAATACAGCAAGATGAAATTCAGATCTGGCTTTGGATAGAATTGAAAATTGATTATCATTGTAGTGAAGGGCGCAATTTGGATGTTTCAGAAGATGAGTGCCAATAGCCGAATCACAATTAGGTATGGAAGAATTTATTTTACTTTTTCGCGTTGGCTGAATTCTTTCTTGATTAGTTTTGTTGCGGATAGTTTTTGGGACATGTTGGCGGATTCTGTCCTGCAGACGTTGAGAAGTTCTGCCCACGTATTGGCATTCGCAGCAGCACACGTATTGGTATACGACCATGCTTAGTTGAGAAGCAGGCAGAACATCTTTGTGAATTGCAGGAAGAATTCGTCTGGTGGTGAAAATAACTCGCGGTTGAACTGTTGAAAAACAATTTAGAATGCTACTCTTAATTTTCTTTTCAAATATAACAGAAGTTTCACCAATCCACGGTAACTTCAAGTAAACGGGGCATCGTTGAGGACCTTCTATCGGATGTTTTTGAAATTGCAGGATTTTCTTTGAAATTCTTGCATTGATCACCGATTCGGGGTAACCATTTTTAAGAAATAAAGATTTAATAGTGTCCAGTTCTTGTTGGAGGGAAGATTTTGAGCAGATTTTCAATGCACGGTGTGTTAAAGTTGCGATCTGGTTAGTTTTGCGTGTCTTTGGACCAAACGAGTTCCATCTAATATACAGTATTCACCAGTAAATGTAGCTTTCCTGTAAAATTTTGTATTTTAAAATTTTGTGCCACAAAAAATCTTTTTAAATTTATATTTGTTTTTTAAAAACGTTGGTTAGGTTCTGCTTTTCTGTCAACAGAGATTACACACGTCCTTCCACTAGCGTAGCACAATATGGGAGCGACAATCTCCTTGGCTTTTAAAAGACCATGAAAAATCTCCTGATAATATCTTTCATGGTCTTTTAAGTGAATCCTCAAATGCTCGCTAAGAGAGACAAAGATCTAGATGCCCACTTGTGCCAGCTGGCGGAATTGTTTGGATAACCTTGCCGGACTTGGCATCCGCGCTTCTGAGTGGACGAACCATAAATGGAATGTGAAGTATTGTGAAATTATTTCTCGTTTTGTGTTTTTGTGACCAGGATTGGTGTCAGGCTTGTTGGAATGAACTTGTCCCGAGCAGCTTGGGTTAAGCTCAACTCCTTGAGAACTGGTGTTGGGCGATTCCATTCATTGATAGACAAATGGGGTCTCGCTCCTTCACCGAATTGCGAGTGCGGCGCCGCTGAACAAACAGCAGACCATGTTCTAATAGCGTGCCCTATACATCAGGCACCATATGGAGCACGAGATCTGACGGTTTTGGATGACGAAACCCAATGCTGGCTTAACAACATTACTTCCAGTATCTGATCCAGGCAGTACAGTGGCATGGGGTAGTAAAAAAAATAAACCCTCGGCCCCAGTTCTGTTTGTGTCTGACTTGAAGTGGATGCACTTCCAAATGACGGTGACGAATTCCGAGGAATGAACTTTTAAAATAGAAATTATAACTTTTTGTTTTTTATTGGTTTTGGTTAGTGCGTTATAGTTTTCTTGCATCAAGTCGTATTTGTTGCTAATAAAAGCTTGATTTGTTTTCAGCTCAAGCAGCTCAGCTTTTCGGGCATTAAGCTCTTGATGATATTGACTTTTAAAACTTGCAATTGCTTTTTTTACCATTCTACCATTCCTATCATTTATAAACGGCAGGCAAACTGAAACCAAAATCAAAATTGCAACATAATATAAAACCAAGAAAAAAAGAACTTTTGCAACATTTTATGACATGGGAAATTTTTGGGAAAAGAGACACCAAAACCATTTTAAATCATTTTATAGTATTACAAAAAACAAGTAATATTATGTATTTCTCGCTCTCAAAACTTGAATTATTCTATTTAAGGTAGCATGTTAAATATAGAAAACAAAAGCAAGTAAGCTAATGGGCTTTTTTGTTTGTGTTCACTTGAAAAATGTATTGCAGGCCCATGTGCAATACATATTCGATAAATTTCATGAAAAGCATGTCCACGAGCTAACTACATTTATTGAAAATTAGAATCTTGAATCTGGATTTAGAGAAGTTGATAAGCTTTCTCAATTGATTAATTATTACGGCCTGTTATATTGCTGTCTTTAAAAAATTATTTTCTGCAGTAAAGCGAATGCTTGCTTTGGAAGAAGTCAAGGTCCAGAATGTCTAAGCGGCTCAATTTGAGAAAACGTTTTATTTAGGAATTAAACAACAAAGATTGTCGTATGGTCGTATTAGGCTATACTGCTGCATTAAGGGGAGTCACCATTCTACTGTAGGTGAGCATTGTGACACGATTAAGGAATTCGTCATGAAATGCCTTTCTTAAGGGCACAACAGAAATTGCTCGGGAAGATGAAATATTGAAATCAGCGCTTTACAACTAGTGAGAAGTTCTGTCAGGTGAACTTTTTCAGTGAGTCATTTCAGTTTGATAGATGGCTAGGTGCAAATAAGCAGCAACAGTATATTTTATTTTATTTAATCTTTTTTATGAATAAAACTGAAAGCTACCGGTTTGTTTTCGAAACGGATTTTAATAAAAATGGTAAGTGAAGTTTTGGTCTTGCCCTGCTGGGCCACAATAGCTGTTTTCCAAGTTTTCCATCGGCCATATTTAAAAAAGTCAAAAAACACTGGGTGTAATCAATTTAAAGCTTAAATGGTTTGCTAGTTTGAAAGGTTCTTTTTTAATTGTATTAAAATCACCGAAACGTCACAGCTCAATATTTCAAATACCTTTAATTTCTACTCATAATAACATTTGATAATTGAAATTAAATTTTTTTTATTTAGCTGGTTGTTAGAAATTAAGGTTTAACACTAGAAGTACCAGAGATTTTGCCCTACCTAGAAGTACCAAGTGGGGTCAAATTGACCCTTTTTTTTATTGACGCTTTTTACATTTTTTAAATTTCAATTAACTCAACTGTAGACTCAGTGGACATGTGCCATCTATTTCATGAAAAAATCAGACTTCGGTTCGATTCTTGAGTGAGTCAAATTTCAAAATTTTGGCCAAGTTTTTAAGTAATACTGCATGCATTGCTACAAAAAACATGACAAAACACATCATAAGCAATATTTATTGGCAGCAAATTTTACAATAAATGAGTTTTTCTTGTTTTCCGATGCATTTACCGCAAACCAGTTTAGAGCAACTGCTGCACTTTTCACGTTTCTTGTTAGTGTAGCTTTTACTTGGGAAGTGCTTTCGTTTGCGGCTTTTCTGCATACTGCTGTTGGCGATACTGGACTCGTGTGAGTTAACTTTTCCTTCTTCAACGAATCTTGAATGAAGCTCTTCGGAAAATCGCAAAAGATACTTCGCCGTGAAATTTTTGAGCCAGTAACTAACTTATATAAAATGTGGGCATTGATGGCAGCCAAATCTAATACGTCGTAAAAAAATTGCACAGGCCACCTTCGAAAAGCTGCATTTACAGTGTATTTTCTGGCCATTTGATCAACCACATCAACTCCAAATTTTGTTGAGTTATAAAAGTTTACGGTTTCAGGCTTAGATTTTCGGTCGTCACCTATATCAACGATAGAGTGCATTGTACTAAGCAACAAAACGTTTTTTGTTGTTTTGGCTTGATAAACTGTCAAGGTGCAGCCATCGTTTTTGAATGCTTTTATTGTGTAGAGATCCTTTTTATTTTTTTGATTTCTTGCGGAATCTCTTTTCGGATGCGATTTGCAGTTCCGACAATGCTGATTCCCTGCTGCCTCAAAGTTTTAGCGAGATTTAACGACGTCAAAAAATTGTCTGTGGTCACGTTTCAACCTGCCTTTCTGTAAGGCTCAAGTAGTCGCAAAACAACGTGCTCACCTAATGCTACTCCTGCCGGACGTGAATCATCTTTCCCGATATAAGAAAAGCTATTCAGCATATACTTAGTTTTTATATCAGCGGCCATCCAAAATTTGATGCCGAATTTTCCGGGCTTATTTGGCATGTACTGGGTAAATCTGCATTGAGCTGTGGTAGGAAAACGTTGCTCATCCACGGTAATGTTGGTACCCGGTCTATAATGCTTAAGACAAAGGTATTCCAAATTGTTGATATCAGAGCCAGCTTATCGGTAGCTGGTCTATGTGATCGTGTTTGTTTATAGTCAAAGCGCAAAAATTTCATCATTTCAATGAATCTGTTGCGCGCCATAGTTTCAGAAATAATTGGAATTCCCCATAACCTATTCCATAATTCATGTATCTTGATCTTAGTTGCCTTGTGAGCTCCATGTGCGTAAATAATCGCTAGAAATGCATCTAGTTCATGTAACGACACGCACCAATTGTTTGTTTGTAAAACTCTTCGAGTTTCTTCTTTGGTACATCTTTGTATATGACGCAACATACTTTCATCAATGAATAGATCCCATGCACTCCGAACCGATTCATTGATAATACTACGATGTACTTGAGCAGATGGCCCAAGAGCTTCTGTGATAACATTGTGGCAAGATCGTCTTCCGGAATTTTTTTGATTAGGGTTCAAAAGATATCAAGTAATTCCATTTCTATTTCTTTTTCTATCCATCTGAAGTTGCAAAACTTGTTCTATTATTTTGAAAAATGTGATCTTCATCCGTTTTAGAATTCGTTTCGTTAGCTTCAAAATCCGAAATTTCTGAGTTTGACGATTCTGAAACTAGCGATTCATTATCAGATGAAGATTTACCTTCTGAATCATCAGGATTGTCCTCAAGTAAATCATAAACATCTGTATCTAATTCAATAACAATTTCTGCATCCGAATCATCTTCCTGGATGCTTATAACAACTTCAAAGCTTTTAGCGCCGTTACTCTTTTTCTACCTGCCATTAATTTGGTATAAAATCAGGTTAGATTGGGCTAGATCTATGACCTAAAAATTTTAGTATACTGTATATTCTAAGTTGCATGCAGTTATGCAATGTAATTTTATCTGCAAAATCAATATAACGCATTAGGTTCTTGGTGCTGAAAATTACTTGCTTGTGCTAGTACTAGGCCTACTGATAAGTTAAGTTTACACTATCAAAACTTTTACAATAGGCTTATAAGTTATTGCACTTACTCTGAATATCTTTGCTGCTGCTGAGCATTTCTAAAAAATGGACTGCCAGCTATAAATGGAACAAACGTACACCTTTTGTTAAGCTGCCAAAGAAAAAACAAACATACTGTATAGCTCATCACAAAAATTGCAACCACACTTTTCAGTGAAAAGCTATATGCATCAAATTTTTGTTGAAATGTAAGCGGCTTTTGCATTCAACTTAAATTATTAGAAGCAAAAGAAAAAAAGGATTGAAGCTGGCATTGCACAAACGCTCAAACAATTAGACAAATTTTTCGTAAGAAGAGCAAATTATTTTGACTCTATCGTTTTCGCAAACGCTATTCAACAAAGCTCAAAGCTTCCTTCAAAACAAAAAGAATAGTCTCTTGCAGTTATCATTGCAGTAGAAACATTTCAAAAATTATCTCCAGACAAAACTGTTGATTGCAAGATTGCTTTGCAAAACGGTTGGGTTCACAGAAACCAAAGAAAACCATTTGGGTTAAAATGACCCCTGCTGGTACTTCTAAGTATATCACCGCCTACATGCTAATTCAAAACATCTTTTTTTTCGAAACTGCCATTAGCATGTACAACTACTAAATTTAGGAAAAGTCAGGAAGTTTCAGGTTTCTATTAGAATCAACCTTGCAGATATACGCAAATAACATGATGCTATGGGTCAAAATGACACCTACGGTACTTCTAGTGTTAAATTGTCGAGCTTGCATTCCAAGAATTTAATTGAAGAACATAAATCATATGGCTATTTTATTGATCATGCAACAAAAATAAGTTATTTTTTTGTTTTGGTTTGAATTTAACACACTATTATTAGATGATTTTAATTTAAGCGCACACCTTAAAAAAGTCCCGTCCACCATTGCTTTTGAAAAATGCAAATATTTCTCAACCAACCCACCAACCGTTTTAGATATTGCTTACTTTTATATGTTTTTTTTAGTTTTGTTAACCCGACCCACCAACAGGACTTTCGTATGAATCAATCTATTTAACAAGCATCACTCTTACTTGGGATGTTGTTAGTGGGTTGTCATATAAACTGGTGGTTGTAAATGGAGGGGAAACAATTAATAATTGTAATGGAGGAACCAGTGTAATGTTACCGGTATGTTAATTGCAATTTATTTTTTATTGACTTGCGAAAGATCGGGTAGGCCAAGCATTGATGAAGAGACCGTTGATGCTGTGCGTGTAACATTTCATCGCAGCCCAAGTAAATCAATTCGTGTTGAATCAAATGAATTTGCTATTCCTCGAAGCACAGTTCACAAAGTTTTACATAAACGACTTCGGCTCCATGCTTACAATTTACAAATTGTTCAAGCTCTTAAGCCGGATCATCATCATCACTGAGCAGCTTTTGCTGAAGAAGCCTACCCGATCTTTTGCGATCCAAAATGCTGTCGGTTTCCATAAAATTTTTAAACCATCTCTTAATGCTGTTAGTGTGAGGAGGGTCTTGTCCAAACTCAGTTCTAAATTTACGTTGTATTGCAGTTGGTGATTTTATTTATGGTACCAAAAAACACATTGTGCTTTTTGTTGATTGGTCAACATGCTTCATACTTTGTTGCAAACTTACGCCTTTATTAAAAATGACTTTAGTAGTATATAATGGTACTTTTCGTTGGTGTCCGTTAGAGGGCGCTAGAGAGCGCCACTTGGGGCGCTCGAGAGGATGGTGGGGTCACTTGGGGCGCCCGAGAGCGGCAGAGTTGAAGAGGTGAGGAGGTATTTTGTCCATTTGGGGTGCCAGAGAGCGGCGGAATTGAGGAGGTGAGGAGGTATTTTGTCCACTGGAGGTGCCAAAGAGCGGCGTAGTTGAGGATTTGAAGAGTTGAGGAGGGGAGGAGGTGAGGAGGTGGGATGAGAAAGGTAGTAGTCATGAATTTGATTTCTAACCAAGACAGTATAATCCTTAAACTTAAGAAAGTCAGTAGTCCTGGATTTGATCCCCAACCAAGATAATATAAATTTAAATCTTAAGAGAAACAGTGGTCCTGAGTTGGATTCTCAACCAAAATAATAGAAATCTAAATCCTAAGAAAATTAGTAATCCTGAGTTGGATTCCTACCCAAGACAGTATAAATCTTAATGATAAGAAAAACAATAGTCCTGAGTTTGACCTCCAACCGGGCAACGGTTTGTTGTGCAATACTCAGTTTTCCCATGGGGAATTCCCTAGGTTTTTACCAGGTTAGTTTGTATAGGTTTCTTTGCCCATTGCAAAACTACGATGCAATCCATAACGGTGGGTATATAAAGCAGAATTTTTGTATTTTTGTCACTCTAAAAGTATGGATCAAGATTGTGTTGATGCCGCAGCAATATTTGATATTCAAAACTCCAAAGCTATCAAAAGAGAAATGTAAAGTATAGACAACAAAAAACTATTTAAAGAAATCAATGTTTCAGCAATTCCCTTGTCGTCGTTGTTGCGAAAAGTTAGTCTTGACATCGGAAGAGGGAAAGCTGTTGAAATCGTCGATGTGTTAATGGGGGATCTCCCTTTTTTTCTGTTCCAATCAAAATCGAACAAAAAATTACGTGGTTCTGTTGTTCTGGGTTGCGGATGATGAAGTTTGTCGAATTTTGGAAAAAGTTCAAACTATATCCAACAACAAACTTCAGATCAATTTTAAGATCGAAAGTGTAACAAAAAACCAACGAGAAGTTGCCAGTATCATAAACAAATTTAGATGTTTAAAAAAACGAAATAATGTCGTCTGCCGGCTTTCAATTAATGATCGCCACGAACTAGAGTCGATTACCAATTTGTTGAGAGTTATTGATTTGCGTTCTGTGTAATTTCTTCAATTTTTTCTTAACAAGTTTGATTTTTGTTACGTCCTTGTTCAATTTTTTAAAATTTTTCTTTCTCAACCTTGGTTTTTGTTACACCGATGTTTAATTTTTCTTAACAATCATGATTTTTGTTATACCTTTGTTCAATGTTTTTAAGCAACCTTATTTTTTGTATACTTATGCTGAATTTTTCAAAAATTTTTCTTAGTCAACCTTGACTTTTGTTGTACTTTTGTTCAATTTTAATAGTTTCTCTTGGTAACCTTGATTTTGAAATATTTATCATTTTTAATTTTTTTTCTTGTCAACCTTGATTTTTGTCATACCTTTGTTTAAGTTTTTTTCTTGTCAACCTTGATTTTTGTTGTACTTATGTTCAATTTTTCAAAACTTTTTCTTAATCACCCTTCATTTTAGAAGCCTGCATTCGATTTTTCCCTAAGAAAACTTGACTTTTAGGCAGCTTTATTCAATTTTAAAACTTTTTCTCTCAGCAGTTTTGATTTTTGTTCTACGTAACCTCAATTTTTTCTCTAACAACCTTGATTTTTGTTATAAGCTTTGTTCAATTTAAAAAAAAAATTTTTTCTCTAACAACCTTGATTTTGGTATAAGCTTTTTTCAATGTAAAAAAAAATTTTTTCTTAGCAACCTTGATTTTTGTTTTACCTATGTTTAACTTTTTTCTAGACAAGCTTGATTTTTTGCTACAACCTTGTTCAAATTAAAAAAAAAATTTCTTGGCATTCTTGTTTTTTATTCATAGTCAATTTTAAAGTAATTTTTAAAAAATTTTAAACAAAATTTCTGTTGATAGGTTATTCGTGTTCAATAAACAGATGTTTCATAATAAAAAAGTTGTCTTTTTCCCATTTTTATTATTTAGTAAAACAAATTCAAACACAGTTATTATTCTTATGTTGTACAAATTTAATTTCTAGTGTTAACATTTTAATTGTTTCAAAAAAGAATTCAGTTCTAACTGTGTTTCATCTTTTAGTCATTTTTATAAACTTTTAATAACAAGAAAACTACTGTAACCTTGACAACGTGTGTCAAAGTCTCCTCTTACACAGAAGCTTGCTGTTCATATCGTATCGCGTTTCCTGTTAAAACTATGACGTATTTATGATTGGAGTTTGAAAATCTGGTTACCTTAATTTCCAGTGTAAAGATAGTCTAAGCGAAGAATTTTTTTAATGCACCTTGATTTTTATATTTTTTAACAACCGTATGAAAAAGAAACTTTATTTCAAGCTTGACCTAAAACAATTTGAGTTTAAAACACCGACTTAAACTTAGTTTGATCCCCAGTCAAGTACAACAACCTTTTGTACTAAAAAGTTTTATATTTTTTCACGTTTACTAACAAAATTCGTCGTAAAGTTGATTATTTTATGCATTTTACCAATTAAATTTTTTTAAATTAACATGAAATTTGAAGTCAAAGAAGGCCAACGTAAGGAAGATCAATTTCAAGTAAAGTCGGTTGTTTTTGAAAATATAATAAGGTTTATTCTATCAAGTCCTATCACAGATAGTTGTCATATCCAAATGAAAACAAACCAAGCTGAAATCTTTAAAATAATTCTCTTTCTAACTTTGTGTCTAGCTCGAAATCTAAAAATTAACTTTTGAAAAGGCAAAATTTATAAAAAATAGCTAAAACTTTCGCTTTCAGAATATGGTTTTGTTTGGGGTAGCAAACACAAATAAAGTAGGAAAGCAATAAATTCAGTCTTTTATCTTGAACGTTGCTAACGTCTGAGAAAAAATTTTTGGATATCAACCATGTCAAAGAAACCGTCTGCAGGTATTAAAAATTAGACTTTTTAATTCATTTTTCGTTTTCTACACCAACGTTTTAAAGTATTGTAGAAAATTTTTTAACAATTTCCCCAAAAGTCGAAAATGCAACATATCCAATAAAGCGTAAAAGTTTTTAAAGGTTTCAATTTTAACTCGATTTTAGTCAGCTGTGACAGCAATGTACATTTTGAAACAAAATTCAACTCGCTTTTAATATTTTTAATTCATTCTTCTAACTTTTTATTTAATTTATTCCAACGTAACATTGCTTGAGGTGTTAAAAAAAGAAATTTTATGCAGAAACTTATTGGTTAATTCCAAGAAAAAATTTTGAAATCGTTGAATTAGACACGGGGCGTTGATTAACAACCAATTGCGATCAGTCATCATCCCCCAAACTTAACGATAACAAACCGAGTAAAAATGATTCAAGTTAAATTAAATTTTTTTATTTTTACTAGCTTAATAAATCTTTGAAACATCAATTTTTTTAAAAAAAGACCCTAATTAAACCAAAATACTTTAGTTTTTTCTTTCTTTAAATAAACGTTTCAACCAAACATTTTATCAATTGATATTAAAATTGATCCACGAATATAATTTTATACAGTTTTTACACGGAGGTTTTGTGGTCAAGTTCTTAAAATTATCACTATTTAAAAATTTCCTCAAGAGCCTCACATTGTAAAGGTTTTAGTATGGAAACAGTAGATTCCTTCTACGTAAAAAAAAATTTATCTTTTTGAAAGACCGACCTTTCTTCCCAGTGTCTTACATTTTAAAGTTACGGAAACACTAGCTTGCTTAAAAAATCTAAAAAATTTCTTCTAAAAAGTGTACGTTTTTTCCAAGTGTCACAGAAGTTTGTTAGTTTTTGGAACCAAATCCTTAAAAAAAAACTGTACTCTATTTTAGGTTTTTGCTATTTTTTAACGCATAGCAACAATTCAATCTCATATTTTTTGTCACAATTGCTTTCGTAATTGCGAAAATGGTGTAATTTTGTCAAACTCTTTGTATAATTGTTACACAGAGACAAATATTCGTCTTTTGCACGGTTCTCATTTTATTTTGTTTTTTCTTTCTCAAAGTAAAAAGAGTCGCATGAAAGTTTTTAGTTTAACTAAATATCGATCGTTTGTTTTAAATACTAAGTAACAACACAAACATTTCAAAGTTAACAACAAAAAGTTGACTAGTCAAGTTTATTAGACTCATCTCTGGCCCAGATGGTAGGTGCTTTCACGCAGCCTGGGCCGTGAGTAAGTCTGCTCATTGATTTTAAAAATGACAGACCGAAACCGAACCTACCAAAACGAAAGGGTATCCACCCATTCCGATGTTCAGTGTGGGTCTGTTAATTGGCAAACGTCCTTTTCAGGACGGGGCAATGCTAGGATAAAACTGCCCTTTTCAGGGCACATTGCCAACAAGTTCCGAAGACCCACTATTCTTCAGCTGAACATCGAAGGCCTCACTGCAAGCAAGATGAATGTTCTTCATCACCTCGCTATGCAGTCTGAGGCACTCGTCATCCTACTGCAGGAGACCCACTGCACTGATGCAGAGAAGTTGGTGCTACCACACTACCAACTAGCTGGGTCTTCTTTAAGCAGGAAGCATGGCCTTGCCACGTTTGTTCACGAGCGACTGAGATACACGCTTTTGGACCAATCTCCACCGACATCGGAGATCGAGTGGCTGTGTGTGGACGTTGATGGCTATAAAATAGTCAACGTCTACAAACCACCGCCAACGCGATTGCGAACCCTGGATCTCCCAGTGTTTCCTCACCCCTGTCTGTACGCTGGCGATTTTAACTGTCGTCATGCTGACTGGGGTTATGATGACAACAGTCCGGATGGTGAGTGCTTGGCTGGATGGGCAAGTATTAATTGTCTTGCCCTCCTATATAATGCCAAGGACGCTGCCAGTTTTTATTCCGGCCGCTGGAACACTGGCACCAATCCAGACCTAGCTTTCGCTAGCGTAGGTCCAAACAGTCGCTTACCGGATAGACGTGTCCTTGAGAAGTTTCCCAGGTCACAACATCGACCCTCGCTTATTACACCACCAAGGTTTGCTATGGCAGTGCCAAGCATGCCTGTTAAGCGATGGAACTTCCGCAAGGCCAAATGGAGTCACTACATTGCTTTGACGAATAAATTCGCAAAGATTTTGTTGCTTCCTGATTCACTTGATGTGGATGCGGCTTACCAGGACTTCTGTAACATCATTAAGAAAGCAGCCAAGAAGACTATCCCACGCGGGTATCGAAATAACTATATTCCGTGTTGGGATGCAGAGTGTGAATCCCTCTATAAAACCTTTCTGCAGTCTCCTCAGGGAGACGACTCGAGTTTGGCTGCTACAACTCTGCTTGCCAAGCTTGACAGAAAACGGAGGGATCGATGGTCCGAAGCAGTTCGGAGCATTGACTTCTCACACTCTAGTCGAAAAGCGTGGAGTATTTTGAACAACCTTACTGGTAGGTCACGACACTCTCCTCGTCATTGTCCCGTTTCAGCCGATGCTATTGCATCTCAGCTGGTTAGAAATGGGAAATACGAGGCTGTTGACCGCAAGTCATCTCGACTTGTCTGTAAAGAAGTGTCTGACCTTTGGAGGGCCACAACACCAGACGCAGTAAATATCTCTGACAATTTTTCACAGAGAGAATTTGCTGCTGACCTTCAACATTTAAAACCAGGTAAAGCTCCGGGTCCTGATTCCATCTGCCCCGAGCTTATACTCCATTCCGGAGCTGCTTTGAAGTCCTGGTTACGTGACTTCTTTTCTTCCTGTTTGCGCCGACTCAAAATTCCCAAGATCTGGAGAAGAGCGCTTGTGGTCGCGATCCCAAAACCAGCAAAGCCCGTGGGGGACCCAAACAGCTATCGACCGATATCTCTGCTCTGTGTCCCCTACAAGATCCTCGAGAGGCTTATCTACGCCCGCGTTGAACCATTAATCGATCCACTGCTCCCTAAAGAGCAGGCTGGGTTCCGACGCGGGAAGTCAACCGTAGATCAAGTTGTTCTGCTAACCCAGAACATCGAGGATTCTTTCGAGGCTAAAAAGAAGGCCGGTGCCGTATTTATCGATCTGACAGCTGCTTATGACACTGTCTGGCACCGTGGCCTTACCTGCAAGCTGCTGAGACTACTTCCGGATAAGCACATGGTCAAAATGATCATGGAGCTTGTCCGAAATCGAAGTTTCACCCTTACCACCGGTGACAGCAAGCAAAGCAGGCTACGCCGTCTTAAAAACGGCGTTCCTCAGGGATCGGTCTTGGCTCCCCTCCTATTTAACATCTATACGTACGATCTTCCTTCCATGATTTCCAGAAAGTTTGCTTATGCTGATGATTTAGCATTGTTGCACTCTTCTGGAAACTGGAAGGACTTGGAGGGGACATTAAGCCAAGACATGTCCACACTGTCAGCGTATCTCCAGACTTGGAGGTTGAAGCTCAGTCACACTAAGACGGTGACGACAGCCTTTCACTTAAACAACCGAGAGGCCAAACGTGAGCTAAAGGTCTACAACAATAGTAGACTTTTACCGTTCTACCAACCCCTACATACCTTGGGGTAAAACTGGACAGATCGCTCACGTTTCGTCACCATTTAGTGGCATTGCGCAAAAAACTATCATCGCGCGTCACACTGTTGAGGCGACTCGGGGGCTCGGGATGGGGTGCTGGTGCTAAAACACTACGCATAGCCACCTTATCTCTAGTCTACTCAACAGCTGAGTACTGTGCGCCAGTCTGGTGTCGCAGTGCTCACACTCGCCTCATTGACAGTGTCTTGAATGACACCTTGCGCATAGTTACTGGATGCCTGCGTCCCACTCCAACGGACCAACTACCTGTACTTTCAGGCATCCAGCCAGCTGAGCTTCGCCGACTGGGAGCGACACTCTCCTTGGCTTACCGTGGATCTCTGGACCCCGATCATATTTTGCATGGTCTTTTAAGTGGGTCCTCAGATACTGGCCAAGTGAGACTAAGATCCAGACGCCCGTTTGTGCCAGGTGCGCGGAATCTCTTGGACAATCTTGCCAGACTTGGCATCCGCGCCTCTGACTGGACAAATCATAAATGGAACGCGGAGTACTGTGAAAATGCTTCCAGGCTCCGTGCTTTTGTGCCCGGGACCAGTGTCAGGCCTGTTGGTATGGGCTTACCCCGAGCAGCTTGGGTTAAGCTCAACCGCCTGCGGACTGGTTTTGGGCGATTCCATTCGTCCATGCACAAATGGGGTCTCGCTCCTTCACCGAATTGCGAGTGTGGCGCCTCAGAGCAAACCGCAGACCATGTACTAACAATGTGCCCCATACATCGGGCACCACATGGAGCACGAGGTCTGACGGTTTTGGATGACGAAACTCGATGCTGGCTTAATAATATCACTGACAGCATCTGATCCAGGCAGTGCAGCAGTCTGGGGTAGTAAAAGGATAAACCCTCGGCCCCAGTTCTGTTTGTGTCTGGCCTGGAGTGGATGCCCTTCAAACGATGACGACGACGACGACGAGACTCATCTCTTTGAATAGCCGAAACAAAAATAGGTGCATTTTGAGTTGTTTTACATTTACGTTTAACGTAGATCTTTTTGGGGTTTCACTTGAATTTTGATTAATTTTGGAATATGTTGTCAAATTCGTTCTTCCAATCGTTGGGACGTTCTACCTACGTACACACTATAGCAGTGGTACGAGTATTTGTATACAATATTACATTGCTGATAATCATGTAAAACATCCTGTTGAAAAAAAGGCAAGATTTTTTTAGAAAAGAAAACTAATCTTGTTTGCACAGATTTAAAGCAATTACTGACTGTTGACTTTTTTTGTTTTTTGTGATTAAGAAAAACGTTTTTAATTCAAGGTAATTTTAGATATATCGGACACTTTTCTGCGCCAAATAGCTTGGATGCGTAAAAGTTAAAAAAATTTATTTCGGAAATGTTGTCAGGCAGCCTACTCAAGTGTTGCTCTTTTTTATTTTATTTTATTTTTTTAGTCATTGCTTGACAATTCACTACAACTTTGAAATGAATCGTTTTATTTTAGGTCGGATTATTGCTTATCCAAATCACCTGCAAATTTCAAAATAGCAAAAACTAATTTAGCTAATTTACTTTCGATATACTTTTTTATAATTTTAAAATGAGAATTGTAATAATAAATTTGAATCACCAAGTTAAATATGGCAAAAATTAAAAATATTTCAGAAAGTTATCTGATGTAGGTGAAAAAAATACTAGCGGTATGTTATAATCCAAAAATTTTGTGTTGTTTATGTGTAAGCAAAACTATATCTGATAGAATTTGCAAACTAAAAATAATGTTTAAAGAATTCTAATAAGATTTATTTTTATAATAAACAAACTAAGGCTTTATTAAACTAAAAGAAACTATTCTAAACAAAACAGAACGAACATTAATACAATAAATAAAATCACACACATGTCAACATAACAAGTGCTGTAAAGCGCAACTGACATGTGTTTCAATTACAACAATTTTTATTACTTCAATTGTTGTTGCGGCAATGATCGTTTGATTATATTGACTGTTAAAATAATGCTAGAGTTCGATTCTCTATTAGGTACTACAGAAATAAAATAATATTTGTACTATGTGCAATATATTGTTGTAATTGTTACAATAAATTCATAATAAATTTTTTATAGAATAATAGCCTTTATTACCAAATTTAATCTTTTGCCCAAATTTACTTGTAAGCAGAACAATAGGCTCTTAATCACCACTCACTATATTTTCCTTCCGGATTCAATGGAAAAACGTTAGGGATGTCAGGAGAGTCAGAGGTAATTTTTCCCTTGCTTTTTTGAACCCTTCAAATTGCTTCTTTTTTTTTTATTAAAAAGAGAGATTGTAGGTGGGCAGATACAAAAGTATTGGGTAAGGTTTGCCCTTACAAATATAGAACTTGATCAAAATATCAGATCGATTAAAGGTGAAGGCTTATATTTTGGGTTTTGTTTTCACCTTACTTTCAGGAAAAAAGTAGGGGTCAAGGACTGGACTGAAAGTGTTGACCTTATTTTTATTTTTAGTCTTCACTAGGTTTTTGCGCTAAAACGGCAGCGATACGAAGCGGCAAGTTTGTAAAAGCTAAAAGATGCCTTTTAAAAACCGGGGTGCTTTTTAATTTTGCCCTCCCCCGCCAAAATATCTTTACGGTGCCCCTGGTTTTTTTCACCCCAAACTTGAGCCTTGGGTAGGCAGCATATAATCTCCGAGACAGGCTGCAAAATGGAAGGGTATTTTAGAACGAAACTGCAGCGAACTTCAAACCCTTTTTCGTGCATGCATTTGCCTTGATTTTTGCCAAGTTAACTCCAAATGTATTTTCGCACTCTGTATTTCGCTTTGCTACTGAATCATTTTGCAGCGCTTATCCGCTCCTATTGCAACTGTCATGTTATGTTATAATTTTGTATTTGTACTGCCCTTCCTCTGTTCCCCCAAAATAATTGTTGGTTGATCGCGCCATCAAGGTTATTACGGTTCCTTGTGTAGTTATTTTTGCTACACCAGGTAGCAGAATGTAGCTACTCACGTGACCCTAATGTCGCGTGGATTTTGTCTGAGAAAAAATTAGGCGTCATAATAGAAAATCAATTAAATTACTTCGACTATATATACTTGGTGGACAGTAGTCGACTGACGAGAGACAGACTGAGTTATGACTGAAATATAGAACTGCTTATCACCAAGCCGGAGAAAGTGTCTTTCCCAAAGAAACAACAGAATGGTGCGAGTAGGTTTTGAACTGGGACCATGTCAATCATATTTCCAGTCGACCACGCTGCGGACATTACTAGACAAGCTTATGAAAAGAATATATCTTGTTTTTCGATTTATTACGCTTAATTTAAAAAATCTGTTTTGAGTATTTTTGTAACATCAAACACTTCCAATCGGGTGTTTTGGATCAGAGTGAGCACCTAGGGCTCTGTATTAGATAATCAATAGATTTAGAGACTTTTTAAAAAATATTAAAAAAAAACCTAATTGATGAGCTCGTATATCAGACCTGTTTAGTTGGAAGTGGAAGCGGTTTACTTTTCCGCTTCCGGGTCTGCTTCCGCTTCCAACTAATCTAAAAATTAAGTTGGAGTTTTCTTTGTTAAAGTAAATTTAAGTTGGTTGTTATGTTATTAGTATAAATAATATAATTAATATAACAGTTACGCATAAGTTTTAAAATAAAAACTATGATACAAGTAAAAATGCAAGAAACTCATAAATACAAAAGTTTCAATGGTGAATCCAAGTAAGTATAATTGGACTATTGCAGAATTAAAAAACGACTTAAGCATGATGTAAATTATACAATAAATTTTGTTTTCTTTATTTAACAAACGGTTGTTTTGTTTGCTTGCGATAGTTTTAGTGCTAAAAAGTTTATTTTTATAATTTAAAATCGCTTGGCTCTATTATTAAAGCTATACCCAGTTAAAAAATAAAACGTGAACAAACAGTCGTAAATTTACAGCTTTTATTTATGAAACTACTTGGCAATTATGAGTCAAGCACAAATCAAGAAAGTGAAAGAAGAGAGAATTGTTTGACCAATCTGTTTACTCTGTTAATAACGTTTATTTTCATCCATGAATCGCAAACATAACTGCAAGTGAGTAGTAGTTCAAAAACTATTCACTGGCAGTGGCGTACACAGAAGTATGTCAGGGGGGGCATGCAAGTCGAAAACATGATTATTAAAAGTGATTCCGGTCACGGGGAAAAGCTTTTCCAAATTTACATTCCAAATTAGAGTAAGCCTATTAGGCTTTTTAGAGCGCCTTGCTGATGCATGAGTTTTTTGCCTAACCGTTAACACAGCTATTAAATATCTATAAAATTTTTCACCAGTTTAACTCACTGATGTATTTGAATTAATTTAGCTCAAATTAAACTCAATTTTAGCAACGGCTACAATCACAAAGCTTTGCTACAAAAGTATGAAGATGATTCACTTCGTATAGCTACATATTGAACTCTATTTGATACGACGGTGATTGCACTTGGGTGAAAAAAAGTATTAGGTTTTTTAATAAATTATATTTTAATGGCATAATAGTTAGATTCAGAAATATTTAGTTCTGACTGCCTTATCGAACACTCTGTATTGCAACTAAAATCAACTATATATAGCTCAGTGTTTCATAAAGTGAGCCACTTGGCTGCCGAGAAAGAAGTTCGTAATTTGTAGAAAAAGAAAAATCTTTCAGGATAAAATTTAAATAAAATGTAAGTTGATTCTATATAATTAACTGATAACATAAACTGGCCAATTCTTTATAGTTAAACCTTGTCAGTTAAAAAAAATTGTTTCACTAAAGTGCTTTCCAGAGTATAATCGAGTTTCTTTTAGAGATCTTCCTCAGATGCTTAGCACTTGTTTTGCTTTTAATAGCAATGTATCTAGGCTCGTATCTCACGCAAAAACATTGCGATAAAACAATAGACATCAATGCACATCAAAAGTGAAGCAAAAAAGACCTGAATTTATGCTAAAATATATTTTGGTTTTAAAGGTTTTACTCAGATTAGCAAATTTTGATGCAAGTGGGGTGATAGAAAAGGCAATCGTTAATAAAATTACTGATAAAGTTTAAAAAGAAGAAAGTGCAAAAACAATAAATGTTTGTACCCTACTATTGTATTTAATTTGTTGCTAATATATTATTTACCTTTATGTGCATATCTTTGATCGACTTTCTTCAAGGGGTTTTGACCCCTGAAATCTTCCTTTGCGTACACCTATGCTCACTGGTTGAGCAAATGATTAACTTTTTGATGGTAGATAGCGATGAGTCGCGGATATTCGCGTGTATTGACCAAATGAATTGCGACAGAATCAGCCAAAGAGCCGTTGAAGGAACATAAGTTTAATTTCTTGACGAAATAGGTTAAAATATTGAAGTTAATTTTTGAGAAATGAATTCTTTAAACCTAAATTAAATAAAACTTAAAATTTATTATCAAACGAGAATCAGTAGATTGGGTCTAGTT
Organism: Diplosoma virens; assembly: GCA_963680785.1. Taxonomy (NCBI): domain Eukaryota; kingdom Metazoa; phylum Chordata; class Ascidiacea; order Aplousobranchia; family Didemnidae; genus Diplosoma; species Diplosoma virens. Next base: position 44,262,426 of record OY796889.1, on the reverse strand, counting down.
GTGTCAAGGCAGGTAATCAACCTAATGAGAAAATATATTTTTTGATTTTATTTAGAAAGTTTTTTCTAAATTTTTAAGTACAAATGCAACAAATAATTTTCAAGAAATTATAAACGTATTAAAAAAATTTTAATTTTAGCATCAGAACTGACAAAATTACCGCAAAACTTATACCAAGACAAACGATTTGCAACTTGAAACCAGCAAACACATTTCCGAATAGTAACAGTTATTTCGTGACTTGAACGCCCCGCTATAACTTTGGCCGTTACAACAACTGGACGCTATAACATATAACATTAGCTCAAATGGAAATGATGATGCAAATGTTGTAAACAAACCATGATTAAAAAAACAACTGTGCATTGGTCTTGTCACTCTTAAAATATCCAGCCAATAATGCTTTGCTGAAATCTGATTGCTGATCAATAACTTTAATTATTAACAAAGTGATTTTTATTATGGCTTCAAACGCTGCAAAAGATACGAAAGAAGTCTGTTTTAACAGCTGCACCAAGTTATTTGACAAGTTTTCTTTCACAACATTGATGAAATTTATCTCCCCTTTTTAACGAAAGTGTTTAAACCGAGAATCAAACTTGCATACATTTGATAACTTTTTGGTACCGCCTATTGAACCTTTACTAGTATAATGCTATATAATGTTATCTAATAGTATTATAATATAATGTTACCAAATAACAACAACAAAAAGGATGCAAACATTTTGATTATAATAAAATTCTTTACGTTAAGATTTTGTAAAATTAAATGCATAATTACTTAACAAATTATTGTTAAATTTTTTTAGTTGTTTTTGATTACGAGGTATTTTAAATTGATTTGCGATGGTTACCAAACAATGGCTTTGATATCACTGGAACTGTTTACGATCACAACGCTGTTTTTTTTTTGGTTAACACCAAGTGTAAGTAAACGTAAAATTTTATTAAACTTTATTATGGGTTAATTTATAATGCATTATTAACTATACAACGGTATTTTAGTCATCTAAGTAGTTAAGGAAAAAATAATAATTGGATTTAAAAGCGGTAAATATTTTACGTACGACAGTTTTTGCTGTCCTAGATTACAAAACAACTATAAGAATCAGCTAAAGTCTACTTTACCTGTGGCAAATAAAAAGTCAATCACAATAGCAAAAACAATAAGATGAATCGCTTATATGCAGTTTTACTTTCAATGAAATGCAAATTCTCTTTTTAATCAAATGTAGGCTATTAAAAACTAAGCTGTACGCTTAATTCTTGGTTGTCTTTTGTAAACGGGCCAAAAATTTGATCTTCTACCCTAATTTTAACACTTTTTCTTTCAAATATACCCTACAAATTTTTACCTTTATTTATTTCTTCTAAGCAATGATTCAATAAATAGTAAAAATTTGAAAAAAAATTTCAAGTAAACTCTATTGAAATGAATAACATGTGCTTTTCACTTTTGTTGAGGAGTTTGAAGCCGGAGCCGATAAAGCCGTCATATTTTACTTGTCCGGAGCCGAAGCTGGAGCTGGAGCCAATGCTTGAACTAGAGTTGAAACCTGAACCATAGCTTTAAAATTGTGGCTCCATACAGTCGGCTCTAGGGTTAAATTCCAGGGTAATATCTAAAGATCTAAGATCGTTTAGCACTAAAATAGGTATATAGTGTTAGGGAGGGACAAACTTAATTTCTCAAAACAAATTTCTTTAGTTAGGTAATTCTAGAAGATTTGGATCCTAACAGTCGGCAGCGTTGTCGAATGGTTAAAGCCCAGTGATTGTAAATGTCATGGTTTCTGTTCAAAGCCTACTTGCGCCGTTCTGTCTCATAGACAGCTTACAGACAAGTTACCTTTCCTCTGCTTGGTGGTCTTGGCAAGCAGTTTTAAATTTCAGTCATATCTCTATAAAACTAAAACAAGAAAACAAAAAACTTCAACCATACAGCATCATTTTGGCATCTCCGGAAACAGGTCGGGGTAATTGCTTACCCTATTTATTAGCATCTCCGTCGCTTTTTCGCTCGTCAGGAAGCTAAATATAGAGATAAAAGAAAAAATAACAGATGGATAGTTGTCAGCAAAAGTCAGCCATGCGCTATTGAAAGATAAAGAAAGATTAACTTGATATTTGGTAGACTTTTTTTGTTCAGACTGCCCAATTTTCAATTTAAAGAGGAACTGACATTTAAGGTGGTTATGTTCTTGTCTCGCAGAAGTGGTTTAGTTTCCAGGGAGACGGTGCTTCTGTTGCATTTTGTGCATAAGTATGATATTTCTTTGTTTAGGTATTGAGTTTTCTTTTAAATTTATTTAAGCAAGATAAATATTTCTCTATTATAAGCGTCGCATATATTAAATAAACTTAAAAAAAATAATGGCCGCCACAAATGATTTATTAAACCCAACTAAGTTTGACGCCTATTCTAACTCCTTAAAGAGAGCAAAGCAACTCAAGAATTGGCTCAAAACTTTCACTAACTTTTTGGAAAGGTGTAAAGCAACGACAGCACAGGAGGTTCGAGCACCCGATCGGTTGCAACTTTTGTTTGCTTATGTGAGTGCTGACGTGTACGAGTGCATCGAAGACTATGAAACTGAGGCAGCTGCAACAGAAAAACTCAAGAGTATCTATATCAAAACGCAAAACGTCATACGTATTTGCTAGACATAAACTTGCGACAATGAAGCAACAGCCAGGAGAAACTTTTGAAGAATTTTTCATTCGCTTTACCTTCTGAGCAAAGACTGTGATTTGCAAGCTGTCGCCGCAGAGCAGTATCGAAACGAACTATTGTAGTTCGAGACGCTTTCATAAACGGAATTTCATCACATTCCATTCGTCAAATTGAAAGATAGAAAAATTAAAAGAGATTTTTCCTTATCTCGATAATGTTAGTGTAGCTGGAAGAACGCAAAAAGAACACAACGCTAATTTTAAATCTTTTCTCGAAGCAATACGTCGTAAAAAATTTCCTCCTAATGAATTAAAAACTGTTAGTTCGGTCGACTCTATAAAAATCTTGAACTACCTTGTAAAAAATGGTTGCATTAAACTTGACCCAGATCGATTTCGTTCGCTAAGAGATTTTCCGCCTCCTGTAAATCTTAACAGCGTAAAAGTGTTTTGGGTATGTTTGGCTATTATGCAAAATGGATTGATCATTTTGCAGATAATGTTCGGCCTTTAGCGAAAACTTTTCCAATCGACAGAAACAATGACGCTTCAAGTTCTTTTTCGTCGTTAAAGCAAGAACTCGAGAACGCGGCATTACATTCGATCGACGGAAGTAAAGCGTTTGTTGTTGAGTGTGATGTCTCGGATATCGCAATATCCGCTACTCTTCATCAAGGAGGCAGGCCCGTCGCTTTCATGTTACCGACATTACAGGGTAGTAAAGTACAATACCCTGCACCTGAAAAGAAGGCTACTGCCATCACAGAAGCTATCAGAAAGTGGTCGCATTTGTTTAAGGCAAACATTTACAATTGTAACAAATCAACGCTCCGTGGCGTTTATATGGGTAGATCGGATGCGCTTAATTCAGCAAAATTGTTCAGGTTTTTGCACAGGAGACACAAGCAAGTGTTTAGACCTTTGTGTTTATCAACAGGCATTTGATAACAGAGAAATAAACCATAGTCAGAATCTAGAGCAGTGCTCTTCAACTTATATGCTGCGGAAAAACGAGAGACATACTCTTTGAAATAGAGCTAAAGTTATGTTTCTCTGAAGTAGCAACCTAAAAACTTAAAAAATTTATTATTGTCACAGACTTTGTTCGGAAATCCCAAAGGACCAGTTGAGCTAGGTAACCCGAAAACCTGCGCTGAAACAAAGCTGGTCATGTAAATTTTATTTTATTCCGGCTCAAGAAGTAGTCTTGCTATGAGCCTGACGGTTTATACAGTTGATTTAACGAAAGCTCGGATTGGTTTCGTTGAAGACTCTTCTTCACAACAAACAGAGACCACTGTCTCTAATAAGAACGAATGTATTACAAAAAATTCACGACCGACAAAACTTCTATTCCACGCTTTGCTACACTGCAAAGCGAAAATCAACACTATAACTTGATTCAATCAACACATTTAATTCTACCTCTGTAGAACAAAACTGCCAGCCACTGGCACAAAATAAATTCAACACTCGACGACCAATAAAAAAACTAACGGGCTTTCCGCGCCCAACCAATTACTTCCACTCGAGTCGTCTCCAAATCACATCTAATCATCATAATCGCTACGCATTGGCTTTATATAGAAAACAAAATCATGTGATGCAAACATGCTCGTAAATTCGAGATTTAGCCAGAACTCCCTGGAGAGATCGCTACGCTTGAATGCTCCAGAATATTCTGCAATATGCGAGCTGTAGTAAAGCTTGAAAAACATATTACGTCATACTGTCGGCGCAGAGAGAAAAGAAGATACATGTAACGAGCAATAGAACAAATTGGACGTATATCGCATAATACAAGAGCAGCGATCAAGAGGCGCAATTATTCTCTTATAACAAAACTATGAATTACTTTTAACGGGGATAAATTACATAGTTATGATTAAAATTATTATGAAGTGTAACAATTATGCAATACATCTCATTGTGTAATATCAAGACCTTTTTTTGGTTTTTACTAAACTTTTAATGCTTTTTTTCATATGAAGCTTTATTTAGTGATCATAAAAACTCTCTGCTAATATATTGATAATTTTTTTGATCAATTTTCAACCAGGCTCGATTGTGCACGATATGCGAAAATTGGTAACTTCAAATAAAAAAAGTCATCACTTTATTTTTTGAGTTTAAATTGAAGTTTTTAGGTTTTTTATGACAGCCAAATAAAACTTCAGGTAACGGAAAGTGTTCAAAATTTAGCTCTTTACCTGGCCCAGGTGTTCTGCTAATTTTTGAAATTTTTCAAAGTGTGCCGCATATTCAAAAAAGTAGCGGAGCACAGGTCTAGGGTATCAACTTTAACCAAAACAAGTGTCACTACTAGTTGTCAGAACTCATATGGCTGGATGTTTGAAAAACACTGTTAAATGGTTTATTGGAGATGGAAGGAGGCATCCAGTAACTACGCGCAAAATTTTAGTAGTACAATATTATTGGACCCTTTTGTAAGCTATCTCAATTTTGCACAACTTAAGATAGAAAAATTAGATGGCTACTCCGATGAGGTTCAAAGCTTCTTCTATTTTAAATTGTTTAATTAAGGTATTTTTACTATAAAACACGAGGTAATGTTATTTTTTTTTAGGTTTCAATTTAAAATTCAATTTAAAATTTCAATTTAAAAGGAGCGTTTCAATAAACTGCAAAAGACAATTTAGGAAATTACGAATTACCACTGCAAATTTAAAAAAGGAAAAAATTTAGTAACTCATTTCCTGTATCAAAAGAATAACACAATTTAAAAAATAAATAAAATAAGAAAAGCAACAAAGCACATTGGCAATGTAGGCAATAAGTAATTGAATAAATAATTATCAAGAGAGAATTTACATTCATTTATGATATCAAATCAACTTTTTTATTATCTATGAAAAGAGTATAATTACCATCAAGTGCTTTTCAAACAGTTTTCTTTTTTTTCTTCTTAGCTTCTTTATAATACGGTAATAAAAGTTTTAGCTGTTCTTGAAACTTAGCAGGTAGATGATCAGTAATGTAAGTATTTAAATTGGTGCTTCCACTTTCTTTACGCATAGCGTCATTTTGTCTAAGATTTTTTGCTGATTTAAAAATTAAATTTTTTTCGTGAATTATAAGTAACTTAACAATTATCGGTCGATGAACTGGTCTGCCATTCTTTGTAATCGGTTGTTGAGGAAGTCGATGAATATCTAAAAGCTTGATTTCATTTGTATTAATTTTTAAACCATTCTTTAAAAAATCTTGAAATTTTTCAATAGTTTTTCTCTTTTCTCGCAAACACTATTATTATTTTTTTGAATACCATGAATTAAAATATTTAATCTTTTATCATAAGATTCTTTTATAAAAAGTGCCTTTTCATAGTTTAACTAAAATTCTTCAAACGATTTAATTTTTTGGTTAAACTGTTTAATTAGGTTAATATCAGCTTTGGTATCTAATATTTAGAAGTATCAACTTCTTTACTTCTATTTTCAAACTTTACTTCTAATAAATTTAATTTTTCACTGACAACATCGATTTTGGAGTCAATGTTTGAAATTTTTTCTTCAATTTTATTTAATTTTTTTATAATTTCATCAAGTTTCTTTTCCAAGTTCAATATTTTACACAAATAAATCTTTTAAAAAGTAATTGACTAGCGTTAGATTAAGTATTTTATCAAAATCTGCTTTAGCCGCTATCTGTTCGATTTAGCAAATCAAGTTTGATGTTGCCTCTAGCATGACAAAACACAACTGTGAAAAATATATATACAAAATTCGCAAAAGTCAATGGATCATTCAGTGCTGTTCGATTCACATTATTATTGAATAAGGGAGAACGGGCACGTAGTAATACCTTTTTTTCTTTTTGCTATTTCTCTCATAATAAATTTTTTTTCAAAAGTATTGTTTAATATGAAAAATTTAGATCACTGTTTAACTAATAGCAAAAAATAAAATAAATAATTTTCAAAGCTTAGTGGTTAAAATTACAATTTAAATATTTAAAAAAAGCGTTACAATGTGCCTGTCAATGGGGTAAGTTGTAACAACAACAAAATCACTAATAAATGTTTAAATATAAATGCAATTTGAAGAAAACAACTACATGAAAAAGTAAACACAATGACATCACACATGGCCTAGTCATAATAGATGATGAAGGTCTTTCCAAAACTTGAGGCCACTCGTTAAGTAATTGTTGGTGTTTTGATTGGGTAAGATTGTCAGTACCAGCACTACAAACAAGCCTGTCAGTAACATCCGATGGCAAGAATTCTAAATGACTAAAGATGTCACGGTCAAAAGGAAAAATTCCAGCCACTTTGAAGCCTGATTGAATATTAATGGGTGTGAATGCTCACTTTTAACCTTATCAGAAATGTTATAAATAGTCATTGTTTTTTCTCTATTTTCTTTCATCAAACAATCACAAGCGCTATTACCGTCATCGTCGTTGTTTGAAGGGTATCCACTTCAGGTCAGACACAAACAGGACTGGGGCCGAGGGTTTATCCTTTTACTACCCCAGACTGCTGTACTGTTTGAATCAGATGTTGTCAGTGGTGTTATTAAGCCAGCATCAAGTTTTGTCATTCAAAATCGTCAGACTTTGTGCTCCATGTGGTGCCCGATATATAGGGCACGCTGTTAGAATATGGTCTGTGGTTGGCTCAGAGGCGCTACACTCGCAATTCGGTGAAGGAGCGAGACCTTATTTGGGCATGGAAGAATGGAATCGCCCAACACCAGTCCGCAGGCGGTTGAGCTTAACCCAAGCTGCTCGGGGTAAGCCTATCCCAACAGGCCTGGCATATCCCAACAGGCCCGGGCACAAAAGCACGGAGCCTGTAAACATTTTCATAGTACTCCGCGTTCCATTTGTGATTTGTCCAGTCAGAGGCGCGGATGCCATGTCTGGCAAGGTTGTCCAAAATATTCCGCGCAGCTGGCACAAACGGGCGTCTCGATCTTAGTCTCACTTGGCGAGTATCTGAGGACTCACTTAAAAGACCATACAAGATATGATTGGGTTCCAGAGATCCACGGTGAGCCAAGGAGAGTGTCGCTCCCATTCGGCGAAGCTCAGCCGGCTGGATGCCTGGGAGTAAAGGTAGGGGTCCGTTGGAGTGGGACGCAGGCATCCAGTAACTATGCGCAAGGCGTTGTTCAAGACACTGTCGATGAGGCGAGTGTGAGCACTGCGACACCAGACTGGCGCACAGTACTCAGCTGTTGAGTAGACTAAAAATAAGGTGGCTATGCATAATGTTTTAGCATCAGCACCCCATCCCGAGCTCACGAATCGCCTCAGCAGTGTGACGTGCGAGGATAGTTTTTTGCGCAATGCCACTAAATGGTGACGAAACGTGAACAATCTGTCCAGTTTTACCCCAAGATAGGTAGGGGTTGGACAGGACGGTAAAAGTCTACCGTTGTTGTAGACCTTTAGCTCACGTTTGGCCTATCGGTTATTTAAGTAAAAGGCTGCCATCACCATCTTAGTGTGACTGAGCTTCAACCTCCAAGTCTGAAGATACTCTGAAAAAGTAGACATGTCTTGGCTTAAGGTCCCCTCCAAGTCCTTCCAGTTTCCAGAAGAATGCATCAATGCTAAATCATCAGCATAAGCAAACTTTCTGGAAATCATGGAAGGAAGATCGTACGTATAGATGTTCAATAGGAGGGGAGCCAAGACCGATCCCTGAGGAACGCCGTTTTTAAGACGGCGTAGCCTGCTTTGCTTGCTGTCACTGGTAGTAAGGATGAAACTTCAATTTCGGACGAGCTCCATAATCATTTTGACCATGTGGTTATCCGGAAGAAGTCTCAGCAGCTTTCAGGTATAACCACGGTGCCAGACAGTGTCATCAGCAGCTGTCAGATTGACAAATACGGCATCGGCCTTCTTTTTAGCCTCAAAAGAATCCTCGATGTTCTGGGTTAGCAGAACAACTTGATCTACGGTTGACTTCCCCGGTCGGAACCCAGCTTGCTCTTTAGGGAGCATTGGATCAATTAGTAGCTCAACGCGGGCGTAGATAAGCCTATCGGGGATCCTGTAGGGGACAAAGAGCAGAGATATCGGTCGATAACTCTTTGGGTCCCCCACGGGCTTTTTGGTTTTGGAATTGCGACCACAAGCGCTCTTTTCCAGATCTTGGGAATTTTGAGTCGGTGCAAACAGAAAGAAAGGAAGTCACGTAACCAGGACTTCAAAGCAGCTCCAGCATGGAGTATAAGCTCTGAACAGATGGAATCAGGTCCCGGAGCTTTACCTGGTTTTAAATGTTGGAGGGCAGCAGTAAATTCTCTCTGTAAAAAATTGTCAGAGATATTTACTGCGTCTGGTGTTGTGGCCCTCCAAATGTCGGACAATTCTTGAGAGACAAGTCGAAATGACTTGCGGTTTATAGCCTCGTATTTCCCATTTCTAACCAGCTGAGATGCAATAGCATCGGCTGAAACGGGACAGTGACGAAGAGAGTGTCGTGACCTACCAGTAAGGTTGTTCAAAATACTCCATGCTTTTCAATTAGAGTGTGAGAATTCAATGCTCCGAACTGCCTCGGACATCGATCCCTCCGCTTTCTGTCAAGCTTGGCAAGCAGACCTGTAGCAGCCAAACTTGAGTTGTCTCCCTGAGGAGACTGCAGAAAGGTTTTTATGGAGGGATTCACACTCCCATGGAATATGATTATTTCGATATCCGCGTGGGATAGTCTTTTTGGCTGTTTTCTTAATGGTGTTACAGAAGTCCTGGTACGCCGCATCCACATCAAATGAATCAGGCGGCAACAAAGTCTTTGCGAATTTTTTCGTCAAAGCAATGTAATGACTCCATTTGGCCTTGCGGAAGTTCCATCGCTTAACAGGCATGTTTGGCACTGCCATGGAAAACCTTGGTGGTGTAATAAGCGAAGGTCGATGTTGTGACCTGGGGAACTTCTCAAAGACACGTCTATCCGGTAAGCGACTGTTTGGACCTACGCTAGCGAAAGCTAGATCTGGATTGGTGCCAGTGTTCCAGCGGCCGGAATAAAAACTGGCAGCGTCCTTGGCATTATATAGGAGGCAAGGAAATTAATACTTGCGCAGCCAGCCAGCCAGCCAGCCAAGCACTCACCGTCCGGACTGTTATCATTGTAACACCAGTCAACATGACGACAGTTAAAATCGCCAGCGTAAAAACAGGGGTGGGGAAACACTGGGAGATCCAGGGTGCGTAATCGCGTTGGCGGAGGTTTGTAGACGTTGACTATTTTATACCCATCAACGTCCACACACAGCCATTCGACCTTTGATGTCAATAGAGATTGGTCCAAAAGCGTGTATCTCAGTCGCTTGTGGACAAACGTGGCAAGGCCATGCTTTCTGCTTGAAGAACACCCAGCCAGTTGGTAGTTTGGAAGTACCAACTTTTCTGCATCAGTGCAGTCTCCTGCAGTAGGATGACGAGTGCCTCAGACTGCATAGCGAGGTGATAAAGAACGTTCATCTTGCTTGCAGTGAGGCCTTCGATGTTCAGCTGAAGAATAGTGGGTCTTCGGAACTTGTTGGTAATGGGTCCTGAAAAGGGCAGTTTTATCCTGGCATTGCTCCGTCCTGAAAAGGACGTTTGCCAATTAGCAGACCCACACTGAACATCGGAATGGGTGGATACCCTTCCATTTTGGTAGGTTCGGTTTCGGTCTGTCATCTTTATCACCAATGAACACACGTACTCACGGCCCAGGCTACGAAAAAGCACCTACCATCTGGGCCAGCGCTATTGTAATCATCTGGGCTACCATCTGGGCCTAGAGCTATTGTAATAACGCTTGAAAAGCCCATAAACTGCCCTATCAAGTGGCTGCACTTTATGGGAGCAATGGGGTGGAAATGAAAGCAAGACGATACCATGCTCTTTAGCATAGTCGATGGTTTCTAGAGTGACGTGGCTTTGGTGGTTGCCCAATAGCAACAGTACTTTATCTTTATTACTCGCCGCATGTGTTCCACAAACTATTTCAACACAAAATGATTAATCAAGAAAAAAAAAGTTTTTTGAAGTCATCCAGCCACTCGAATGAACTCTTACAATGGAACCAGTTGTAGCACCCTTGATAAAATGTTTTTTCCAGTGTACTCTGGGAAATATAAGTATAGGTGGGATCATGTTTCCAGTTGCACTAACAGCACAACAAAGTGTAACAAATTGGCATCTCTCTGCCGAAACAACAACATCGACTTGCTTAACACCGGTTGCAGCAATAATTTTTCTTGGTTTCTGTACTTGGTGCAGCCAGTCTCATCAACGTTCCAAATCTTGTCTAGTGTAAATCAATTCCTTAGTAAAACCGATTCATATTTGCCATAAAAAGCATTAACATTGTGTTTATTGAAACTAGTAGCACGATTAAGTGATGTGTTTTCTGGCGTCCTCAGCGTTAAGTTGGGATGGCGTTTCATAAAACCAGAAAGCCAATCGCTTCCAGCCTTTTTGCTGCAACCCAAGAGTTTGAAATTTTTAAGCCAAGTTTAGCTAAATATGCTAAAGATTTGGCTTCACTGGTAGAAAGTGCATAATATAAAGCGGATGCTTTAAAAAAATATTCCACAAAAAGAAGTTCTTGGCTAATATTAAATACTGACCAAGTATTGAAATTTTTGTATTTTCTCAACGATAGTTCTGTTATATCATCATCTTTCACAATAGCGGCTTCTTTGAGATAATTCAAATAGTATCTTTGCAAAGTCACTCGTGAAATTTCATATTTATTTGCCACTGTACGGCAAAACTTTTGATCAATCAGCACCTCTTTCATGGCTTTTTGCATGACATCTTTTGTTGTCAATCTCCGTTGAGTTTTACGTTTGTACTGGCGCATACTTTCAGTTAAGAAATACACCTATTACTCACTAAAAATAATAAAATAACTACAATTACTGACATTAACACAAAAAAATGTAAAGATATGAATGCTAAATAGCAATAATTAAACTGATATGAAAAATAACATTTTAAAGCAATTGTTAAGTATAAGTTATTCTTAGAGGTGTTGCATAAAACATATTCCAACTAACCCAGTAGTGTCAGAGAAATAAAATTTTACTTTTTATGTAATCATAACTAAGAAATTTAACTAGCTCTGTTTTTTATTGTAGCATTATATCTACTGTCAACTTATGGTAAACAACTTTTGCATATCTTTCTCAAACATAGTTCTACATTAAATTATCTAAGAGAATCTAATTTTACTTCAAGCTGTAAAATTTTTAAAATTTCACTCCTGTCACAGACTTTGTTTGGGAATCCTAAGGATTACTTGAGCAAGGTAACCCGAATACCTGCGCTGAAACGAAGCTGTGTCTAATTTTATTTAATTCCGGCTCAGGAAGTAGTTTGCTATGAGCCTAAAGCTTTTATAGAGTCGGCTTCGGTTAAGTTCTGATTGATTCGTTGAAGAATTTTCTCCGCAAACAAACAGAGACCACTGTCTCTAACTAAAACTAATGTATTATAAAATTTACGACTCAAAACTGAGGAAAATTCTCTTCCGCGCTTTGCCACTGCAAAGCGAAAATCGGCGCTACGACTCAATTTGATAAAAAATATGATTCTACCTTCGTAGAACAAAACAACAAAACTTATTCTTCTTTCGACTTCTCCCTACTCGGGGTCGCCACAGCGCGATAGTAATCTCCATTTCACTCGGTCTACTTCATCTCCTTCCCTAGCTCCAACCCTTTCCATGCCTTCTCTCACCAAATCCATCCACCTTCTCTTTGGCCTTCCTCTTTTCCTTATGCCTGGCACCGCCATCTCCATCATCCTTTTCCCCACGTAGTCTTCTTCTCTCCTTTTTACGTGTCCATACCAACGTAGCCTTGCATTCCGAAGTTTGTCTCCCAGCTTTGCAATTTTCGCAGTCCCTCTCATGTATTTGTTTCTTATCTTGTCCTTTCTTGTCACTCCCAGTTTCCATCTCACCATTTTCAACTCTGCAACTTCCATTTTTCCCATCTGTCTTTCCGTCACTGCCACCGTTTCCATTCTATAAAGCATGGTTGGTCTAACAACACTCTTGTACATTTTACCCTTAACCTTTGCTGATAACTTCCGGTCGCACAGATCTCCAGACACCTTCCTCTAATTCATCCATCCTGCTTGGATCCTTCTCCTTACTTTTTCTTCACATCTTCCACATTACTAACTGTTAAACCCAGGTATTTGAAGTGTTTTGCTCTCTTTACCTTTTCTCTTTGCAGCTTCAACTTTTTTCCATCATCCACACCCCCAACCCTCAAATATTCTCTCTTGCTCCTGCTCACTTTCAGGCCTCCTCTCTCCAGTACATTTCTCTAAATCTCCTGATCCTCCTCTAGCTCCCTATGATTTTTTTCTACACCGAACTATGTCATCTGCAAACAGCATATTTCATGGTGCGTCCTTCCCGATGTCCTCAGTCAGCCTGTCTATGATGATGGTAAGAAGAAATGGACTGAGTGCTGAACCTTGGTAAACTTCAACACCTACCTTGAATTCTTTGGTCAACCCTGCTGAACTTCTCACAGTTGTTGTCGCTCCGTCATACATATCTTGGATAATCTTTATGTAGCACTCTGATGTTTCAGCTAACCGTAAGCATTCCCACAGTTCCTCCCATAGGTACCCTGTCGTATGCTTTCTTCAGGTCAATAAAGGCACAATGCACTGCCTTCTGCCCTTCATTCCACTTTTCCAACAGCATCCTTACACAAAAGATTGCGTCGGTGGTACTCCTTCCTGGCATGAACTAAAATTGTTGCTCATCGATTTTCACCTCCTTTCTTATCCTTGCTTCTATTATCCTCTCCCACAATTTCATAGTGTGGCTCATCAACTTGATCTCTCGGTAATTTCCACATTCCTTGATGTCTCCTTTACCTTTGTACAAAGGTACAAGCACGCTTCTCCTCCATTCATCTGGCATCTTCTTTCCTTGCAAGAGTCTGTTGAAAAAGTTTACTAAAAACTCCACATCTTTATTGCCTAGAGCAATCCATGCTTCTACTGGTAGGTCCTTGAGCGTTTCCCTTCTTCATCTTCCTCAACCCAGTCCTGACTTCTTCTCCGGAAATATCTTCCACGTCCCTTTTTCTCCCTTCTTTTCTCGTTTCTGTTCTTTTTCTAGGGTTTTCATGGATGAGTAAGTTGTCGAAATACTCCTTCCATCTCTGTTTCACTTTCTCTTCTTCCATCAAAATCTCCCCAGTTTTACTCTTGATTACTCTTACTTGTTGAACATCCTTGCTTTGTCTGTTTCTCTGCTTTGCTATTTTGAACACCTCATTTTCCCCTCCTTTGTTTCCAGTTTTTCGTACAGTTCCTCATATGCCTTGTTTCTTGCCTTTGCCACTTCTCTCTTAGCTTGCTTTCTTTCAGTTTTATAGGCCAACTTGCTTGTATTATCTCTGATGGTATCCCATGTCTTTTTAGCTTTTTTCTTATCCTTCAGCTTCTCCTGAACTTCTTGGTTCCACCACCACGTTTCCCGTCTACTTGCTGTGCTAACTTTTCACAAATACGAATGCTAAAACTTACCCCATATTACAACTTGCCCTGGTCCCCCTACATATATTTTTCAATCAAACCCACGAACTGTTTTAAGATATCGCTTACTTTTGTATATTTTCGTATTTTCCAGATTTGTCAACAACCCAACCCACCAACAGGACTTTCACATGGAGCAATCTATTCAACAAGTTTCACTCTTACTTGGGATGTTGTTAGTGGATTATCATATAACATGGTGGTTGTAGACGCAGGAAGAACAATTAACAATTGCAGTGGAGGAACCAGCGTAATGTCACCGGTTAGTATAAATTTGAACCATTAAATATCAAACCTGTATTTTTGTCGAGATTAGATTGATTTTTCTTTTTCAACAAAACATTCAAGACAGACTCAAATAACAAAGAACAGATTAATTTACATTAATATTTTTTGATGTACATATAAATTTCAAATAATTTTTGATTTTTCAAATTTCTAAACGTTATTATTAAAATACTTAAAACAAACAAACAAAAGAATAAGTTAGATGATTCAGTGAATCCGTTTGTACAGGGGTTAGTTTGTTTATTTTGTGGCTTTAAAATGTGGACATCTAGTGGAAATTGCAACAGATTGTATCAGCCATAGATGGCCTTGAGTTCGTTGTCCGTAAAATTAAAAAATTAATTTCATTACTGATAAAGAGTCTCCATTATAATTTGCCATCAGAAAGAAACAACAATTTCCACACACAACAATATAAAACTACACGATAGAATATAGTTCACCATGTTTACCTTTTGTTTTTTGGTATCAGTTTCTCTCTTTCAGTTTCAATTTCATTTCAGTCTTCCTCTTTTAGTGGCCGTCCTTCTGGTCAACTCGGACTGGCGTCTTGTCGTGTGACCATTCGGTTTACAAATATAACAAGTGGATTTTCTTATTATTTTCCTGAGCGAAAATCGCACAATGTAGGGTCAAGTTATTTGGGATTACCTGATGACACGCGGAGGAATAACCTGCACAATATAGTCCGTAATGATTTTGATTTCACAATCAGCCAACAACTAATTTTCAAGAATCGAAGCAAGTATAGAAAAAAAAAAAAAATATATAGATTGCAAGCTGGCTTCCAAATGTACTGTACAATGAGCGGATAAGTTTTGTAGAATTTTTTACAAAATTTAGCAGCAGCTAAGCCAGTTTCGGACGGCTGTTAGTAAAATTTTATTATTATTATTTTTTTGATTAATATAAATGCAAAAACTAATGTTAATTTCCTGAATTAGTCTGCAACAGCAACTTAAGGTACAACGTATGACCTAGTTGAATATAGGATAGGGTTAGGATAGCTGATGTTTGTTACTTTCTGGTTTAAGCGGAATCACCATTATAAATAAGCAGCGTGACCACGAGTAATGAATTCGTCGTGAAATGCCTTTCTTAACGACATAACAGAAATTTCTCAGTAGACTGAGCGTCAAACGAGCGTCCTTCTCCTCGCAAGTCAAAATGTTTTTAGACTGTGCTTTGTTGTTCACCTAATTAATGACGATTGTGGAATATAAAATCAAACAAATAAAAACGACTTTTGATTAAAAAAAGCCAGGTAAAAATCCCACATAATTTTTTTCACTTGTGATCAGAAGCCACGTGTTTGCTCGAATCACAGAAAAACATTTTTTTGTTTTCATTTCAATTTTTCATTGCAAGTAAACTTCTTGATGAATTTATTTGAACTAGTCTTATACTGCCTTGTAATGTGCCGGGAAATAGCAGAAAGGTTGTGCAACTTGTGCACCATGCTTTAATCCAGTGGTTTTCAATCAGAGGAATGGTATCCACTTATGCTGATGAAAAAAATTGTAAGGTGGACGTCAAACACGGTGCAGATAAGTGCGGATGAGAATTGCCTTTAATTTTTTTATTTATTCTTTCTTCCTTCACACAGCACAAACTAGTATAAAAAAATTATTTGCCAGCTTTAGCGGCAGGTTAGTGATGGTTTTTAAAATCAGCAGGTTTTAAAAACAGAAAGCTTTTTCTAGAAAGTCTCGTGCTATTAGAACGCGTAGAAATTGTTTGTCACTATCTGTTTTGTCTTTTGTTGCCATAGAAATCACTGCTTTAGTGTATTTTAAAAGTTGGGCAATTTCTTTTTGGAGCGGCAAATGATGTAGTCTGAAGTATGGTTGTGCCCACCGACGGTATGAAAGTTATGGTCGGAGTTTGTAACGAGATTATTGCTCTCATAAAGCAAGGAGCCTTGAAGGTTTTGAATATTCACTGCAACATAGATCGCTAAGCATTAATGAACAAAGAGCTTTTAACTGAAAGAAAATTGGCATCTCGATGATGTAATTGTTGACGTTATTAAAATTGTGGCTACAATACTAAAAAACTCGAAGTAAAATTACGCATAAACTTTTTGATAATTGGCCCGTTGAAGAGTACTTGAAGAGTGTGGAAATTGTAAAGTGAGATTGGTATGAATTCCGGTACGGCTGAAGTGCAACTTGGCAAAAGATATTATTTTATTCCAACAATTACGTAGGTTTCACTAGATTCTACTTAACTGTTTTAGGTTGTGGTTGCTGTTCCGTTAAAGAGTACTTGAATGAGGAATTTGTAAAGAGAGATCTTAGTTTAGTAGACGAGAAGATTCTATAGAGCTCACCTATTTCAAGATTTTTTTGGTTTGCTGGACTAGATTATCTTATTTGGTCTGCTTAACGTTCCTCAAAACCATTTTACAAGGAAGTGGAATAATATATTTGCAGTCAGGATGAAGCGACATCCAAAATCACGTCAATTAACAAAAAATTTAAAATTTAAAGAAAGAAATTTGCAATTGCCTAACATCTTAAAAGCTCTACAGACGCTACAGACTTTCATGTCTTGATGT
This sequence comes from Diplosoma virens, assembly GCA_963680785.1. NCBI lineage: Eukaryota > Metazoa > Chordata > Ascidiacea > Aplousobranchia > Didemnidae > Diplosoma > Diplosoma virens. The sequence continues at coordinate 44,245,359 of OY796889.1, read as the reverse complement.
AAGTCGAATGAAATTAATACCATTTAGAGCAGCTTATTATCAAGGAGGTTCTAGGTAAATTCTACCTCGATATCACACTGTGTTGATTGTTGTTAATTTATTACTCCAAGTTGACAAGTACAGAGTACAGTAGTTGACAAGTGCATTTATTATTCTAACCTCTAATCCTAACCCTAACCCCAACCTTAACCCTAACCTTAACTCCAACTTTATATCTAACTCTAACTTAACCCCTAACTATAACACACTAACTCTAACACCTAACCTTTACTCTAACCTAACCTCTAACCTGAATAAAACCCTATTGTAGAATATGCCTTGGAGGAAGTTATCAATCACCTATCAAGGCATCCAGCTCTCATATGCATAGTCTGCTTGATAATTTTGAAGCTTACTTTCCCAGTCATCAGACAATAATTACAATCAAAGCTGTAGAATTTGAATCATAAAATAACAGCCAACAAGAACTTTGGGCTGTATTTTTTATAACTATTTTTTGTCAACAAGCGTTTTTTAGTGGTGAAAACACACTAAATTTTGTTTAAGAGCTCTTGACAGATCTTTTATAGACGTGGCAATCCAAAGGCTAAAAATGTTTGCAAAATTCAAATACCTACTTGGCATAAAAAGGTTTAAGCGCTTTTCTTGATATCAAAACAAAAAAGAAGAATTGTCTTCTTAATGTCTAATAATGAGACACTTGATGAGCAAATGCAGTCGGCTTTGCAGCAAGACATTGTTCCAAACTGGTCTAAAATGGCCAATCATGAGCACCCAATGTCGGCAGCGTGGTCGAGTGGTTAAAGCACCGGACTGATGATCAGCATGGTCTCGTTTCAAAACCTACTTGCGCCATTCTGTTGTGTCCTTGGGAAAGACAATTTACGGCACTTTCCCCTGCTTGGTGGTCTTGACAAGCAGCTCTAAATTGCAGTCATATCTCTATTAAATTACTATCGGACAGCAATATCTTGGCATCTCCGGAAGCAGGTCGGGGTAATTGCTTACCCTATGTATAGCGCCTCGGTCGCTTTCCTGCGAGTCAGGAGGATAAATATAGAGATAAAAATAAAAAATAAATAAAAAAAAAGTCGTTAATAAAATTAGATATTAAAATAAAAAGACGCAGATTTTTATGATTTATAATGGAGTTAATTGTTGTTGTTGTTGTTCTTTTTGATAAAAATGTAACAACCATTTCGTTTTGCCTTTTTTATTTTCCACGAGGCAAATTAATTTCAATGCATGCCTTGTGATTTCACAATCACCATTGTTGACTTTTTTCCTTCATTCAGCACGAGGTAATTTACACATTGTGTAATTTGACGTTTTTATAATTTGTAAAACGAGGTCAGTTAAATTTTTGCTAATTTAGGTCTAGGAAGTATTTTACTTATGTTTAACCTTTTTCTTACCATTGTTCCACAAAGGGAACAAATGTTTCAGAGCTGTTTTAACACCCTTACTAATAATTATAGATATTGTAATGTTGTTTGTGTGTTGTGTAAGGAGTTGTTTTGCCATATTGACCAACTTAATGAAAAATACTATGCGCATATGAATATTTATGTGATCGCCATTTTTATGAAAATTGCGTTTTCGGTGTAAGGCATACTTACAAATCTATAAAAATCTTTTTCGTTTTCAAAACGCTTCTAGCGTGCTATCATATTTAGTAGACACATTCGGTCACATCCCCATGCAAAAAGCAATTCAACATATATATATTGAGAAGGGTAAAATTTATCTAAAAAATTTTTGTTTCCTTGGTGGAACAATGGCAGTTTTTCGGACACAATTTTCTGATTTTCAATCGCAATGTCTTGAAATACATGGGCCTTTGTCTTACGCTAGGAAAGTAGCATTTTTCATATAAAACTATCCAGCTGTGATTTCAATGCAGTCGATAGAGATTTTATTTGTTTTAGCATTAAGTTCATTGTTCTATTTTTGTGACGTCACAGATCAGATTATCGAAAAATAACGGAACAATCGTGCTTTATTTTCAAACTCTTAGCGAGCAAAGAAACACGTTTATCAACAGTTTGTTTCAAGAACAGTAGCAGCAAAGTTTAGAAAATTGGGTCAAACATGGATACTAGACCTTTTTACGGTGCAAAAAGGTAACCTATGTATCAATGTTGGCAGAAGTCAACGAAACTATAGAAAATGCAAAAAATATAGTCAATGTTGTTGCATTGCCGCCTGAGGCAGGAGACTCTGATAGCCAGGAGAGCGATGTTGAAGATGTTGCTGACAGTATGGAAGAAATTTTTAGCCAGCTGGGGAACTTGAAGTAGAAAAAGACTTTAAGAGTGATAAAGAATCAGAAGCGACTCTATCATTAACTACGAAGAAAGAATTTCCCAAATGGAAAAAAAGTTATAACTTCAATAAAGCAATTTTATTGATGACCTTTCCAGTATTTTGAGAGATCGCATTCTCAATCTGGATGGTAGCTCACCATTTGAGATTTGGAGATTTTTGTTTACTGAGAAGATAATTAATCAAATTGTTTGTCAAACGAATTTGCATAAAAATCGAGATAAAAATAATCCTAATTTCCATATTACAAGCGAAGAAATCTACAAGATTTTAGGTATACTCTTACTTTCAGGGTATCATTCTTTATCTGAAGAGCATCATTATTGGTCTAGGCAACAAGATTTAGGTGTAGCAATTGTGTCCAATACAATGAGCAGGAACAGGTATCACGAAATAAAGAAGTATCTTCACTTTGCTGACAACCAAAACTTAACAGAAGGGAACAAAATAAGTAAAATGGTACTATTTAATACTTTATGAGATGTTAAATTGAGACCCAATTCAGTTTGGCATATTTAACAAACTTTTAACTGCGGACGAATCTATGTTACCTTATTTTGTTCGGCACAGTGCCAACATGTTCATTAGAGGAAAACCTATTCGCTTTGGTTTTAAGATTTTGTGCTTATGCGGTAGCGATAGTTATCCATACAACACAAAGATTTATTAAGGAAAAGAGAAAAAGTTGCAAAATCAACCTTTGAGATCTCGCGTAATTAACAACATGGTTGATGTTATCACAGCAAATTCCAGTGCTGCATGAGTTGTATTTTGATAACTTTTTTATAATTTATAGTTTGATGTCTGATTTAGCAAAAATTGATGTGCAAGCGACTAGCACGATAAGAGAAAACAGAGCAGCAGGCGCCAATCAAAAGATGATCAGCTCAAAACAGCTTCAAAAACAGGAACGTAGATGTTTTGAATATTGCTGTGATGGGACTCTTTATATTGCTAAGTGGCATGACAATTCAGTTGTGACGATTGCAAGCAACTGGGAAAGTTACATTCCAGTTTACAAGCTTAGACGCCGGGTAAAGGGACATGTAAAAGAAGTACCAAAGCCTCATCTCATAAAGGGATGGGGGGCGTCGATCTCATGGATTGGTTGTTGAAAGCTTACCGCCCAACAATACGTGGTAAAAAATGGTACTGGTCACTTTTTGGCAATCTTCTCAATACTGCGGTTGTCGCTGCATGGAAGATTCACTGTCAGATTGGAAATAAGAAAATAACCTACATCGATTTTAGGAGACAAGTGACGCTGTGCCTACTCAAAGATCAACAACACCGTGAAATAGAAAGTAGTGTTGCTGCTGAACTACCACTGGATGTACACTTTGATGTAGTAAACCACTTCCTTGGACCTGCAACAATCCAAGGTCGACGTAAAATGTGCAAAAAAATACAAGAAATATGTGCACAAAATGTAATATTCGTCTCCATGTGGAGCGTGGCAAGACTTGTTTTAAAACTTATACTCGTTGCTAATGCATAAGCACAAATAAAGCATACTTTGGCCCAGATGGTAGGTGCTTTCACGCAGCCTGGGCCGTAAGTAAGTCTGCTCATTGATTTTAAAATGACAGACCGAAACCGAACCTACCAAAACGGAAGGGTATCTACCCATTCCGATGTTCAGTGTGGGTCTGTTAATTGGCAAACGTCCTTTTCAGGACGGGGCAATGTCAGGATAAAACTGCCCTTTTCAGGGCACATTGCCAACAAGTTCCGAAGACCCACATTCTTCAGCTGAACATCGAAGGCCTCACTGCAAGCAAGATGAATGTTCTTCATCACCTCGCTATGCAGTCTGAGGCACTCGTCATCCTACTGCAGGAGACCCACTGCACTGATGCAGAGAAGTTGGTGCTACCACACTACCAACTAGCTGGGTCTTCTTTAAGCAGGAAGCATGGCCTTGCCACGTTTGTTCACGAGCGACTGAGATACACGCTTTTGGACCAATCTCCACCGATATCGGAGATCGAGTGGCTGTGTGTGGACGTTGATGGGTATAAAATAGTCAACGTCTACAAACCACCGCCAACGCGATTGCGAACCCTGGATCCCCAGTGTTTCCTCATCCCTGTCTGTACGCTGGCGATTTTAACTGTCGTCATGCTGACTGGGGTTATGATGACAACAGTCCGGACGGTGAGTGCTTGGCTGGATGGGCAAGTATTAATTGTCTTGCCCTCCTATATAATGCCAAGGATGCTGCCAGTTTTTATTCCGGCCGCTGGAACACTGGCACCAATCCAGATCTAGCTTTCGCTAGCGTAGGTCCAAACAGTCGCTTACCGGATAGACGTGTCCTTGAGAAGTTTCCCAGGTCACAACATCGACCCTCGCTTATTACACCACCAAGGTTTGCTATGGCAGTGCCAAGCATGCCTGTTAAGCGATGGAACTTCCGCAAGGCCAAATGGAGTCACTACATTGCTTTGACGAATAAATTCGCAAAGACTTTGTTGCCGCCTGATTCACTTGATGTGGATGCGGCTTACCAGGACTTCTGTAACATCATTAAGAAAGCAGCCAAAAAGACTATCCCACGCGGGTATCAAAACAACTATATTCCGTGTTGGGATGCAGAGTGTGAATCCCTCTATAAAACCTTTCTGCAGTCTCCTCAGGGAGACGACTCGAGTTTGGCTGCTACAACTCTGCTTGCCAAGCTTGACAGAAAACGGAGGGATCGATGGTCCGAAGTAGTTCGGAGCATTGACTTCTCACACTCTAGTCGAAAAGCGTGGAGTATTTTGAACAACCTTACTGGTAGGTCACGACACTCTCCTCGTCATTGTCCCGTTTCAGCCGATGCTATTGCATCTCAGCTGGTTAGAAATGGGAAATACGAGGCTGTTGACCGCAAGTCATCTCGACTTGTCTTTCAAGAAGTGTCTGACCTTTGGAGGGCCACAACACCAGACGCAGTAAATATCTCTGACAATTTTTCACAGAGAGAATTTGCTGCTGACCTTCAACATTTAAAAACAGGTAAAGCTCCGGGTCCTGATTCCATCTGCCCCGAGCTTATACTCCATTCCGGAGATGCTTTGAAGTCCTGGTTACGTGACTTCCTTTCTTCCAGTTTGCGCCGACTCAAAATTCTCAAGATCTGGAGAAGAGCGCTTGTGGTCGCGATCCCAAAACCCGGAAAGCCCGTGGGGGACCCAAAGAGTTATCAACCGATATCTCTGCTCTGTGTCCCCTACAAGATCCTCGAGAGGCTTATCTACGCCCGCGTTGAACCATTAATCGATGCACTGCTCCCTAAAGAGCAGGCTGGGTTCCGACGCGGGAAGTCAACCGTAGATCAAGTTGTTCTGCTAACCCAGAACATCGAGGATTCTTTCGAGGCTAAAAAGAAGGCCGGTGCCGTATTTATCGATCTGACAGCTGCTTATGACACTGTCTGGCACCGTGGCCTTACCTGCAAGCTGCTGAGACTACTTCCGGATAAGCACATGGTCAAAATGATCATGGAGCTTGTCCGAAATCGAAGTTTCACCCTTACCACCGGTGACAGCAAGCAAAGCAGGCTACGCCGTCTTAAAAACGGCGTTCCTCAGGGATCGGTCTTGGCTCCCCTCCTATTTAACATCTATACGTACGATCTTCCTTCCATGATTTCCAAAAAGTTTGCTTATGCTGATGATTTAGCATTGTTGCACTCTTCTGGAAACTGGAAGGACTTGGAGGGGACATTAAGCCAAGACATGTCCACACTGTCAGCGTATCTCCAGACTTGGAGGTTGAAGCTCAGTCACACTAAGACGGTGACGACAGCCTTTCACTTAAACAACCGAGAGGCCAAACGTGAGCTAAAGGTCTACAACAATAGTAAACTTTTACCGTTCTGTCCAACCCCTACATACCTTGGGGTAAAACTGGACAGATCGCTCACGTTTCGTCACCATTTAGTGGCATTGCGCAAAAAACTATCATCGCGCGTCACACTGTTGAGGCGACTCGTGGGCTCGGGATGGGGTGCTGGTTCTAAAACACTACGCATAGCCACCTTGTCTCTAGTCTACTCAACAGCTGAGTATTATGCGCCAGTCTGGTGTCGCAGTGCTCACACTCGCCTCATTGACAGTGTCTTGAATGACGCCTTGCGCATAGTTACTGGATGCCTGCGTCCCACTCCAACGGACCAACTACCTGTACTTTCAGGCATCCAGCCAGCTGAGCTTCGCCGACTGGGAGCGACACTCTCCTTGGCTTACCGTGGATCTCTGGACCCCGATCATATTTTGCATGGTCTGTTAAGTGGGTCCTCAGATACTGGCCAAGTGAGACTAAGATCCAGACGCCCGTTTGTGCCAGGTGCGCGGAATCTCTTGGACAATCTTGCCAGACTTGGCATCCGCGCCTCTGAATGGACAAATCACAAATGGAACGCGGAGTACTGTGAAAATGCTTCCAGGCTCCGTGCTTTTGTGCCCGGGACCAGTGTCAGGCCTGTTGGGATGGGCTTACCCCGAGCAGCTTGGGTTAAGCTCAACCGCCTGCGGACTGGTGTTGGGCGATTCCATTCGTCCATGCACAAATGGGGTCTCGCTCCTTCACCGAATTGCGAGTGTAGCGCCTCAGAGCAAACCGCAGACCATGTACTAACAATGTGCCCCATACATCGGGCACCACATGGAGCACGCGGTCTGACGGTTTTGGATGACGAAACTCGATGCTGGCTTAATAATATCACTGCCAGCATCTGATCCAGGCAGTGCAGCAGTCTGGGGTAGTAAAAGGATAAACCCTCGGCCCCAGTTCTGTTTGTGTCTGGCCTGGAGTGGATGCCCTTCAAACGATGACGACGACGACGAAGCATACTTTTCCCACAACTTGAGTGTTTCTGTAACCTTTAACAGAAAAACGTAGTTCTAGGTTAGTACGTAAATACACAGTAAAAACTGAAAAAACTTGTACAGTAAACCTCCAATGTTCCACAAAGGGAGTATGACGTAACTTTCGGTAAAAACTTGTTACGAACCTAAATCTTTGCAAAAAAGTTATTTATTACAACAATGGTAAAATATGTAAAGTTCATAAAAATCCAATCAGAGGAACTATAAGCGGTAAAATAAAGGTTAATGCGCTAGTTGTTTAGTTAGATTAGGGTTAGAAATATGTCATTATGTTTGTACTCAGATTGTATTAAGTTATGTGTATTAATTATTTCTTTTCATTCTATTTGAATAAGATTTAGAATTTTGTCGTTGTTTAATAAGCTATAAAATTTGTCTTAAAAGACGCCTAACATTTTTCTGGATCAACAATAAATCAAACCAAGATTAGTGAAGTGTGTTGGAGTCCGTTTCGACGTTAGTAATTAAAAATTGGCAACGAGAAAAAACAAACCTTTCTCGTTTCTTTAGAAGCCTTTATTCTTATAGAAGTAGGTTTACTGAGTGAAGGGTAAAACAGGCTTGAAGTTTAATTCAACAATTGCAACTTATCAAATTGTAACTTACTAACTTATCAATGATGAAAGAGCTGCTTTGAAGTCCTGATTACGTGACTTTTTATTTTCCTGCTTGCGCCGACTCAAAATATCCAAGATCTGGAGAAGAGGTTTTGTACTGGCGATGCCAAAACCAATCAAGCCCGTGGGGGACCCAAAAAGTTATTGACCGATATCTCTGCTCCGTGTCCCCTACAAGATCCTCGAAATGTTTATCTACGCCAGTGTCAAACCAATTATTGATCTATTGCTCCCTAAAGAGCAGGCTGGGTTTCGATGCGGAAAGTCAACCGTGGGTCAAGTTGTTCACTTAGCCAACAATGCTATGTAGGTCCCATACGGCCCCTGCGAGGGGTCCCGTACGGGACGCATTTTCAATTTTGTACCCAAGGAATCGAAATCTACATATTTTCAACCGATCAAAAATCTAATATTTTTTTCTCTGCTCATAAAAATTCTATCACTCAGCTCATGGACCGATCAAGGAGCACTCCATGTTAGTTGTCATGGCGAAGCTTTTTTTTTAGGAATATTTAAAGAGGATAAACAAACCAATCTGTTTCATATATAGAGTTTGCAAATGTACCGAAAAATAAATATGATTGATTCGCAAATGTACCGAAAGATAAATATGATTGAACTGTAAAGAGCTGAATAAGAATTTTTTGAGCAGAGAAAAAAATTTGGATTTATGATAGATTGAAAATATGTAGATTACGATTCCTTGGGTACAAAATTGAAAATTGCGTATGGGACCCGTACAGATTTGGCCGCGGGCACTGCAGTGGCCCAGCATGGGCTTACTGCACGAGTTTTATGTGGTTCAAACTATTTATGCAAATTTTTCCTGTTTTAAAATAATTAAAAAGGTTAGCTTATTAGCATGTTTTAATTTTTGATTACGGCTTCAAACTAAAAGCCAGATTAAATCCATGCCTTTAGCCATTGCCGTGCGGGGCTGCTACTACAGCACCCGCGGCCAAATCAGTACGGGTCCCGTACAGGCAGCCCTCGCAGGGCCCACATGGGCTCTGTAGAGCATTGATGGCTGCGCGGCTTACCCAGAACATCGAGAATTCTATTGAGGCTAAGAAGAAGGCCGGTGCCATATTTGTCATTCTGACAGCTGCATATGACAATGTCTGGCACCGTGTTCTTATCTGCAAGCTGCTGAGGCTTCTACCGGATAAGCAATGGTAAGAATGATCATGGAGTTTGTCTGAAACTGAAGTTTCACCCTTACTACCGGTGACAGCAAGCAAAGCAGGTTAAGCCGTCTCAAAAACGGCGTTCCTCAGAGCTCGGTTTTGGCTCCCCTCCTATTCAACATTTATACGTACAACCTGGCTTCAACAATTTTGAGAAAGTTTGCTTATGCTGATGATTTAACATTTTTACACTCTTCTGGAAACTTGAAGAAATTGGAGGGGACTTTAAGCCAAAAGCTGTCTACAGTTTCAGCGTATCTCCAGACTTGGAGGTTAAAGCTCAGACACATTAAAACGGTAACGGCAGCCTTTCATTTAAGTAAACGAGAGCCAAAATGTGAGCTAAAAGTCTATAACAACAATAAACGTTTACCGGTCTGTCCAGTCTTTACCTATCTTGGAGTAAAACTGGACAGATTGCTCCTGTTCCGTCACCATCTAGTAGCATTGCGCAAAAAACTATCCTTTCGCTTCGTACTGGTGAGGTGATTTATGGGCTCGGGATGGGATGCTGGTGTTAAAACACTACGACAGCTGCCTATTTCTCGTCTACTTAACAGCGGAGAACTGCGCACCAGTCTGGTGTCGCAACGCTCACACTCGCCTCATCGACAGTTTCCTAAATGATGCCTTGCCAATTGTCACTAGATGCCTGCGCTCCTCTCCAACAGACCACTTACCCATACTTTCATGCATCCAGCCAGCTGAGCTTTGCTGACAAGGAGCGACACTCTCCTTGGCCTGCGGTGGATCGATGGATCCTGATCATATCTTGTATGATATTTTAAGTCGGTCCTCAGATACTCGCCAAGTGAGAATAAGATCGTAGACATCCATTTGTGCCTGCTGCGCGGAATCTTTCAGACAAACTTACGGGACTTTTCATCGGTGCTTCTGAGTGGAAAAACTATAGATAAAAAACGGATTCTTGTGATGATACATCCAGACTCCCTATTTCATTACCAGGACCACTGTGAGGCCTTTAAGAGTGAACTTACCCAGAGCAGCTTGGGTTAGGGTCAATTGCCTGCGGACTGGTGTTGGGTGATTCCATTCGTCCATGCATAAATGGGGTCTCGCTCCTTCACCGAATTGCGAGTGTGACGGTTCTGAACAAACCACAGACCATGTTCTAATAGCGTGCCCATACATCGGGCACAACACGGTGCACAAGGTCTGACGATTTTGAATGACAAAACTTGATATTGGTTTAAAAACATCACTGTCAGCATCTGATTCAGGCAATACAGCATCTTGAAATAACAAAATAATAAACTTTCGGCCCAAGTCTTATTTGTTTTTGACCTGGAGTGAATTCCCTTTTAAACGACAGCGACGACGACGAATGGTGAATTTATCAAAAAGAAAAACTCAGCTGTTTTACTCCACTTTAGTATTCCTAACTCTAAACAAACTCTTAATGTCGAACCTGATGTTTTGATTATTCATCAGCAACTTTGAGTCTCTATGGAGCTAAAGTAAACGTGTTTATACTCGGCCGAGATTGTATGATTTTTTATGTTGAGTGTCTGATTGGACACATTTTATCTTGCGGCTGGAATGCTTACAAAACAAAAAAATGAAAACCGTCTTTTTAAAGATTAAAATGCGCTGCTTAAGCCAAATCTGTAGTTTTGAAAATAAAATGCGATTAAAGAATACTTTTGTGTCAACTTTTAGTATTTGTCGGCAGCCTGGTTGAATGGTTAAGAGCCCCGTGATGGTGATCGACATTGTTTTGGTTGAAAACCTATTTGGCCCATTCTATTGTGCCTTGGAAAGAAACTTTGCGGCCCTTTTTCCAGCTTGGTGGTCTTGGCAAGCAGTTTTAAATTTCAGACATATCTATATAAAACCAAAAAGCCAAATTAAAAAAATTTTAGCTGGATAGCAGCATCTTGGTATTTCCGGTCGGGGTACTTGTTTGCCCTATGTATAGCGCCTCCAATGCTTTCCTGCGAATCAAGAGGATAAATATAGAAATAAAATTAATAAAAATAATAAATAAATGTTTCAATTGCTTCAGGTAGCATAAAAATTTTTTTCAAAAATAACAAAACTTTTATAAAATTCTCACAATCTTGTTTGGTTTTTGTTTAAAAATGTCTAGCTTATTTATTATTAAAATAATAGGTCTTTTTTTAAATTAAGAGCCAAAACTTTTTGCTGAGTTTATAATTTTGCAGTTTTAAACTTTTATCTTTATTTAGCACAATGTATCTCAACTTCACTCATTGATGTTATACACGGTTGGTTTATGCGCGGTCGACTCTGGTCAATCAAGCCATCCACAAACAATCTCGGTTATGATGGGTGAGTTCATAAATAAAATTTAAAAATTATTATTTAAGTCGCACTAAAGTGCAAGTGAATAACAAAAATTTGATACGGGTATACTTCTTATAAGCTTTAACTATTTCAAATTTTTCAGATGCTTAAACAAAAAGATTTTATATTTCAATAAGTATTGAATAATTAGTTTGCTGGTTTTTGAATAAATGAAACTGTTGGGCTGTTAGCGAATTTCCTTTCACGCAAATCGAACGCTTAACATCAAACGTATGAACTAGTTTATTTTGACCGCGCCGTAAACTTTTTATGTATTTCTATTCGTATGCATTTTATTTTCTATTTATAGTCTTGCGTTGATTTCTTTTTGATATGAGTAAATTTGTTGAAAAAACAACAGAAAACGTATAGTAAGTAGCATTTTTCTTGTTAAAGCATAGTAATAATAATTCAAATCCAACGTTTGCATAAAATCCAACGTTTTGTTAAAACTTTCTAACTGAAACCAAACGCGACTTTTCATTATATTTCCTCATACACAGAAGCAAATATCGAGTTATGTGATCTTACTCAATCGATCGCTTGAGGCAACACGGCCAACTTGTGATCTTTCGCAACTAAAGTAGTGATCGCAAGTAATCCAGAGGTCATCGAAAGTTCAATTAATCATGAATAACTTTGCTTAAATAATTCGTCTTTTCTGTTTTTGACAGATTTAATAAAAAAACTAATTCAGTAGAAAACAGAACACTGGTTTACTTGGCTTCTTTAGAATTTTTAAACTTCATTTTATGAAGAAGCAAATGCTGTACATAGCCCAGGCAGTAAATAGAGTAAATCTAAACATACTTTGCTTTTTTAAATTTGGTTTTTTGAATGTAAATTGACGTTGAATCTGATAACAACTAAGGATATCTGACCTTATCGATGCATGAGGAGGCAGTTGTTTTTATAGAGTAATTCATTAAAAAATAAAAACTACGAAATTTTTTTCAAGTCAAGACGTAATTAATGAACATCTCATTTATTTCAACTCCATTACATAATTAGAGCCATCAACACAAATTAAAGTAAAATAAAAAGCAGAAAAAAACACAGCAAAACGACAAACGATAAGCATTCTAGCATGCTGTTCTATAAATGAGAAGAAATATTCGAGTAAATAGTAAAAACAGTTCTACAGTAACTACGGTTCTCTATTTTCTAAATAAATATACGCCAACTTTTTATTTCAGGTCCTCCACCCCCATCCAACATACTAGTTATCAGCAGTACAACAACCACTATGCTGTTGGAATGGGATGATAAATGTGAAGATAATTCAGCTCTGTGTGACAATAGTAGAACAACTTCCGAATATGAAATAACTTACCATGCTGCTGGTGGTGGAATTGTCAATAAAAGACAATTACCAGGCCCTGCATCGCAATATACTTTGGGTGGCGTAAATGCAAACAACAATTATGAAATCAAAATTATGATTGTTGCAAATGGATCAAATATTTTCAGTGATCAAAGTAAACCTGTGTTTGGAACAACAAGTGGGTGATTAATATAGTACAACTATGAACAATATTTCTGGAATTGTTAAGCCAGGGGGTAAGCAATCTTTGTCACAAAAAGGCTGGTTAAGAAAAAAGATATGTTTGCAAGGTGTCTACTTCAACTAAACACTGTCTTATATTTTCAATTTTTAGCAAACAATTACAACGCAAATTGTAATATCCGTAGATTCGGAGCCGAAGCCAGAGCTGGAATTGCAGCTCGGAGTAAACTTCAAGAGAAGTAAAAGCAGAAGCTGAAACCAATTGCTTGTAAGATAGCTCCGGTTCCAATTTGTACATTCGATTTACTAAAAAAATTTTTTGAGCCCAAAATTCTTAATACGAAGCCTTAAAAACAGCTGTTTAAGAAATTTCAAACATTTTTGCTAGCTCTCTTCAGAAAGTTGTGCTTGAATGAACCGTAAAACTACTAAAATATAATCTTTGTACGATTTCAAAACTCCTTTAAGTTGGTTGAAAAATGAAGTTTATTAAAAGTTGATATAATATTTGAATAAAAAGTTAACCAATAAAATATTACTCCGTTTCACCTGCGAAAGAAATTTATTGAAAAGAGAAAAAGATTTAAAAGATTCTAAGCTAGAAAAAAAAATAACAGAATGGTTAAATGAAGTTGATATTAGCAGTTAATTTGATACCCAAAAGCTAAATAGCTAAAATGCAGCTGTTTCTAGACTTATATTAAGAAAAGATAATAAAAAGTTTTAAGAAATTAGCCGTAAATTATTTATATGAATAGTGCCAAACCTTTCTTACAATGCTGAAATGAGACAGTCATCAGTACAAACTTTTAGGAAAAAAACGAAAATTCTTTGAAATGCCTCTTTTGAAGATTTTCTAACCAATATCATCAACTCAAAATCTTTAATAGAAGCAAAAGCAACGAAAATACGGGCATTGCTGTCAAAAAACAATCAGAAATAAAATAAGAAAATTTTAAAAGTTTTGATTTTGACAATAACCAGTTGCGGTTTCAAAAAGTACATTGAAAAAGGACCAATCAGAAGTGTTGAGAAAATTGAATTTCGGACAATGCAAAACAATGTACTGATTTTGAAAAAATATATAAGAGAGAAAATTTAAAAAGTTGAGATTTTATTTTGAAAAGTATTATTAAAAATATATGTATAAATCAGAAAAATATCTTCACGGGGGTGCAAAATCTTCTGCCAGACAGCTGTTTCTACTGATGAAGTCTCGTCAGTGACAGTTTAACTTGGCAAAAAAATTTTTTGAATGAAAAAGAGTCAAAAGAGGGTAAGTAGGAGTAGCTAAAAGTTCATAAAAGAGGGCTTTCTTGCTTGCAAAGCAACCTTCGACGTTTTGCTGAAAAATAGTTGGCCTTCGGAACTTGTTGTCGGCCCTAAAAAGCGCAGTTTTTTCCAGACATTTCCCTTTCTAAAAAAAGCCAGAACCTCGCTGATCATTGAGATAGGTAGATATCGTGGTTTGGCTTGGGTCTGTTTTGGCTGTTTTAGTTTTGTTTTGTCATGTATAGTAACAAGAACAGACTTACTTAGTACCCAGGTTGCAAGAAAGTAACTGGGATTTGGGCCAAGTGTTGCGCCTCTGAACAAACCACAGAGCACATTCTAATAGCGTTACCCACACATGGGGCACAACATGAGTACGAGGTCTGACAATTTTGGATGACGAAACTCGATGCTGGCTTAACAATTTCACTGCCAGCATCTGATCCGGGGAGTACACCAGTCTGGGGTAGTAAATAGACAATCCCTCGGCCCCAGTTCTGTTTGTGTCTAACTCGGAGTGAATGCCCACTTCAAACGACGACAACGATAATAGAGGACTACTTGAATTGGATAGTTATATCAAGAAAGAATTAAAAATTGGTTGTTGATTTGACAAGTCCATTTTTTTAAGAAATTTTTAAAAGTATGTTGTTTTGCATCGTCTCAAATATATTTTTCTCTAATCATTCGTAATTTTTTTTATAACAATACCCATATTTTCAATGTGTATTATTGCTTTATATAACATTACTCTTGAACATACTTGACCAGAATTAATTCTCGTCTTTCTCCGTCAAACCTTTTTCAATAGCTTTTCCAATTTAATTATCACTATTACGTTCGGCACTATCCCTATTATTAATTTACTGCTAATTTGTTTTGAAATCTTTTTTTAAATTGAAAATTTTTAGACTTACCCTAATACGTTATGTTTTCAATTAAACTCCTTCTAATCAACATAATTAGGGTTTCGGGAATGTGATGAAAATTCATTCCAAAGCAAACAAGTAAAATTCAGGTCGAAATTTTGAAAAAAAATTGATTTTTTCAAGAGCAAGTCGCACATTTTTGGTTGTAAAAAAAGAAAAAAAATTTTAAACTCTTATTACTGAAAAGTATAGGATTTGTTATTTACTTTGGCGTTATGATTGTTTTTGTTCTTGGCGATCGTGACTAAAGTGAAAACAAGATGCGATTGTTGTGAAGCTTTTCTTTGCACTGGGCATCATTCGCCCTGAACGCGAGGTGGCCGCGTGGCTTGTCGTGCGTATCAATGGCGAATGTGATGGACATGGCGCAGTTTAAAATTTATTCGCCTCGTTCTATTTGTCTCTATCAGAAAGGCGCTCTACGGCACTTTCCATTGCATGGTGGTCTTGGCAAGCAGTTTTAAATTTTCTGTAAAACTAAAAAACAAAATAAAAAATTTCAAGCAGACAGCAATATCTAGGCATCTTTGAAAGCAGGTCTGGGCCAAGGTTGTTCGTATATTAATCAGCAAGTGAATAAGATAAATAGACATGATAAAAAACTTCAATGAAAGAAAAATTAATAGAGGCAAAAATCTTTATTCTTTTAAACGGCTTTTAAATACTTTTCTGCCTAATATTTCCGTAAAAATAAACATTGCGTAAAAATTTAATTTATATTTTGTTGTGGAAAATCTCTGTTATAAATTTTAAATCATATTGAAAATTAATTTAATTTAATTTATTCATTTAAAACAAACCTAGTAAAACTTTTGAACTTTCAAGTTGCTTCAAAATATTTAAACTTTTGTTTTAAATATAATGAAGCCTAAGCTGCATATGGAGCTGCGGTATTATCAACTCCGGGAACCAAAGGCTGAGCTAATTTTTAATAGAAGATAGTTCTGGTGCTCGAGCGAGAGTAGCTGTATATTAATGCTGGCTTTAAAGCCCCGCTAGCTTCTTTGTCGTATGGCTGTACTGGCTTGTATCCTGCTTTTTGTTTGAAGGAGAGACACCGCGATGAATAGGTAAGCAGCATAACCGCGATGAGGAATTCATCGTAAAATGCCTTTCAATCACTTTACCAGGCTGATGGCGTTAAGATACGCTTTTAATTGTGGATATTAGTGTAGGTAATCAGGCTGGCTCTATTGAAGAATTGGCGTAAAGTGGAATTTCTAAGAACAAAACAGAACCACTCAGATAAGCTGAGGATCGAATTCGCGTTTTTCTGCTCAGAG
Organism: Diplosoma virens; assembly: GCA_963680785.1. Taxonomy (NCBI): domain Eukaryota; kingdom Metazoa; phylum Chordata; class Ascidiacea; order Aplousobranchia; family Didemnidae; genus Diplosoma; species Diplosoma virens. The sequence goes on along the minus strand of OY796889.1, from coordinate 44,229,034 downwards.
ACCATAGTTGTTACCACACTGTAGTATTCTGCTGAGAAAAAAATAACCTCAGCATTCGATATTTTTGGGCGGTGACTTATTTAGATAACCGAGCCCGACTTGCATAACTTTCCAGATCTAACGGGATAAGGATCATTGAACGTGGTAGGATCGCAGGCACTCTAAATCCATAACCCCAATTATCACTGTATTGCTTGAGTCGTGTGAAAGCATGCCAACGAGTGCTAATTTTGAAAGCTTCTGTAATATAACCACTCTGCGTTTAACGGCTATAACAATTAATTTTATTTTACATTCTACGAGCCCTTATATCGCCGGTTCCCATCCAACAATGCTGTGCAGGGCCTGTGAAGGCAGATTGTACGGGACCCGTACCCATTTGGACCGGCTACTGCAGTAGCCCGGCATGTGCTAACCGCTCGGGTTTTATGTGGTTTTCAGGTTTCTTATGTAATCTGAAAGAAAAGGATGCTAATAAATTTATCTTGTAAAGTATTTGAAAAATGTAACAATGGGCATAAATAAATTAAAATGCATGAAACTTGTGGGGTAAACCCATGCGGGGACATTGCAGTGCCCGCCGCCAATTCGATTCAGATTTATTTATTTATTTTTTCTCTATGTTTATCCTCCTGACTCGCAGAAAAGCGACGGAAGCGCTAATACTTAGGGTAAGCAATTACCCCGACCTGCTTCCGGCGATGCCAAAATATTGCTGTCCAATTAAAATTTAATAGAGATATGACTTTAATTTAGAACTGCTTGCCAAAACCATGAAGCAGGGGAAGTGCCGAAAAGTGTCTTTCCCAAGAATACAACAGAATGGCGCGAGTGGGTTTTGAACCGAGACCATGTTAATCACAAGCACGGCGCTCTAACCACTTGACCACGCTATCGACACGAGATTCCGCACGGAGTGCCTTTACAGGCCCTTCATATCATTATTGGCTGTTAGGTGTTGGTTATTTTAAATAGAAAATAGAAGGAACAAAATTTTAACACAATAAAAACTCATCAAATTTCTCGCACTAATCTAACATCAAAAAAATGGTAAGGGTAAGGAATTTAAATAATGCGTCCTCAAGTCTTGCTATGAAATTTGTGGTTAATTAAGCTTTTAACAAACAATGTTAAAGGGAAAAAATTTTCGTTTTTCGAAAATGAAAGACTCAGCTTAGGTAGTTTGGCCATGTAAACTGAATATCTCAGAAAAACCTTTTCAAAAAGTTTTATTTGCCAAAGCAATTAGGAAAAGGTCTGCGGAACCATAAAGAACTTGTTGTTTAGAATAGTGTTTCCAAATTTTTTTTAAAGCGACTCAACTTTTTTAAAAAACAATTTATCAAAATCTTGCGAAGCAGAATATTCCAAAATATTAATAGACATGCAGTAAAGCTTTTTATGACAATAAAGTTACATCACTATTACAAAGTGATTACTTTTGCTGAACGTTTGTTCGTCAAATCACTTTATATTCAAATTAATGAGAAACCTATGCTTGTTTGTGTCGTCGTCGTTTGGAAGGGAATTTACTCGGAGTCAGACACAATAGTATGTGACCGAGGGTTAATCTTTTTACTACCCTAGGCTGCTGTACTGCTTCGATCAGATGCTGGCAGTGATGTTGTTAAGCCAACATTGAGTTTACTCATCCAAAACCATCAGACCTTGTGCTTTATGTGGTGCCCGATGTATGGAGCACGTTATTAGCACGTAGTCTGCGTTTGTTCAGTGGTGCCTCACTCGCAGCTCGGTGAAGGAGCGAGATTGCATTTGTGCATGAACGAATGGAATCGTCCACCACTCCGCACTACTCTGCAGGCAATTGACCCTAACCTAAGCTGTTTGGGGCAAGCTAATTCCAACAGACGTAGCACTGGTTATGGGTATAAAAACCGGAGTCTAGATGCACTTTAACAGTACTATGTGTTCCATCTGTAATTAGTACTTTGAGAAGCGCGGGTGCCAAATCCAGCAAGGTTATTTAATGATTCTGTGCAACTGGCACAAACGGGCGTTTAGATCTTAGTCTCTCATGGCAATTATCTGAGAACCAACTTGAAAGACCATACAAGATATGATCAGGATCCAGGGATCCACCGCAAGCCAAAATGAGTGTTGGTTCTATTTAGCGAAGTTCAAGTAGCTGAATACCTGAAAATATTTGTAGGTGGTACGTTGAAGGGGGACGAAGGCATTCAGTGGCAATGTGCAAGGCCTCATTCAGGACACTGTCTATAAGGCGAGTGTGATTACTGCGACATCAGATTGGTGCACAGTACTCATTTGCCTGCTTGTCGTCAGTACTTTTTTAAAATCAGGGAGTCACTTTAACAGTGACGTGCCGCGAAGCTTGTGGTTGGTGAGACACTAATTCTTTAAAGAAATGTTAGTACCAATTCTATTCAATAATAAAAAAAAAACAATGCTCTACTTAAAAAAAGGCAATTTGAAGTATTCTCTGATATTTAGTTAACCTTTTCTGAATTAAAAAAAACATTTTTATTATTTTTTCTCTAAAATTATCCTGCTAACTCTCAGAAAAGTGTCGGAGGCGTTATACATAGGGCAAGCAATTAACCCGACCTGCCTCCGAAGATACAAGATATTGCTGTCCGTTTGATATTTGTTATTTTGGTTTTTTAGTTTTATAGAGATTTTAATAAAATTTAAGACTGCTTACTAAGAACAGGAGAAAGTGCCGTAAATAGGGAAAGCGAAATAAAAAAATTTATTTCCAAGAACACAGCAGAATGGTACGAGCAAGTTTTGAACCGAAACCATGTCTACCCACAACTACGGCGCTTTAATCACTTGATCACGCTGCCGACAAAAAATGTTTTAAAAACTTTGCAAGTTTTTCATAAACAAAACATTTTAACATTAAAATTGCAAAATTTGTTCATTTAGAGACAAATCAGTTCTTTAGTTTTTAAAACTCTTAAAAGATTTAATTTTGAATGAGCCTCCGATTTCACATGCTTGCTAAAGCTTTTGTAAGTGAATTCACGCGCGAAGGGGCTTAAATCCTTAAATTTTTGGGCAAATAGCCTACTTTTTTGGCGCAGCCATGACCTTCTAAAGATATTTTTAAAAGGCCATTGTATTCACGATACGTTGATGATATATTTGCTGTATTTGATAACTCTGATCATTGTATTAAATTTCTCGATTTGCTTAATTCTCAACATAATAGTATTAAATTCACAGTAGAGCTCTCTTCTGACACCATACCATTTCTTGATGTTGAAATTAGGCTTAATGAAACAGGGATTGATACTTGGGTATAAAGAAAACCTACAAACACCAATTTAATTTTGAATTTTAACGCGCTGTATCCCACTAAATCGAAGTCTGGATTAATTGTATGTTTTTTAAATCCAGGCAAGCGTATTTTTTCCTCCGATTTTTTGTTTGATAAAAAAGTTAGTAAGACTGGAAAAGAAAATAAGTTCAGCAAGATTAAATGAAGTTCATATTAGTAATTAATACGATACCCAAAAGCTGAATAGCTAAAATGCATCAAATTTTTAGACTAACATTAAGAAAAGATAATAAAAAATTTTAAGAAATTAACCGTAAATTATTCATATAAATAGTGCCAAACTTTTTTTGCAACTGAAATGAGACAGTCATCAGTAAAAGCTTTTCGGAAAAAAATGAAAATTTCTTGAAATACCTCTTTTGAAAATTTTGAATTTTAACCAACTATCATCGAGTCAAAATTTTTAATACACGCGATAAAAATTGAAAACATTAAAATTGCTATCAAAAAACCAATCAGGAATGAAATAAGAAAATAGTAAAATTTTTGATTTCGACAACAATCACTTGCAGCATCAAAAGGTACATTGGAAAAGGACAAATCAGAAATGTTGAAAAAATTGAATTTCGGACCATGCAAAACAGTATACTGATTTCAAAACAAATATACAAGAAAAAAATTTAAAAAATTAAGATTTTTGTTGGAAAAGTATTATTAACCCGTTAAGTGCGGAATTAAATTTTCATTATCCGAGTTACATTGCGTAATTAATTTCGCACCTCGCTGTTTTTCTCGTCTCGATCGATTATAATTGCTGCTTGTGCGAGAATATAGCAAGAGCGAGAAGCGAAATAATCCGCACTGTAAAAAGCTGCAACGATCAAGACGTATATATCCGTCATGCGCACTGAGAGAGCGTTTGGCCTGGACGAGTATACTCGTCATGCGCACTTAACGGGTTAACCCTCAATCTACGTTGGGGTCCAATGGACCCTGTGATGAGATACCAAAAATTGACTAATTAATTGTTGGCTTTATTAAACTAAATTCGCTACCATAAATCAGATTCTAAAATAAAACAAAATGCATTAAGTAAGAACACATTAACGAATATACAAAATATATTAATAAAATCAACTTAATAGTTAATAATAGTATGGCAGCTAATAGCTTACTCTGCAGTTACTATTCATCGCAATTTAAACAAACGAAACATTGCAATTTAAACAAACGAGACAGTAAAACGGAGGAATTAAAGACCACGCATTTTAAGTTTAAACGGGCGTTTATTGCAGAAGTAAACAATAAAGATTTGCAAGTTCGAGTCTTTATCGAGATATAATCTTACGACATTTCTCCCAACTAAGAAAAATTTATACTAACACTGTTAAAATCGCAAGTAGCGGTAAAATTAATGAGTAATAACGTCCCCGTATCTTTCGGAAGGTTTACGGATACCCGAAGATCGTCGCAAAGGTTGATTGTTGTTCTCTTCGGTATTTAAATTCTCGTCCTCCGTTTGGACATCGGATTCATTATATTCAAGCTCAGATGCTTCTTTGGTTTGCTGCAATTGAGGCAGTTCAAGAAAGACGGATTGCAATTGAGGAAGTTCGGTTAGTCTCGTCGAGGCATCAGATGTCAATACGTCGGTGAGCAGCGGTGCTAAATTGTTGGTAGATACGGAACTCTCTCGGCCAGAAGGAAACCGAACTTGAGCGAAGCTGGGATTGGCAAGAAGTAGCTCTACTTCCTCAACCAAAGGATCGTCTTTGTTTCGAATGAATCGCGGCAGTAATACAGTCCCTGGTTGCAGAAGCCACGCTGGTAAGCTTTTGCCTAGCATTGACCTTCGCTGGCCCAGATGGTAGGTGCTTTCTCGCAGCCTGGGCCGTGAGTAAGTCTGTTCATTCATTTTAAAATGACAGACCGAAACCAAACCTACCAAAACGGAAGGGTATCCGCCCATTCCGATGTTCAGTGTGGGTCTGCTAATCGGCAAACGTCCTTTTCAGGACGGGGCAATGCTAGGATAAAAACTGCCCTTTTCAGGGCACATTGCCAACAAGTTCCGAAGACCCACTATTCTTCAGCTGAACATCGAAGGCCTCACTGCAAGCAAGATGAATGTTCTTCATCATCTCGCTATGCAGTCTGAGGCACTCGTCATCCTATTGCAGGAGACCCACTGCACTGATGCAGAGAAGTTGGTACTACCAAACTACCAACTAGCTGGGTCTTCTTTAAGCAGGAAGCATGGTCTTGCCACGTTTGTCCACGAGCGACTGAGATACACGCTTTTGGACCAATCTCCACCGACATCGGAGATCGAGTGGTTGTGTGTGGACGTTGATGGTTGTAAAATAGTCAACGTCTACAAACCACCGCCAACGCGATTGCGAACCCTGGATCTTCCAGTGTTTCCTCATCCCTGTCTGTACGCTGGCGATTTTAACTGTCGTCATGCTGACTGGGGTTACGACGACAACAGTCCGGACGGTGAGTGCTTGGCTGGATGGGCAAGTGTTAATAGTGTTGCCCTCCTATATAATGCCAAGGACGCTGCCAGTTTTTATTCCGGCCGCTGGAACACTGGTACCAATCCGGATCTAGCTTTCGCTAGCGTAGGTCCAAGCAGTCGCTTACCGGATAGACGTGTCCTTGAAAAGTTACCCAGGTCACAACATCGACCCTCGCTTATTACACCAACAAGGTTTGCTATGGCAGTGCCAAGCATGCCTGTTAAGCGATGGAACTTCCGTAAGGCCAAATGGAGTCACTACCTTGCTTTGACGAATAAATTCGCAAAGACTTTGTTGCCGCCTGATTCACTTGATGTGGATGCTGCTTACCAGGACTTCTGTAACACTATTAAAAAAGCAGCCAAAAAGACTATCCCATGCGGGTATCGCAATACCTACATTCCGTGTTGGGATGCAGAGTGTGAATCCCTCTATAAAACCTTTCCGCAGTCCCCTCAGGGAGACGACTCAGGCTTGGCTGGTACAGCTCTGCTTGCCAAGCTTGACAGAAAGCGGAGGGATCGATGGTCCGAGGCAGTTCCGAGCATTGACTTCTCACACTCTAGTCGAAAAGCGTGGAGTATTTTGAACAACCTTACTGGTAGGTCACGACACTCTCCTCGTCACTGTCCCGTTTCAGGCAATGCTATTGCATCTCAGTTGGTTATAAATGGGAAATACGAGGCTGCTGATCGCAAGTCATCTCGACTTGTCTCTCAAGAAGTGTCTGACCTTTGGAGGGCCACAACACCAGATGCAGTAAATATCTCTGACAATTTTTCACAGAGAGAATTCACTGCTGCCCTTCAACATTTAAAACCAGGTAAAGCTCCGGGACCTGATTCCATCTGCCCCGAGCTTATACTCCATGCTGGAGCTGCTTTGAAGTCCTGTTTCCGTGACTTCATTTCTTCCAGTTTGCGCCGACTCAAAATTCCCAAGATCTGGAGAAGAGCACTTGTGGTCGCGATCCCAAAACCAACAAAGCCCGTGGGGGACCCAAACAGTTATCAACCGATATCTCTGCTCTGTGTCCCCTACAAGATCCTCGAGAGGCTTATCTACGCCCGCGTTGAACCATTAATCGATCCGCTGCTCCCTAAAGAGCAGGCTGGGTTCCGACGCGGGAAGTCAACCGTAGATCAAGTTGTTCTGCTAACCCAGAACATTGCGAATTCTTTTGAGGCTAAAAAGAAGGCTGGTGCCGTATTTATCGATCTGACAGCTGCTTATGACACTGTCTGGCACCGTGGCCTTACCTGCAAGCTGCTGAGACTACTTCCGGATAAGCACATGGTCAAAATGATCATGGAGCTCGTCCGAAATCGAAGTTTCACCCTTACCACCGGTGACAGCAAGCAAAGCAGGCTACGCCGTCTTAAAAACGGCGTTCCTCAGGGATCGGTCTTGGCTCCCTCCTATTTAACATCTATACGTACGATCTTCCTTCCATGATTTCGAGAAAGTTTGCCTATGCTGATGATCTAGCATTGTTGCATTCTTCTGGAAACTGGAAGGACTTGGAGGGGACATTAAGCCAAGACATGTCCACACTGTCAGCGTATCTCCAGACTTGGAGGTTGAAGCTCAGTCACAATAAGACGGTGACGACAGCCTTTCACTTAAACAACCGAGAGGCCAAACGTGAGCTAAAGGTCTACAACAATAGTAAACTTTTACCGTTCTGTCCAACCCCTACATACCTTGGGGTAAAACTGGACAGATCACTCATGTTTCGTCACCATTTAGTGGCATTGCGCAAAAAACTATCCTCGTGCGTGACACTGCTGAGGCGACTCGTGGGCTCGGGATGGGGTGCTGGTGCTAAAACACTACGCATAGCCACCTTATCTCTAGTCTACTCAACAGCTGAGTACTGTGCGCCAGTCTGATGTCGCAGTCCTGACACTCGCCACATTGACAGTGTCTTGAATGACGCCTTGCGCATAGTTACTGGATGCCTGCGTCCCACTCCAACGGACCAACTACCTGTACTCTCAGGCATCCAGCCGGCTGAGCTTCGCCGACTGGGAGCGACACTCTCCTTGGCTTACCGTGGATCTCTGGACCCCGATCATATTTTGCATGGTCTTTTAAGTGGGTTCTTAGATACTCGCCAAGTGAGACTAAGATCGAGACGCCCATTTGTGCCAGCTGCGCGGAATCTCTTGGACAACCTTGCCAGACTTGGCATCCGCGCCTATGAATGGACAAATCTTAAATGGAAAACGGAGTACTGTGAAGGTGCTTCCAGGCTCCGTGCTTTTGTGCCCCAGACCGGTTCCAGGCCTGTTGGTATGGGCTTACCCCGAGCAGCTTGGGTTAAGCTCAACCGCCTGCGGACTGGTGTTGGGCGATTCCATTCGTCCATGCACAAATGGGGTCTCGCTCCTTCACCGAATTGCGAGTGTGGCGCCTCTGAGCAAACCGCAGACCATGTACTAACAGAGGGCACCACATGGAGCACGAGGTCTGACGGTTTTGGATGACGAAACTCGATGCTGGCTTAATGAAATCACTGCCAGCGTCTGATCCAGGCAGTGCAGCAGTCTGGGGTAGTAAAAGTATAAATCCTCGGCCCCAGTCCTGTTTGTGTCTGATCTGGAGTGGATACCTCTTTAAACGACGACGACGACGACGACGACGACGACCTTCGCTCAAATCCGAGGAATCTTTCGTGGGGTGTGGCGTTCGTAGTCGTACACAACAATAATCTTACAGCGTGCAAAGCTTCGGGTAAAATTGATTACCACGCATCGTGGGGCAGTTTTCGATCGGTTAACATGAGTTGCACAGTTTTCCAAACAGTTTTATTGGTTCTTTCCACTTGGGAATTTCCAATCGGATGATATGGCGTACTGTTGCTGGTAGATATTTCTCGTATTGTTAGATATTCCTTAAATTCTTTTGCCATAAAACCGGCTCCGCGATCACTGTGCATGCACATTGGCAACCCAAACAAAACGGACAGCTGTGATAAACAGTTCATGATTGTTGTAACTGACTGGTCTTTGCAGGGGAAAGCAAATGGGAAGCGCGAGTATTCGTCGACAACAATAAGAATGTAAGGCTTTGTTCCTGATACAGGACCTTTAAAATCGACACTAATTCTTTCCCACGGTCGTGTAGCTTTGATGAGAGTATTTTTATAGATAGCGAAGAACTTTGGTTTTAGCTTGGCACAAGTGAAGCATTCATTGCACACGCATTTGATGTCTTCGACTGAGAAAGGCAAATTTTTCGATCGCACAAAATGTGTCATACAAATGACGCCTGGATGCCCCAACTGCTTATGAATGTTTTTTAAATCAAATGATGGATATAGACTCGCAGATACTTCTGTTCGAGACAAAGCATCTGGTACAACAATCAGTTTTCCTGGTCGATGGCGAATCCGATAATCGAAGCTACTGAGTTCGGTTTTCCACAACTGTATTTTATTGTTTTTGACTTTGCCTTTATGGGATTTGTTCAGTATAAACGATAAGGCACGTTGATCAGTGACAAGATCAAACCGTTTGCAATGAAGATAATAACTCCAGCGTTTGACTGCTTCCATTATAGCAAGAGCTTCTTTTTCGATGACAGAATAAGATTTCTCACTACATCATCATCATCAACAATTACATCCATTATATTGCAATGGGATGATCTTCCTGGATCAGCTATGGAGATCTACACTGTGATACAAATTAGAGATGATGTGATGACTGGAACAAATACAAACATGGCAATTGTTGATAATTTAACTTCCAATGAAAATTATGAATTTCAAGTAAAAGCAAGCAACAGTGCTGGTGATGGTGAAGCTTCAAATGCAGCCATGTTTGCGACAAGTAGGATTTATATTAGTCACCAAAGTAGTCTAACCTTATTTTTAATCAAAGTTTTTATACTTGGCAAAAAGTATTGATTTCAATAAACATTGTTTGAAAGGTTTTCCCCAGACGTTTGGTTAAAGTCTGTTTAGGTTCATCGAGTGAAAAAGATCATATAATGTATTTTCTACTCTTAATTTTTATAATTTTTAATATCAATGGCAATATATTTTATCAATTTTTCAGAATTAGTCGAGCAAACACTTTGTTGTTAGTGTTCTATAAACAATGCAAAAAACGAGTTAACTTTTTGTTCTATTTTGCATGAATGTTTGAATATTTTTTTTCTTAAAATTCCTTCAACAAAAAAAATTCGTTTTTAGTGTCTTTTGTCTTTAGTTCCTGGTCAATCCAATCCACCAACATCATTATCATCAACAACCACATCCATCACATTACAATGGGATGATCTTCCTGGATCAGCAATGGAAACTTACACTGTCATAAAAGATGAAGTTGATGTGATGACTGGAACAAACACAAACATGGCAACTGTGAATAATTTAACTTCCAATGAAAATTATCAATTTCAAGTGAAAGCAAACAATAGCGCTGGTGAAGGTCAACCTTCAAATGCTGTAATGTTTGCGACAAGTAAGTTCATTTTATTTAACAAAGTATAATATCATTTTTTTAATTGAAATTTTTATACTTGACAAAAAATATTGATTTTAAAGATTTTTCCCGGACGTTTGGTTCAAGTCTGGTTAGGTTTATCGAGTGAAAAGATCATAAAAATAATTTTGCACTCTTTGTATAACAATAGTATCTAGTTTACTTTATAATAATAAAATATTTAATTAGTTTGTTAAGTAAACACTGGATTAGTGTTGTATGAACAATGCAAAGAATGAGTTTACTTTGTTTTCACTCGGCTTGGTTCTTTTATTTTCTTATTGCGCGCGTATTTCTAGTTAACTTCAAAAGCGAAAAGCGCGCAGCACACATTTAAACTAGAGGCGATGCAGAAATGCACATAGTTAATTACACACGATACAATTTGTACGTTTTACTACATTTTTTAATCTTTTATTAGCCCAAAAATTGGTTGCATGAAACATTTTCAATTTTACCAATTCTATTTTATTTGGTCAGATATTTACTAGGATCAGATATAATTCAAAAGATATCTGAAATTTTATCCTTTGACTTTTTTACTTCTATCGGTTGATCCTGCTAGTAATGCCATTGATTTATTATCAACTTTCATCATCTAAATTGTTTGACTTTAAATTACACAAAGCTAGGGAATGCTCTATAAGCTCTATGCTTGAAAAGCATTAAATTGTCGATTCGAAGACATCATACTTGTACTTTTATAAAAAAATCAAAACTTGTTTTTCAAATGGACAAGTGTGAAAATTAAACTCAAAAATATGAACAATTAAGCGTGGCTGATTGAATAGGAGCGTTTATCGATACCTAATGGATCGGTGCCGTGGAGGTTCGAAACCTCTTCTCGTCATTCTGTTGTGTTTTTGGGAAAGACACTTTGCGGCACTTTCTTCTGCTTGCCGGTCTTGGCAAGCAGCTATAAGTTTCAGACATATTTTTGATAAAAAAAAAAACAAATGTGATTTTTGTGTATTGGTGGTGGTGGTGGTTTTACCCGACCCATTCCTAGGGATGGGGGCGCGGATCAATTCTGCGGAATCCCAATAATTGGGCGACTCCCCACGGACGGGACCAGAGGTCCAGAAGAGAAGGGGTGTGGCCGAAAATGGCCCGACGCAGGGGGTCTAGTACAGGGCAATCGAGCACGAGATGTGAGAGATCCTGTGGTTCAGAACCACAGTTGCTGCATGAAGGAGTCTCGGCTTGACCAACCCTGTGGAGATAAGAGTTGAGGAGAGTGCTGTGCCCGTTGCAGCGTAAACGGGAGAGAGCACAGCGAGCGGAGCGAGGGAGAGTAAGCTTTTCGGGAGATACTTCAGGGATTTGATGTTGAAACAAACCAGATTGGACACTGCGTCTCCAACTGGTGTGGAGAGATAGTCGTTGGGAGGGATAAGGGGTGCGAGGGACACTGATGTACTGGAGGGATCGAGAGAGGCACCGGCTTTAGCTAGAGAGTCAGCTAAGTCGTTACCTGGGAGGGAATGACCAGGTATCCATTGTAGATGGACTACCTTGGAATGAGATAAAGAGTTAAGAAGAGATTGAGTATTGGATAAGGATTTGGGGGTTAAATATGGTAGGGGGTTAGAGAGAGTTGATTGGACAGATAAAGAGTCGGAAAAGAAGGTGATAGATTCGAAATTACATGTCTTGGAGTGAGAGATACACCACTCAAGAGCATGTAGGAGAGCGAAGGTTTCAGCACTATAACTGGTAGCCCAGAGACCAGTCGAGAAGGAGAGCGAGGTAGCAGTGACACACTTTGTACATTTGATGTGTATCCCTGCACCACCCTGTCCCAGCCCGCCAGGTACCGAACCGTCAGTCCAGGCAGAGATATCGCTGTGAGATAGAGTGGAAAGATGGGAGGTAGCTGCAGTGTTGCGAAAAGAGGGGTGGTCTTTGCGAGAGCATGGGGATGAGAGGTGGAGTGAGATTGTGTAATTAGATGGGGCAGACCAGGAGGGTTTAGGAGGGAAGAGGATTAGTGGTTCACGGGTAAGATGTAGGTTAGGGGTAAGGTTATGTGATCTGGAGAAGGATCTCCATGAGCTCTTCTTGAGACGTGTACGGGGGTTAGAGTTCGCAAGAGAGGCTATGGGAAAGGTGGGAGGTAGACGGAGGGCTCGTTTAAAAAAGGAGAGGGATTGGTGGGTGAGGGTGACTTGTAGTGGAGATAGAAGTGCTTCTATATGAAGTAGAGAAATGGGAGTGGACGATAGACAACCTGTGATTACTCTACAGGAAAATCTATGCATTCTCTCCACGGAGGTGATGTGTGTAGGAGATGAGAAGGGAAACCAGCCTGGAGAAGCATAGGTGAGGATGGGGCGAATAAAGGCTTTGTATAGGGTACACAAGGATTCTTTTGATGGACCCCAGGAGGCAGAGGCAATGGAGCAGAAAGCACGGAATCGGCTGTGAAACTTTTTCCGTAAGGATAAGACGTGATATTTGAAAGAGAGAGTGCGGTCGAAGGTTACACCGAGAAAGGTTGGACCAGGGTTCAATTTGAGAGGGGTGTTAAGAATGTGCAGAGATGGTTGTGTACGTGATTGGTAGGAGTCTAAGCTGAAGAAGGATGTTTCGCATTTGAGGGGGTTGAGAGGAAGGCGCCATTTTGAGGACCATTCCACCAGTCTGTTGAGGGCAGCTTGTACTACAGCGGTTGCACACTCAACACTCGGGGAGGAGGCCCAGATGGCTAGGTCATCTGAATAGAAAGAGGTCTTAACAGATGCAGGAAGGAAAGTGGGAAGGTCATTTATGTATAAAGAGAAGAGAACTGGTCCTAGAACCGAACCTTAGGGAACTCCTCTTCGGAGACGGAAAGGACGACTGTATGAATTACAGATACGGACTTTCGAGCGGCGTTCTGAGAGGTAGGATTGTATTCATTCGACAAAGCAAAGAGGAAGATCTAATGAGAGGAGTTTAGAGAGAAGGGCAGAGTGCCAAAATGAGTCAAAAGCTTTCGCAAAATCCACAGTGGCAAGGACTGTACGTGCGCCTAGCTTAGATTGGTGGAAGGAATCTGCGATTGACTGTGAGAGAAGGAGAACCTGGTCTATAGTCGATCTACCAGGTCTAAAACCAGCTTGCACGGGTGAGAGAATGTCTTGTTGTTCGAGAAAATACGTTACTCGTCCTAAAACCATTCTTTCGAAGAGTTTGGAGGTACATGAAGTGAGAGAAATGGGTCTATATGAAGAAGGTGAGTCAGAGGGTTTTCCGGGTTTGAGAATGGGGATGATTGTTGATTGCTTCCAAGCAGACGGGAAGGTGTGTGTTGACCAAGAAAGGTTGAAGATGTATAGAAGAAAGTTTAACGCAGATTGTGGTAGGTGGGATAGAAGAGGGTAGGTAATTTGATCAGGGCCTGAGGAGGTTGAGGTTGAGAGTTGAGAGATAGCTGTAGAGAGTTCAATTGAGGAGAATGGTGAACAGAAAGTGGAATGCAGGGTGTTGCAATGTGCAGTTCTGATTTGCTTCATTTGGGCTTTTTCAGTGCTTCGAAAGGATTTTGGGGTTTGGGTAGAGAAATGAGACTGTAGATGTGAGGAGAGATGGTTGGCACAATCTACAGGGGTATGGCAATTTGAGAAATTGGGAAGGTCAGAGGTATTTGGGGAGGGGAAGCCAGAGATGGAGCGAAGTAGAGAAAAGACTTCGCTGGGACGGGTTTTAGGAGAAAGGCTAGAGCAAGTGTTCTGCCATGACTTGGCTTTAGCCTTAGAAATCACAGTGGAGGTATATCTGGAAGTAGCAATATAGTGCTGGCGGTCTTCTTCGGAACAGTGTGCCTTTGCAAATGCCTTTCGGCGTTTTGCGACGGCATCTGCAACTTCAGAAGACCACCAGGCTTTAGCAGGGCGATTGATGCTGCCGAAAGGAATGGCAGAAGTGGCAGCATCATTGAGAAGTTTGGTAAAAGTGTGGGTGGCTTCAGAAAGAGAAAGTGTTGTAAAGCTAGAGGGAGTAGGGCAGTGGGTATCAATATAAGTAAGGTAATCATCCCAGCGAGCTTTATTATAGTTAAATGAGGGGGACGGTGGAAAGAGTTAATTATAGGGGAAGTGGGAATAGTGATGGAGATAGGAAGATGATCTGAGCCGAGGTCCGGAAGGGTCTGCCATGTGCATTTAGAGGCTATTCGGGCAGGAACTAGGGAAAGATCAGGGGAAGAGCAGTTTCTAGTGGCACGGTGTAGTAGGGTGTGGTGTTCGGGGTTATTAAGAGGTAAAAGATCAGAAGAGAGGAGCCAATCAAACAGATCTTTGCCTGAATGGTCTTCTGGTGAGTTGGAGTCACAGGATGAATGATGGCTGTTAAAGTCGCCAAAGATGTATGTGGTAAGAGATGATGGTAGGAGAAAGGGTGAGAAGGATTTTGGGCGAGAGTCGGAGGAAGAGGAGCGGATAGGAGGGACATAGACGTTGAAAAGATGTATTGGAGCGGTTCCTTTTATTTTAACTGCGATAGCTAAATAATTGGAGCTGGGGTCGAGGGAGGAGAGTGATTGTGTGGAGAGTGAAGTGTAAGATAGACCGTTTTTGACAAGTATCAGTACACCTCCTCCTAGGTTTCCTGTAGAGTTGGTGGTTCCTCTCCTCGTCATAAAACGGTTCTTTTAAAGGGTTTTGTAGCCGGGTATACGGAAGATGGAGTCAGAGGAGAGGTGTGACTCTTGTATGAAGATGAGATTGTACTGATTATGAGAGAGAAAGTGTAGGAGTTGAGTACGACGCGGGCGAGTCCCATTAGCATTCCACTGTAGGATTCGGAGGTTGTTTCGAGAGGGAGAGGAAGGATGAAAAGAGGATTGTGTGAGAGGAGAGGTGGTATGTTGGGTTTGAGGAGAAGGAGTAGTCAATGCTGAGGGAGGGTAAGTATAAATTAGTTGGGGGTGATTAGGAAGATAGGTGGGTTTATTCGAGGTTGTTTTTGAGGAGGGTTTAGTTTTTGAAGATATAGTTTGTGGTTGTTTGTGAGTGGATGTGGGGGGTTTGGAGTGTAAGAGGATGGAGATACAGAAAAGAATGAAGGTACGGGATTAGAGTTAGGGAGGGAGGGGAGGAGTTGAGAAGAGGATGGGCACATTGGGCAAGTCCAAGAGTGTCCCGGGGAGATTTTGCGGAAGTCAGCGGGAGATAGACCAGAGCAGGAGAGGTGCATCCAGATAGAACAGCCGGTACATTGTATTAATCTGTTTCCCCAGGTGACTCAACGGGAGCAGACAGAGCAGGGGTCTATAGGGCCAGGGTTGGGGTGAATGTCACCGCTGATAAGGAGAAGCATAGAGATAAGAATCAGCGGTGAGTGGGATGAGTAATGAAGAGGTTTGGGGTGGAAGGAGGGACGAGGAAGAGATGTCCGAAAGAAAATAGAAGGGGTAGGGGGGCGGTTAATTGGGTTTAAGAGTGTTGTCCACATGTGACCGCGCATTGGACAGCAGGGATAAAAAATGAGAAGAGTTGTCCAAAAGAGAATCGCCCGAGGATGAGACCCTCGGGGAATTGACAAGCCATTTCGACCCTCCCCAGTGTAGGGAAGAGGACTGCACCATTACGTTGAGATGGCTTGTCGTTGGTGCAGATTTTTGTGTATTCGTTTATTTAATCGTCTGCGTCAAGAAAAATGTAAACCTAATTACTCAAATGTTTACCGCCGCATAAATAGAAGTTAAAAAAAAATTATTTTGTAAACAGCACTATCTGGAACTTTATATTAGTCTTCAAACGATTCTGTCAAATTGCAGCTACAAGAATTGTTGTTTCAAGAGCTTTTTTTTTCAATGTTGTGCATGCTTGTGCATATTGCACATATGTTCATATTTCAGAATTGGTTTTAAACATTAAGATTTATTTTATCATCATTATCATCATTTTCAGGTGAAACAGTGAAGTACTTTAGTGTATTTCCTTGTGCCTGCTTGTACTTTTGGGGTTGCGGGGGCAGCAGCTCGAGTTGGGATCTCCAAGCATCTCGATCTCCTGCAACTAGCGGCAATCCCGCCGATGGAATTCCAAGACGCGACTAGGCCAGTTTTTCAGCATAATCCCGCCAGCAAGTTCTGGGTCGCCCTCTAGGCCTTTTGCAGCTCGGAAGAGCATCCATTAGTTGCTTTGCTGTTCGTTCGTGGGAAATTCGTGTCACATGGCCATATCAATGCAGTTGCGATCTTTCTATGCGGAGTAGCAGCTGTTCGATGTTGAGAAATTGACAAATGTCAGTGCTTTTGTCAAGTAAGGATAAACCTTTGGCTTTTGGCAAAAAAACCATTTCGGCCGTCTGTACTCGAGATCTCACTCTTTCGATTATTACCTAACACTCATGACCATAGATGAGGATAGGAAAATAATCGGTCTGAAAATAGAAAGCTTTGCTTTTGTACACAGCTCTCGTTTTAGTACGACCGACCGGCAAAGCTAACGCATTACTGCATTAATTTATTTAAATAATTATAAATGTCAAGCTGTTAAATCTCAAATTTTTTTTATTAACACTGCTTTAGAAGTACTGTACTATGCAGGAAACAGGAATTATATTTAACGAAAGGCGCGGTCTAACGGATATCGTTGTGGTCACGTTTGCCGCATGCGTTTTATTGAAGGTTTCGGGATGCTGACGATCGTAATAATAGCATAGTCGTCACATGTTTTGACGAAAGAAAAGGAGAAAAGCTAAAATAAGCAATCGTTTAGCGATTTTTTTCTTTTTTTCTGAATACTTGTTATAGTTGGAACTAGTTATTATTTTTATGAATAGCTTTGCTAGCCTGAAGGGTTTATGATCCACATGTGCAGTAGAGTTGTATAATTGTTATGACGTCTTAAAATAAATATACTGTAATTTGTGAAAAAATACACTTTGCCGTTTGCCAATAGCTCGATTCATTAAGGAGTTATCATCTTCACTATCTTCGTAACCGTAGCAGATTGTAGATATTGATCCAATAGGTTCTTTTACATTGAATACTGCAGTTTTCCCATAGATTTGCTTAAACTTTTTTTTTTTTTAACGCGGCAATTACATACAATTTCCCTTGATTTTAATAAAAATTTTGTAACTTAATTTTGTTAGTTTGTTTCAATCTTGTGTACATTATTTTTTCATTACAGTGTTGCAGTCTGTTTTCTTTTTGGTTTAGGTGGCAGTTGACTCAATGGTCACTTGATCTTTTCGCTGTCTCCTTGCTAAGTGTATTGATTGGTATAACGTTAGCTGGTGTATAGATGCTAAGTGCATTGATTGGTATAAGATGCTAAGTGTGTAGATGCTAAGTGTATTTATTGATATAACGTTGATTAGTGTAACGATAATGCTATATGTTGCACAATATGATGGTGGATAAAATTATTAAAGTTTTGATTTAAATTCAATTTTGTTTGGGAAACTCTAAGGCAAACGTTAGCAATCATAGTGTCCTAGCATTGTGATTTTGAAATCTTGTTTGTGCTAGTTCCGCAATGAAAATGTAGAATCGCTTATACAAAAGTAAAATTTCATTAAAATAATTATTGTTGCAGCTCCTGGGCTTCCCCAAAACATTTGCAAGTGTATGATTGATCACGGCACAATAAAACTTTGTATCAGTTGGTCAAAACCAGATGGTGGAGATGCAATATTGGGGTACCTGGTGAGTTGGACCTGCAACGGCAGCAACGACAACGCTTTTCTCAAACATGATACCAAGACAACAATGTACAACTTTAGCATCGAGGGTTTGATTCCGGGATGCAACGTTTTAGTGAATGTGACGGCAAACAACTCGGCAGAATATGGGGTAACAGCAAGCAGAATATATTCAACTTGTAAGTATGCTTGCCAGCAATCGAAAAAACCTGCCAGGTCATTGACTTGTCTTCCAGATCCTTCAATTCCTCGCAACGTCACGTTTTTGTCCGGGATAATGGAAATTGTTGTGAAGTGGAACACGCCGTTGGGAAATTATGATAAGGTCATCATCGAATCTATTGACAAAACGTTTGAGGTTATTATGACGTTTCGTTTGTTTTAAGATCAAATAATAAAAAATAATTTTTTTCTTACAGCTAAATCAAAATTGTAAAAAGGTTTTTTGAAAAGTTAATTTTGTTTTATTTTTTGAAATCTAAAATTATTTCTTTTCTTTTGAAAAAAAGAGCAGTTTTTTTTAATTGAAATTAACTCTTTTGATTTTTTTATTTGGAACTTACGTGATTGTTTCTATTTTTCTTGCACTGTGGCAAAAATGGTAATTCAGTCAGTTATCTAAACTCTACAAAATACGAATAATGATTAAAAGGCAAAGCTTTGCGTTATCGAAGCTTATTTAGTAGCGTGACAAATTATGTAACATAAATGAAAAGGGATCTCGTGCTTCGTATCACAAGTATACAAAATTATTTGGTTAAACACGGATCTAAATTTTCAAATAACATTTTCAAATAACTTCCCAATTCTTAGCACAATTTGGTTATTAATTCGATTTAGGTTACTTAGACAACGTCATTCTGTTATTCCACTATTTCGCTGGCGTCCGAAATTCTTCTTATTAATTTGCCTTTTAATTTTAATAGTTAGAATTCCAAATTTACAAAAGAGTTGCATTGGAATTCTCATAGTTCATTATATTCTCGTTGATTTCTTTGGCTTTTTATCAAATTTTACCGCAATGAACTATTTCGGCTTGTTATCCTTTCCAAATTTACTGCTATTTTTCTACTTGTAATCGTAATTATATATACTTGACGAGATCAAACAAGATCGAAACAGGCGCTTGTCGTATATTATTATTACAATGTTGAATATAAATTGAAATTGTGATTATTATTATGTTTCATTGATTGGGTGCCTTCACCAATAAGGCATTTTAGATCCGTGTTTAACCAAATAATTTTGTATACTCTACAAAATACTTAATTCTTTAATTTTTGATTGTTCTAACATGGTTTTAACAACCAATTTTTCCCAGATGATTCTTCAAGCTCGAGTTCATATCCTTGATAGGGACGTGTGAACTTTTAAAATCGAAAGTTGCAACCACTTTAAGAGAAGTAATCACATTTCCATATCACAAGCCATTTAAAATTTAAACTGTTGTAACCACTTAGATAGTGGTTTCAAAACTAACATTTGGTTTATTTAAAGCGTGTAACAATCACTGAACTAGAGACAAATCAAACAACGATTGCTGGTTTGCAACCCGGTACTGAATACGTTGTCTCCGTCTATTCAATCGTCACAACCTTAGAAGGAGAGCTAGAGAGTCGAAGATACAATGAGACCATCTTCACTGAATATGAACAGAATAATTCAAACATCGGTAATTGTTACGAAATAATAAAAGATCTAAAATGCTTGATAGAACCTCATGTACATTTGTAACTTTGTTCTCATATATGAAACGAATTGACAAAGCATACCTTTACACTTCGTAATTTGTTTTTAATTTTAATTCTAACTTTAAACTACAATTTATTTTCAGTCTTTTGCAGTACTTTTTAAGCTTTCTATTATGATATCATATTCTCCATTGTTACCCAGTGCTTACATAATCGATACTCCACTCCCTACTTAATTTATATTGTCTACAAGTTGTTCTTAAAAGCAAATATAAAGAGTCGCTTTACTTTTTTATTCAAAGTGCATTGAATGACTGAATTTTTTTTAAAGTAATTTGTGAAAAACAATGCTGCTGTGATGACGTAATTTCAAACATTATCTAATGCAGGGTTTCTCAAACTTTTTTGCTCTGAGACCCCGTTTTAAAAAATATAATTTTGTGAGACCCCAATATGTGCAGGCTAATTTTACGTTAAATTTTTCCTATGGAAACCACACATGTGCATGAAAAATCATGTAAGACGAACGAGAAATGGAAATAGTAACCTAAAGCGAATTAACAAAATTACAAAAGCCAGGTGTTCTCTAAAAAAAGAAAAAGTCACCTACTACTGCGATTCAGACTTTATTTTGTCAATTAAATGCCTACTAACCTTAAGCAACAATGGTGCAATTACACTTTACCTTTTCTAGTTTTGATTGAAAATAAATATTGTTGTAAAAAAAACAATTTCGTATGTACAGTACAAAAAACTAATTTGTTTCGCGACCCCAAAATTTTAAAACTGCTGCAAATTTTGCGACTTTTTTAAATTCGCGGGGTTTTTAGACAAAATTTCTTGATTTTTGTTCCCGACTTCAGCTGTTCTAAAAAAAAGGTCTTCACTCAAAATCAAACTGCGTTTTATGTATTTTTGTCGGCAATTTTAAGTATTCTTTAAAAAAAGAAAAGAAGTTTTGCGGCACAAAGCACAAGATGCCAATTTGTTTCGCAACCCCAAAAAATTTTTAGGCGACCCCATTTGGGGTCGTGACCCACAGTTTGTAAAACCTTGATCTAGTGCAACGTTTTTCAACCTGTTTACTTTCTCAACTTATGTATGTACGTTTCTCAACCTACGGCACACTAATTTTTAAGTGTACCGCGAAACGTGTTAAAAAACATTAGTTCATTGATTAGTGACTCTTTTTTTAAAAAACACTACTTTTAGAATAAAAAATAAAAAAAACTCGAGACAGATTCAAAGTAAGACTTAAAAAAATTTTTTTAAAGGAAAAACTCTTTTTTAAGCACAAAAATAAAAAAATTCGAGATAGATTTAAAGTGAAGGCCTTTTTGTTTTTTTTAGAAAACACTACTTTTCAGGGACGAAAATAAAGAAATCTGGTCCAAGTGTGCCACAAATTTTGAAAAAGTCCCAAAATATGCAGCAGGTGGAAAAAGGTTGATAACTACTGACTTAGTGGTTTGAAACATATTTCATTTAGTCAGTTGCCTATGCTGTTTTCTGCGTAGTTATGTAATTTTGTTTGTAATTTCATAAAGCGTTTTATTCAATTGCGAAACCTACATAATACTCTGTATAAGAATTCTTGTTCGTTAGGATATATTTGCTTTTTATATCGTAATTCTTATTGATTCATATATTTAGCTTGCAGTTTGTCTTTCATTCATTTTAGATGATTAGGTTTAGCTTTGTGATTGCTTCGAGTTGAAGTATAGGAATCGCTTTGTGTTATAGTTGCTTTTAGGATGTTGTGGGTTGTATAAGGATCAAGTGATGACGCCTTAGAAGTTAAATCTACAATGAGATAGAATTGTTTAGATGAAATATTAAGTTTAGTATCAGCTATCGTGGTGCTAATTATACTCAAAATTAGTCAGCGAAATTGTTGAGTGGTTATTAGCAGTTGTGGGCACTGTGAATTTCCTTAAATTTTTACAAAGCTTAAGAGTCAAGTTTTACAAAAGTTAATCTGTAAATAGTTGATTGATTTGTAAATAGTTTATTCGTTGATTTGTGAATAATATCTTCTTTATAGTTAGAAACTGTGGTTTCTTGCTATTAGCTGAGAGACGTTTCATAGAAAATTTATTCGTGCTCAGCCAAAACTAGCTTTATTAAAAAGTTCAGTCTCACTGCAAACTATTTTTTAACTCGATATAAAAAAGCAAACTAAACACAGCTTTACTTCAGCGCAGGTATTCGGGTTACCTAGCTCAACTGGTCTTTGAGGATTCCCGAGTAAAATTGTGACAACTACAAACAAGCATTGGATTTATATTGATCCCGGTAGCAACATATCCTAAACATTCAGTTTACGTGGTAGAGCAGAGAGGCTTTTGATATTTTTTCATGTCTGTATTGCTTCAAGTCAACCAGAGAAGCTGTAAATTGAAAAATTTAAACTCCATGGTTTGACGCCACTCGGAATCGAACTTATATCAAACGTTTTAATTACTAGAGAAACATAAAAATATAACGTTTTAAAAAAACTCAGACTTTTAATAAAAATACCAAGTAAAAGGAGAATTTTCTTAACTTATCTTACTAAAAGCAAATGCTTAATTATGTTAAGTCGTAAAAAATATGGTTTTACAGTTAATTTTTTTCACGCTGTTAGACTTTTTTATATGATAGCTACCAGCCGAGAGTGAGCTCCTTTTTTTTTAGTCTTCATCTTTAATTTTTCGAAAATGAAGAGTATAACGACAAGGCTTCGATTTTTCTTGGTTTCTTCAAGGAAAGGCGTGAGTTTTGTGTAAATGAAGAAATGGGGGTGCATCTCAAGAAGTTTAAGAACCCCTGCTTTAGATCATTCTCTGACGTGGTAAAGCCTTTGATAAGTTTCTACCACGATACTTGAACCAATCCAATACAGAGTAAAGATAGTTTATAAACATGAAGTTGAAGTAGAACTTTATAAACTGCAAGTGACGAGTTTGATTGAAATTACGCTTGGGCGTAAATTTTTGAATATTTAAAAACTGCTTCAAATGAGTTCTTGCTTCTGCTTTGGGAATTGTTTGTACAATAAATTTACAATAATTAAGTATCTAACTTTCTTTTTTTTGTAATGTATATGTAATGTATTAAATGTAACATATATATTACATAGTTACAATGAATTAAATACATTTTTTTCATAACAGTTTTATTTGTTTTACAAACATCTTTTCGTTGCAGCAACCATTGTCGGAGCTGTTGCGGGTTCGATTCTAGCTGTGGTTGTTGTGATTGGAGTTTGTTTCTACTTTAGGAAACGAAATTCATCAACACATAAAAGAAAGAAATCCAGGTTTCTTCTGATAAATTTGAAATTGAATTCATTCTATTCGTACAATATAAATTCACCCACTGCTTAGATTCTCAGATTATTATTTACTGCTTCGATTAGACTATTACATACTTATAAAAATTGTTCTTTCCTATGTAGTGACCAGCAAGCAACATCAACACAGAATTTGCAACGAAGCCGTCATCCATCATCAAACCTTGATCTACCTCCTCAAACATTATCTACTTTGTCAGTTCTTTCTCTTAAAGATCTCTCAAATTCAAAGTTAGTAGCTTTTATCATTCAAACAATTAACTGTTAACCTTTTAAAAAATTTATAAAAGTAATTAAACTTTTTCAAAAAAAAAAAACAAACTTTAACCCTAGGAGGACGAAGCCGGTCAATTGACCGGTAAATTATTTTCGTTTTGCAATAATTTGATGAAATTGCGCTATTGTGCACTGGGATTCTTTGTAATCCTCGCTTTGTGTAAGACGTCTGGGACCGCAAACTAAATGATTTCAGCGGGGGCTATTTTTTAAAACACGGCCAATATACCCAGATGGACCAGGCCGGTCAATTGACCGGTAGTTGGAGATACGCTTTGAGACAGTAAGATTGAAAACGTAAACATGCATTTTAATACTCGTGTTCATCCAAATATTGCAAAACAACAAAACAAAACAAAGAAAACACATTTATCGTTGGAGTCTATTTATCTGCCATTTTAGTTACCTGATTTTAAACAATCACGACAGATTGTTTCAACGCATGTGCCGCAAGTGCTTGTCCCAGAGTTGAAACACTGGTTTCTGCTTTTGTTTGTTTGACACATCCTACAGGTTATTCTCTTTCCGTCGGGTAATGCAACAGGTTTAGAGGTTGCGTCAGGCCGAAACATTGCTTGTAGAGTTGGTTGGTTACGCTCTCTGTTATTTCGCTCTCCCGCACAAAGTTCCTCCTCCAGTTCAATGAGGAACTTTCTCCTGCTGCTCCTTGTCATGCCAAAATCTTTTGCTATGACGAAATTGTCCAAACCAACTATACCTAAAAGATTAAAAAAAGATGCTAATGGTCATCGTCTAGCAGCCTTAGTACTGTAAGTACAAAGCATCTGATCTACAGTATCTACTTCACCCTTGGTTGAGTTATACTACAAGACAACCTCTGGTCTTTTTTTAGCATCGGTCTCATCACGGATGGTGACGTAGACATACATGGAAGTAAGAAAATATTTTTTTTCTGTTTAGCCTTGTAAAAGGCAATCATTATCCTATCACCTATACTAAACAAAAATCTGGAGGAATGCATTGGTAGTTTGGGTCAGTCATGCAGCAGTTTCCGTGGTATTTCTTTTTTATTGCTACACAGAGTTCCTACCATTGTTATGTCGTGTTCGAGGAGCTTTTTTGCTGTCTTCATAGACGTGAAAAAGTTGTCTGTAGTAACGTTTAGGCCTGTTTTATGGTAAGGATTCATAAGAGTTAGTACCACGTGTTCTGCCGCATCAAAATCATCAAGGTGGTCTTCTTTACCAAGGTACGGCATAGCACGAAAGACATATGACGTCTTTACTTCACACAGCCTGCTTCGCTTTTAAGCAATGTAGTTTATATTTTTTGTGCCACTGTTATAGTCGGTAGGTAGGCCGCACATCTCAAAGATTGCAGGACAGAATTCGCCAATACATGCCAAAATTTGTCAGAACCGGTCAAATTCCAAACTCTCGCAATATTTCCACTTGTTCTGGCGAATCTTCAACCCCAGTTATGTTCAGTGACTCTGCAATTGGCTAACACCTTTTAGATAACCCTATTTGCACCAAAAAATAATAAAATATTGATAAAAAATTTATAATTTTTTCATTTGGTCGTTCATCTTTTCATTTATCTGCTTTGAAAGCCGTCTACATCAAATCATACAAGCCAAACTTTTGCCGCCAAAAAGAGTTTGTTTACAACTTGAAACTCTTGCGTTGATCACGTGTTGTGACGCTTCTTTCATTTAACCAATCATCTTCGTGCAGCTTAATTTCAAAATCAACTGAATTTTTCTTCTTTTATTCCGACGTTTTACTCCTGACGAGTGTCGAACGAAAAGCTTTGAGATGAGTTTTTTGTTAGCTATCTTTAAATTTTGTACGAATGATCATTTGCTTAAATATTACCTAATTTGTAACAAAACACAATTGTATATTGTTTATCACTTCGTATATTTTTTAACCCTTATCAAGATGGCTGAATTTACGGTTTTAATTCAAAATGTTGAATGTTTGAACAGTCCAATTTTCAAAATAAAGAGACGTGCGCATTTGCTCGGGGCA
Organism: Diplosoma virens; assembly: GCA_963680785.1. Classification (NCBI taxonomy): domain Eukaryota; kingdom Metazoa; phylum Chordata; class Ascidiacea; order Aplousobranchia; family Didemnidae; genus Diplosoma; species Diplosoma virens. The sequence continues at coordinate 44,203,821 of OY796889.1, read as the reverse complement.
TTGCCACGTAATTATGGGGTTTTCGGGAAGTTTAAATTTGACATTTTCAACATTTTACAATTTGAATCATTACGCAATTTACATACGTAAAAGCACGACTGACTACAAAATGTAGTCCAACGTTCCTTTGCGTTATTTGTTTGATTTACTCAACAGGTAGGTGCCTGTCACACTTCACTATAATTTTAATCATAACTATATAATTTTTCCCCGTTAAAAGTAATTCATAGTTTCGTTATAAGAGAATAATTGCGTCTCTTGATCGCTGCTCTTGTATTATGCGATATACGTCCAATTTGTTCTACTGCTCTTTACATGTATCTTCTTTTCTCTCTGCGCCAACAGTATGACGTAATATGCTTTGTTCAAGTTTTGCTATTTCGAAGATAGTAGAATCTTTGCGTATATGCTACTTGATTCGAGCGCAACGATCTCTCCAGGGAGTTCTGGCTAAACCTCGAATTTACGAGTGTTCCTGACGCACGTGGAGTCTGCGACAGCCACAGAAACTAAACTGTTGGGGAATAGCTGTACTGTGAAAAGAAACAGCCAAATAGTCCAGTCTAACTATTTAATTTAATTTCCAATATAATTCACTTCAATTTCTTTAATTATTTCTATTACTTTTACAATTCAACTTATTCAAATAGATAAACCAACAGTTCCAATATTTCTCTTTAGTTAAAACTGAACTATAAATTTCTAAGTTGCTTATTCGAAGGAAACGCATTGAAAAAGATTGCTACAATAAATGCTATGACTTTGAATTAAACGTGGCCAGCTTGTAACATCTGTTACGTCACAAGCGCCAAATGACTCAATGTTTTACGAGCTATTAGGCAACGGAAAATGAAGTTTACAAAGTTAATCGTTTGGACCATAGGCGGCCCCCATTATGTGTGTCGGCATCAGCGCATACATAATGTAAAACAACTAAACAAGGGGGAGAACGATGTATCAAATTTACAAACAAGGTAAGTAACACAAAGAATTCACAACAGTTAAGTTCTAGGCATATACGTATACGATAAATGAAAAGGCAATTAAACAAGATGCAACAAAACTGTCAAAGCGTGTATGTACAATACTGTATAAGTGATTTCGTAAACGAACACAATAATGTCACATAGCATTACTCCAATTCCAAAGGCGCAATTTTCGAAATGTCACGATCAATATACGTAACAACGGGTTTACCATTACAATCACAAGACGATACTGCAATCTTAGCTCGACGTATCAAGGCTTTGCCCCTTCGCATTTGTGGGAGGACCTCTGAGATACGTCCAAGCCTATAATTTCCCCTTTTGTTGAAGTCACCCGGACCCCCGACTACCACCATCTGCCCAACGTGGAGATTGTCAGCAACCGTTAACCATTTCTTACGTTTTTGGAGAAGGGGAAGGTAAAATCTTATCCAACGCTCCCAGAACTGTTGTGCAAGTGATATGTTGTATCTATAATCGCGTCGGAGATGATCCTTATTGTGTGGTTGTCCAAGCGGTGTGTGTGGATCATTTAAAGGTGTCAAGAGTGAAGACGGTGATATTGCAGTGTAATCACGCGGATCGTCAGAAAGAGGTGTCAGTGGACGATCATTAACTATGCGCGTAGCATTGCAGATGTATGTTTGCAGTTCAACCAAGGTAGGTGTTCTAGGAAACTTAGTGACTTGTATGAGTGTGCGTTTGAACACCTTTATAAGGGACTCCCAAGCGCCACCTTGAGAGGGACTATATGGTGGAATGAATTCCCACGAAATTTTCTTTTTCCTAAAAAACGACTGAAGTTTGTCTGCCTCAAGAAGTTCGGGCAGCACGTGGGCGGCGGCTTTGAAAGTAGTTCCATTATCCGAGTACATAGTAGATACAGAACCTCGCAGGTCTACAAATCTAGAAAAGGCCATTATGAAATTGCTCAAGTCAAGAGAAGTGACTAGTTCCACGTGAATCGCACGGGTTGATAAGCAGGTGAAAAGTAGCCCCCATGCTTTCCTTTCACTTCGGCCTTCTTTGTATGGCAATGGGCCGAAGTAATCACAGCCAGTATTAAAAAAGGGCTTATTGTGAGCAGCCAACCTAGAAGCAGGGAGGTCCGCCATAAGTTGACGAACGGGCCTCGCCTTTTGCAAGTTGCAAGCGTTGCACTGATTTAAATAATGCCTGACGCTAGACAATCCTTTTATAATCCAATATTTTTGGCGAGTCAGCATCAGAGTGTATTGAATCCCTGCATGTGCAATTTCTTGGTGACAATTCAGTATCACTAACCTAGTAAGTGGGTGTCGTGATGGGAGAATGACAGGATGTTTTGCGTCTGTGGGAAGATCAGCTTCTCCCAATCTTCCTTCGATTCGAAGTGTTCCATCTGGAAAGGCAGCGGGGCGAAGACAACGGATTGAGCGTAAATCTTTAAGGTGTCTGCGTTCAGAATTTGTTAACGTTTTAGCGTTTAGCCGTTTGATTGCATCTTCCAAAGAGTCAGGAGATTCTGCTTGCAAGCTGTCGAAAACTGTGCAGAAACATTCTCGCTGCACATATAGCACTGTAGAGTGTAATGCTTTTTCAAGATATACGAGCGTTTAAGCGTGGCTTATGAAACTCTAGTTTCTTTGCTTTTGCAATCACAAATTCTACAAAGGCAGCAAGGTATCCCAACCTCTTTTTCAGAGTGTACAAGTTTGGTGAAGTCTGTATGACACGAGTGAGTGTTGGCTTTGGTTCTTTGCAAAAAGTTGTTCTCAATTCAATTCGAGCATCACGTACAGTTAAAGGAATACTGTTTACGTTGAATTTATCAGGTGGCAAATGAAGAAATTGTGGACCTTCGATCCAAAGTTTTGAGCGGGTTTCAAAGTGTTTGTTAGCTAGAGGTCTCGTGGCCACATCTGCTGGATTACTTTCGGTTTCGCAATAACGCCAATCATTTGAGGAAGAGACTCGGCGTATTAATTCCAGACCACGTGAAATAAACTTTGGTAATCTCAGATTAGGGTTAGTGACCCATTGAAGAACTACTTTAGAATCACACCAAAAATGTCGAGAGTAGTGCGGTAATCCTAAAGCTTTAGCAGCGCTTGCCATGAGTTCTGCACTCATCACAGCAGCTACCAGCTCTTTTCTTGCTATAGGCCAGTTTTGTTGATGTATCAAAATTACACGGCTTTTTCCATAAACAAACGCCGCTTGGGCATGATTATCAATGATTCTACGAAGGTAGATTACGCTACCGTACGCTTCCATGGATGCATCCGAAAACGCATGCAGCTCATAAAGAGTTTCAACGGTAACTTTAACCTGTGGAGCATTTGCAAAGTACCATCTGGGAATAGAGATTTCTTTTAATTTAAGAAGTGTTTGACTCCAATCTTTCCACGCTCTCTCATGCTTTGCAGGGACGGGTTTATCCCAGCTCAACTGATCCACTGCGAGTTGTTGCAGAATGAGGCGTCCTTTCAAGAGAAAAGGAGCAGTATATCCCAGTGGGTCATATTGTTGGCTGATTTGACTTAACATAACTCGTCGAGTATATTTGTCGAGCAGATGAAAGCCAAACTCGACTTTCAGAGTATCTTGTTCACCATTCCAAATGCAACCTACTGCTTTGAATTGTGGAAGTGGATCCTCATCTTTTTTCAGGTCGATCGTTCTGACGGATGATGCCAGTTTATTTTTATCTACATTAGCAAGGACGGACTTGGCCGCTTGGTTTGCAGTCCATTTCACAAGTTGAAAACCGCGGCTGGCCAGAAGATTGATAGACTCAGTGGCTATGGTTTCGGCTTCTTCTAGGGTGTCTGTGCTAACTAGAAGATCATCCATGTACATGCAATGTTGAATCGCGTGTAGAGTGGGGTTACTGGCATTGGTAGGATTTTCCTTGGCTATCTCTCTTATACTACGGCAAGCGATGTATGGAGAACTGACCACACCCCAGACGTGTCTAGTAAATTTATATGGTTTAAGCTTTCCATTTAAAATGTCATCATTGTCGTACCACAAGATTCTAAATAAATTCTGTTGGTGTTCAGGTAAAAGAATTTGAAAGAAACACTTGGTAATATCTGCCATTATTGCATATTTTCCTATGCGAAATCTTGCTAAAACATGGGCCAGAATGTTAAGCATGTCAGGACCAGAATAAATAAAATCATTGATGGACCATCCCGACCACTTAGCAGAGCCGTCATAGACAACTCTGGGTTTTGCTTGATTTGTAATAAAGTATGGGAGATAGTTTGTTTGCTGATCCGTGTTTTCTTCAGCGAGCATAATGAATTTGTTCTCTTTAAGTCCTTGCATGGCATTAACAAGAGATAATTGTAGGTCAGGTTGTCGTAACATGTGCTTGCGCAGTCCATTAACACGTCTTCTAGCTAATTCGTAATTACTTGGCAGTTTATGAATGTCTTCCTTTAGAGCAGTGATTCCCAACGTGGGGCGTGCGCCCCACCAGTGGGGCAATGCAAAATTGTGGTGGGGCGTGGAGACTTTCCTTGCTGTAGTGAAGACTTTTTATGCTTGTAGTTAATGTGTCTTATGACGCAACAATGCATCTGTCTGGTTGTACCAGTTTTCCTCGCACGTGCGAACATTCTATTCTTTATTCTATTTGAATGAGTTGTAATAATTGTAGAAGAAAATTGTAAGATTTAAAATTGAAAATTGAGTTGCGAATTTTGAGTTGCGAATTTGAGTCATAAATTGAGTTGTAAAAAAAGGAGACGTGAAATTCATTTGTGAAATTCAGTCGTAAAATGGAGTTGTGAAGTTCAATTGTAAATATACAGTCGCACAATTACGAGTTATAGAAGAAGTCGTTTTATAGAAGATCAAGCTGCTAAGTCGTATAGTGAAATTATTCTGAATATGTTAGCGACATTCGCAACAGCTTCCGAGTTCGCTTCCGCTTCCGATGAAATTATATGCTTCCGAGTTTCCTAGTTTTCTTTCAAGCTTTGTGCAATACTATAGAATCTATAGTATAGATCAAGTATTTCAATTTTTAATATATCGCCGATGTAAATAAAAAAGACTGATTGCCTTAATGTGCTGTCTTGCCCCTACTAAACTGACAAATGCTTGCTTCTGTTTTTTGTAGAACCCCTTATTTTTGAAGCCACGAGTCGCCACTGTTTGGGTGTGTGTGATAGTATTGGTGTTTAAGTTCAACGTTTGTGACGCGACATATCGTTTTTCTTGTCATAGCATCTTTTTTTTACTTCTCGTTTATACCTAAATATCTGTGCTAAACACGACATTGGTATCTACAGCATCTATTTTACTTGTTGTACATAAAATCAGGTAAAGTTATATTACTTGTCATTTCAGTGCTACTCGTATCTGTGATACTTATGACATTAACCTAAAACTGGGTTTAAATTTAGAAACTATGAGCAAGATAAGCAAGAAAAAAGTTCTTCAATATTCAAACGAGTTTTTAAAGTTTGGTTTTATACCTGCTGCGCATGATGAACGCTCGCCCTTTTGCCTACTATGCCTACAAACTTTAACAAATGAGTCAATGAAGGCTGGTCGTCTAGAAAATCATTTGAAAGCTAAACATCTTAACCATGTCAAATCAAACTTGCAATATTTTAAAACTTTAAAAACAAATTTTGAGAAAAGGACAAAAATTACTTCATTATTTGCTAATCAAACTGCATCCCTGAATCGCACTCTTGAAGCAAGTTATGCAATTTCTTTGCTTATAGCAAAAAGCGGAAAGAATCACACGATAGGGGAAGATCTTCTAAAACCAGCAATATCTGTTTTTGTGAGAAAAGTTTTACAAACCGATGACAAGGATGTGCAAGCAATGGCACTTAGCAACAACACAGTCAGCAGAAGAATTGATGAAATGGGGCAAGATGTTGAGCTACAACTTATCGAGAAGTTGAAATCACAAAAGTTCTCATTGCAAATCGATGAATGCACAGTTAGGAAAAGCGAAGCATTGTTATTAGTATATGTGAGGTATATTGACAAGGAAAAGTTTCAAGAAGAGATGCTATTTTGTCAGTCATTAGAAACCAACACTCGTGGAGTTGATATCTACAACAAAGTAAGCAATTATTTCGATGATAATGAAATTCCTAAAACCAACATTGTTTCGTATGCGGCCGATGGCGCCCCTGCCATGATGGGTAAAAATACAGGATGTTTAAAATTGCTAAAGGACGAAAATCCAAACATGTTAGTTGTACATTGTGTGATTCATAGAGAAAATTTAGTTGCAAAAAACCTTGCTCTTAAACTGCACGAAATACTACATTCTGCGATCAAATGCATTAATTATATCAAAGCAAATGCCAAAACAGAACGTTTGTTCCAGAAGTTTTGTGAATTTAATCATACAAATCATGTGAGATTGCTCCACACCGAAGTGAGGTGGTTGTCAAAGGGAAACTGCATAAGGCGATTAATGGAACTGTTCGAACCACTCAGTGAGTTTTTGAAGGACAAATCGGAAATGACTCTCCTGATGACCACAGATGGCAAAGCTTATGTTAGCTATTTGGCAGATATTTTTGAAAAGCTTTGTTCTTTAAACAAGCAGCTTCAAGGAGCCGATGCAACACTTTGTGATGCCAAAGCAAAAATATTTGGATTTGTGACATTTCTCAGTTTGTGCAATGGCAATATTTTGTCAAAAAGCTACGTTCAATTTCCTTGGTTAAAAGAATGTGACGTCACTCAAGAGGCAAACACAGTTATTGCTGAACACTTATAAATGCTGATGAATGATTTCAACCAAAGATTTTATGATCTGAAAGCAATGGAGTTTCCTTCTTGGTTAACTCAACCACTTTTGTCAGATTTATCTGCAGTATCAGAACAATACCAACAAGAATTATGTGAGCTGCAGCAAGATGAATCCATGAAAACACTTTTCAAGATTAAAGGAAACCTAATGTGGCTGTCGCAGGAATGCAAAAAGAAATACCCTCGATGTACTGCTTTGGCAAGTCAAAAACTGATAAGTTTTCCGTCATCTTATTTGGTTGAATGTGGGTTTCGCGTTGTTGCGGATTTGTTGCATGCTAAGAGAAATCAACTAGAAATCACAAAACGTGGTGATTTGAGACTGAAACTGACTAAACTGGAACCTCGAATCAAGCAGCTCTGTAGGCAGCATCAAGCACAGGGCTCCCATTAACCATGCTATTGTATGGTTTTGTCCAGTAATAAATTGTAGAAACTATGTGTATTTTCATTTATAATTGATGCAGCGTTTTAGCTTTAGAATAAAAAATCCATACGACATGTAGTAGTTCTGGTGGGGCCTGAGATTTTTTAAAAGATAAAAGTGGGACTTGACGCAAAAAAGGTTGGGAAGCACTGCTTTAGAGGAACAGGTATCTGATATCGACTATCAATGACTCTAATGTTATCTTCGACTAGTTGTTGAGCTTTTTTGTCGTTTACCGAGGGCTGTTGTGAATTCACGAACAAGTTGTTCTAATTCTTTAATTCTGATATTGTCACTTACAGAAATTTTGTGAGTTTGGCAATTTATTCCTTTCTGGAATTTTCCTCCAGATGCTATCCACCCGAGTGGGGTTTCAATAGCATGAGTTTCGCCTTCATTACCAGTTCGCTCTTGTAAAACCCTCATTAAGGCAGAGTTGTCAAAACCTATCAGAACATCAACACCCGAACGCTCAGGAATCATGTATGGAACGACATCATCAAATTGTGGGTACTCCGACAAATCCTGACAGTGAGGCAGAGTGTAGCCCTCATCAGACCATGGTGAGACTACCAATGCCTGCAGCCCAAGAAAGTGTTTGTTATTGTGTAGTGATTTGAGGTTGAACACTACATTCTCCAGCTCGCTTGTTTCACTGGATGAAATTGTATGTAGGGTAATTTGTGATTTTCCTACAGGCACAAGATTGAGTTCTTCCAATAGTGTTTTAGATATTAGTGTCACTTGTGACCCAGGATCATGCTGCGCATAAACCAAGGTATTTTTTCCTGTGCATGGGTTGCTTATTTGTACAGCAGATATACGTGTCAAAATACCTGTTTGTTGTGCCTCTATCTTCCTCACTACTGAGGTACTAGCCTTTTGATTATAAGATGGGAGTGAGGCGGCCCCAACAGCCACCCTTTCAGTAGAGCTGACATTTTCGCTGGGATATGTGGGAAAGGACGTATTATATATTTCGTGTAGTGAAGTAGTATGCTTAGGCACTCCCATGTGTTGTTTGCAGTGCTTACATTTGCAAGGAAACTTACAATCTTCTACAGAGTGAGACTGCAAGCAATTAAGGCAACGATGAGCCTGAATAATAGCGTTTCGTTTTTCTTCTGGGGTCAAACGTTGATAGTTATCGCAATTGTATAAGAAGTGCCGTTTCTCTGATGTTTCAGTGGAGCACATGAAACACCTAGGAGATTGTTGCCATTTAGATGCTTCACTTGGTGCACTTGCTGCAGGTGCTGATCTTGTTATTATAGACGTTGTTGTCGCCGAATTTCCCGTTTTTGTTTGGACATTTGTGTGATGTACTTTAGCCCGTTGCGTAGATCGATTTTTCTCTCCTCTGTCAGAAGAGCACAAAAATCGCTCTGCAAAAGTTATTTTAACAACCTGTAGCTCTCTGTTAAGGAATTGTTTGAAAGAGTCGAATGATGGTTGCTCCGTGCTGCCAAAGTTATCATGTAAGAAATATGTGTACTGCTTCTTAAAGTTGTAAGGGAGTCGTTCACCCACATCGACAATAAAGTTACTGTCAAGACTGTGCATTTGTTGGTGGGCCCTGGCATACAGTTCGCAGTCGTTAAGGTCAGAGATTAGTTTCTCTAAGGTTCCTGCATCCATACGGGGTAATTTTGCTCCTGAACGAATTTGCCTTACAAGTGGTTCCGCAAGAAAACTGCAGCATCCATAGCGAAGTCTGAGTCCTTCAAGGGCTCGCGTGATTTGTGTGTCTATATCCCAACCTGGTACAGGTGGCACCAGAGCCGAAATGGCTTCTCGCGCGCCTTCCTGACAGGAAGCACGGAGAAGATCCATTTTACGGTGTGAAATGGGACATCGCTTAATCAGTTCTCTTATCTGATTTTGGAAAAAGATGAAGGGAAGGTTGCGACCAGAGTATCTGATTTCGCGAGCCTCCTCTAATAGAATATGGTATTCTTGCAGGGCAATATGTGAAGAATTACTACTGTGAGGGCTTCCTTGAAATTCTTGATTTTTAAGTGTTGAAACCCTATTCTGTGAATAAGGGTCGTGCTGTGTAGAGTACCCTCTGTAGTTTCGCAGTGGAGTAGACTTTGTGTTAGCAATACTTTCCACTAGTGGTTTGTATACTTGAGCATGTGGTTGAGCATTAGCAAATTCTTCTGTGTGTTCAGATGTAACGTCACAAAGCCTTTTCCTAGGTTGCGTATGGGGAAGTGTCTTGCAAACCGTTTGTTGATTTCGTGAACGAGCACTTACAACGGAGTTTGGATTTGATAAGTGCAACATTTGCTCCTCGGCGTCTAGTTCAGCCTGTCTGAGCTCGAATTCAATTTCCCGTTGTTTTTGCTGGAATTCAGCTTTTTGTCTTTTAAGCCGCAGCGAGATTTGTTTTCTGGCTAGTTGCGATGATGTGCAACTTCTTGAGCTGCCACTCCCAACATTGCTAACAGAGTCGGAGGGTTCGAGGTTTGGCATGTTTGTGTTAGTGTTCGAGAGCATTTGATTTTGTGATGAATGTGTTTCAATGTCTAGCGGAGTGAGCCCACTATTGTTTTGAACGCTAGCATGCCATTTCTGATAAACATCTATGATATTCAGTCTCAGTGCTCCCAAACGATTGTATATCCCCTGACTTTCGCTTTTACCTTCCCCAGACGCCTGCCCCTGACACGCAAGTATCTCGGCATCGAGCGCATGGTACTTATCATTAATAAGGGCAACATTTTCGTAACCCGTACTTTCATTAAGTGTCGCAATAAAAGATTCGCCAGCGGACATTAATTCCCGTACTTTAGCACGGTGATTTCGCATTTCCTTTTGACTATCATCGGTAACGTCCCGAGACATAAGCGACTGCTTTGGGCTAGACCCTTCAGCCATATTAATTTGTAAGTAAGGAATGAAAATTACTTTACACGACGGTAAATAAATTATAACTTGAAAAGGTGAAATAAATATAAATATATCACGCAGTTTGCCAGTTAATACAACGCAAAATTTGTTATATAGTTAATCAAGTAGGTTAATAATATAATTAATAACAATTATTCTACTGTTCGTTATGCTTGCTTTTTGATTGTAGTTGCTTGATTGACAGCTGCTGGTAAGATGGCTTCTTTCTTCCAGCTAGCGAGTGTGAATTTGAGAAAAGCGGATTGAATCTTCACTCTTCAGAACTTGCTATTGCTTTGCGTTTTTAACTGGAGTTTTCAAAAATTTTATCTTGATATAATTTTATCTCACTTAGAAATTTATCTTTTTCTATGTTCCTGACGCACGTGGAGTCTGCGACAGCCACAGAAACTAAACTGTTTGGGAATAGCTGTACTGTGAAAAGAAACAGCCAAATAGTCCAGTCTAACTATTTAATTTAATTTCCAATATAATTCACTTCAATTTCTTTAATTATTTCTATTACTTTTACAATTTAACTTATTCAAATAGATAAACCAACAGTTCCAAATTTCTCTTTAGTTAAAAACTGAACTGTAAATTTCTAAGTTGCTTATTCGAATGAAACGCATTGAAAAGATTGCTACAATAATAATTAAACGTGGCCAGCTTGTAACATCTGTTACGTCACAAGCGCCAAATGACTCAATGTTTTACGAGCTATTAGGCAACGGAAAATGAAGTTTACAAAGTTAATCGTTCGGACCATGAATATTGGCTATGGTCTATAGTACGCATCTAGAAACATGGAAGAAAAAAGAATTATTTGATGTTTTGAGCTCATTTTAGAAAATTGTTTTTCATTTAAGTTCAAGGCACATATTAGTTGTAAACACCTATTAAAAAGCATTAAAATGTTTCAATCACTGAAAATATGAATTATCAATGAAAGTTTATTTTGTTGAAGTAGATCCAAGCAGGTTGTTATTAAGAGGGGGAGGGGAGCTTAAAATTAAAAATTTGAAAATTGGAAATGAGGCCTTTGAAATTTTATAATATGATAGTAAAAATAAACAAAAAATTACTCTGGTGGTTTCAGCGTCAAAAATTATGTTGTTGACGCAGTCCAAAAATCACATCAAAAATTATGTTGGAATCGGTGCCAAAGTAAATTACCTTGTTCAACTTCGCAAAAATATGTTTCCAACGGAACTTTGAGACCGTTAGAAATTATGTATGCTGAGTTCACTGCCAACACCAAAATTAAATTGTTTTTTTGATTAGAAAGGTTATCTTTCAGGCTAAGGAAATTTTCTGGAGAAATCTTTAGATGAATCTCTAATTCTAGCTTTTCAATATAATTTACCAAATCAGATTTAAATAGAATAAAACCAAATGACAATCAATGCAAATCAAAGCGTAAGCTCTGTGGCGAAAATTTGCTCCAGTTTGACAAAATTCAAATATATAATAACGACTGTAGTTAAATCAACGAATAACAACTTTTTCGGGCGACTCAAAAAACTTTAAATGCCCTCTACAAATAACACCGCAGAACAGTCTTCCGAACGACTTGGTCTGTCTGACCTTCTTTTCTATCTAAAGTTATAGAAACAGGTGCTTATATAGTGGACATCACAATTAAGCACGTGGCGATTAACAATGAAGGATTTGATTATCAGTGACGTGATACATTTGCAATTCTTGAAATAACAATGCTTTTCTAATTAGTTCACATGGCGCTACAAGAATTTAAAGGGAATACAATGGAATTTCAAACAAATAGAATTTCAAGGAAAATTTAAAATAATTTAAAATGAAAAATTTAAAATATTAAATAATAGAAAATTTATTAACCTTTAACGGGTAGAAATATTTTTCACGCATTAAAAGTCGAAGTGGGTCTTTTTGACCCAAGCCTTAAATTTTTCAAAATATTCAACATATGAATGTGCTTGCAATAGTGCTTTGGCTTAAAAAGTTTTTCGAAGTATTAAATGAATGAGAATCTTTCAAAATTTATTGAAATAAAAGTTTTGTTAGCAAAAGAACGAAAAAACAAACGAACAGAAAAGGAAAGGGAAAAATCTTATCCAGCAAGAGTTGTTTCAAAGGTTCATAAGTTGAAAGTTTTATTCTACGCAGTCTTTGCAGGTTGGAGGTGCTTGGTGCTCCTTACAGATTGGTTTGGTGCATTTGTAGCAATAAGTTGAGGTCTTTCGATCGTTTCCTTTGCAATATGCACACCGAATTCTTCGTGCTTTTGTACGTACATCTTCTTGATTTGCCATAGAAACTGATGGAATATCGATACCCATGCTCGAAGCACAACGTTCAATGGTGTTTTGAAGAGCTCTTTGTATTCCAGTTCTGCTTTGCAAACGTAATTCAAGTTGTTCCCTCAAAAGTTCTTTTCTAAGACGCCTCAAAAATTCTCGCCGTGAACGGAGGCCATCTTCATCGTTGTTCCACACGTATATTACGAAGGAATTTAGGCAAACTTTATTGACCAGGGAATAAAACAAAGACATCGGCCAACGATTTGTTCTTCTAGAACAAGATGTAGCAGCACATTTTTTATCTGCAGTGTCTACTCCACCTTTTGTCTCATTGTAGAAAGTCACTACCGATGGTTTCTGCTTGTCTCTTGTAGTTTCATCAATGCTCGCATCCGAATGCATCGTGGACAGCAAGATAACTGCCTTTTTTGGTTTGGGCACATAGGAAACCATCATCATTTCTTTTTGGAATCCAAATTGAGAGGAGAGCAACTTACGGTTTTTGTTAGGCATCATTTCTGGTGGAATGTCCGGTTTATTTTTCCTCATTGTTCCGACCAGTGTTACTTTCTTTTTCAGTAGATCTTCAGCTAGTGGAACACTTGTATACCAATTATCTGTTGTCAAGTTTCTGCCTGTGCCAACGATTGGGGAAACCATACGAAGCGTAATATCATGTGGTTTATTGGAAAGCTGAAATGGACCTTCAGGTTGTTTTCCGACATACACTTCCATGTTGCATATGTAATTGGTCTTCGCGTCACATAAGCACTGCAGTTTTATTCCATACTTGGCTGGTTTCTTTGGCATGTATTGCACAAAACAACACCTGCCTCTAAAAGCTTCTAGTGCTTCATCAAGTGTCAAATGCTCTGTAGGACTGTACATCTGACGGAAAGCTCCAACCACACTTTCAAAAATGTTGCGAATCGGGGCCAGACGGTCGGTTAAACGGCGTTCTTCTCTTGTGTTACTATCATCAAATCGCATATGGCATAAAAGAAACTTGAAGCGTTTGTAGGTCATTACAGATCGCAGTAAGTCCATTCCTGTTCCATCAGATTTCCATAGGTCCGCAATATCATGGCGAGAAGCTTGCTGTGCACCAGAGATTACTAAAATTCCCAACATTGCCAAAATTTCCGAAGTTGTTGTTGCAGTAACATTGTACTTGGACGAATATCGATCCTTTATTTTCTCAATTTTCTGGTTTGTATGATCAGTAATTTTGGCAATCACTGCTGGAGTCATAAAAAAACTAAATATGTCCAAAGGAGTTTTAGCATTTTTTGCAGCACCAATTGGTCCAGGCTGTGTTGTTATTATGTTATTTGCACTACGCCTAACATTTGAACGAAAAGGAGTTTCTTGCCACGTAGCTCCAGTTTTGGCAAGTAGAATTCGTTTTACTGGAATTTCATCATCGTCGCTTTCGCCATTGTCATCAGAAAGTTCTTGCTCAGAGTCAGAATTGTGTTCTGTTTCTTCAATAATCTCCTCCTCGTAATCAGAATCACTGAATTCTTCTTCAAAATCACATGAGTCCGGATCATTTTCTAGCAATTCCAATACATGTATTGTATCTAGTACACGTTTAGACGCCATTATAGCTCTAAATAATCTAAAAATGCAAGCATAACTTTAGTAACTTAAAGAGTCGAAGCGGGTCAAAATGACCCAACAGATAAATAAATTACTGCTCATTAGAAAAATATCAACTGCAAAAAACTTTCAAATGTGCCACATGTCCGGCCCACTAATAGAGGCAGCTATAGAAAACAACAGCCAATTTAGGGCAGCAGGAACAGAATTAACAATCAATATGTAGCCTTATGGGTCAAAAAGACCCATTTCGACTTGTTAAAGGTTAAAAAGAAATTAAATTAAAAAGAGATTTAAAATAAAAAATTTAAAGGAAACCTTTAGGATTTCAAACAATTCTAATTAAATTTAATATGTTTAAGCTCGAACAAAAAAAAAGATCGATCAGGTCTCTTTTTTCCCCACGTGGGGAAATTTATGAAGTTGTTTATATAGGTAGACAACCAGAGCGTGAGATCTGTGGGGAAAAAAAGCACTTGCAAATACAATGGGTAAAAAAAGATACATGATCCAAAAAGATAATGACTTTATCAGAAACAATAAACAATTACGAAAGTAGAATGTCAAGAAAGGGTTGCTTGCAAAACAACCAACTTGCAACCCCCCATATATCCCCTCAAAATTTAGTATATATCTTGTGGTGTAATAAATGGATCACTATATACTTTTTTGTATATAGTAAATCTTAGTTTAAACGTTTATTTGTTTGCATTAATTTAATTTGCTTATTTGAATAAAGCATATTTTTGTCCAATTTATTTTGTAAGCTTTTCTACGAATGCATTTTTTTGATACATCCAGATTAGTTTTGCCTTTAATTTATTAAATCATACTACTTGGCTTTTCCATAAAAAAGTCTCTCTAGTTGATTAGCTTTTCCGCACCAATCTTTAATTCATAGTACAATGCCGGCAAAAAAAATCTTTACATTCGTTCGGAAATAAAAACCTTTACATAAAAATTTCGCACTAGTCTTTTACTTCCTGTTTGCACCAAAAGCATTACATCACAAAAGCGATTATACCTACATAATATGCTACCTTGTTGCTACAATTCATAAAATACTGATTGTCGTAATATTTTATTAGCATTAAATAATATCATTTGAAATAATGTGTGTTTAATGTACTTTGTAAAAATATTTAGTCAATGTAAAGATTTTTTTGCTGGCATTGTATATAAATCCAACATTCGATTCATCTCCAAGTTCTTCATTGAAATTGAGACTTAATCTACTTTTTCTAAACCGTGTTTGGTAAAAATCCCAGAACTTTTCTTATTAAAATTTTCAAAACCAAACAACCTATGTTGCATTTCTATTAAAAGAATCCTTAAGAAATTTGAGTATGAATCAAGACAAGACAAGATCAATTAACCTGAGAATCTGCTCAATTTGAGTTACATTTATGCCGCTACGTAATTTAACCTTTAGCAAACCATTTTTTATCAATCATTCCAGGCAAGCAAATTTTAAAGGAGGTAAAGAAATATTAAGCATTTTTTACATGTAATCAACTAATTATATAGCAATTGCATTTCTGGGATCAATTCAAAACAATATTTTGATTAAAATGCATTATACTTAAATGCAACTCAATTAGGTCAATTCTAACCAGTGCATCGCCAGCGTAAAGACAGGGGAGAGGAAACACTGGGAGATCCAGGGTTCGCAATCGCGTTGGCGGTGGTTTGTAGACGTTGACTATTTTATAGCCATCAACGTCCACACACAACCACTCGATCTCCGATGTCGGTGGAGATTGTTCCAAAGCGTGTATCTCAGTCGCTCGTGAACAAACGTGGCAAGGCCATGCTTCCTGCTTAAAGAAGACCCAGCTAGTTGGTAGTTTGGTAGTACCAACTTCTCTGCATCAGTGCAGTGGGTTTCCTGCAGTAGGATGACGAGTGCCTCAGACTGCATAGCGAGGTAATGAAGAACGTTCATCTTGCTTGCAGTGAGGCCTTCGATGTTCAGCTGAAGAATAGTGGGTCTTCGGAACTTGTTGGCAATGTGCCCTGAAAAGGGCAGTTTTATCCTGGCATTGCCCCGTCCTGAAAAGGATGTTTGCCGACTAGCAGACCCACACTGAACATCGGAATGGGTGGATACCCTTCCGTTTTGGTAGGTTCGGTTTCGGTCTGTCATTTTAAAATCAATCATTTTTAAAATTTTAAAACACCAGACGCAGTAAATATCTCTGACAATTTTTCACAGAGAGAATTTGCTGCTGCCGCCCTTCAACATTTAAAACCAGATAAAGATCCGGGACCTGATTCCATCTGCCCCGAGCTTATATTCCATGCCGGAGCTGCTTTGAAGTCCTGGTTACGTGACTTTATTTCTTCTTGTTTGCGCCGATTCAAAATTTCCAAGATCTGGAGAAGAGCGCTTGTGGTCGCGATCCCAAAACCAGCAAAGCCCGTGGGGGACCCAAAGAGTTATCGACCGATATCTCTGCTCTGTGTCCCCTACAAGATCCTCGAGAGGCTTATCTACGCCCGCGTTGAACCATTAATCGATCCACTGCTCCCTAAAAAGCAGGCTGGGTTCCGACGCGGAAAGTCAACCGTAGATCAAGTTGTTCTGCTAACCCAGAACATCGAGAATTCTTTCGAGGCTAAAAAGAAGGCCGGTGCCGTATTTATCGATCTAACAGCTGCTTATAACACTGTCTGGCACCGTGGCCTTACCTGCAAGCTGCTGAGACTACTTCAGGATAAGCACATGGTCAAAATGATCATGGAGCTTGTCCGAAATCGAAGTTTCACCCTTATCACCGGTGACAGCAAGCAAAGCAGGCTACGCCGTCTTAAAAACGGCGTTCCTCAGGAATCGGTCTTGGCTGCCCTCCTATTTAACATCTATACGTACGATCTTCATTCCATGATTTCCAGAAAGTTTGCTTATGCTGATGATCTAGCATTGTTGCATTCTTTTGAAAACTGGAAGGAATTGGAGGGGACCTTAAGCCAAGACATGTCCACACTGTCAACGTATCTCCAGACTTGGAGGTTGAAGCTCAGTCACACTAAGAGGGTGACGGCAGCCTTTCACTTAAATAACCGAGAGGCCAAACGTGAGCTAAAGGTCTACAACAATGATAGACTTTTACCGTTCTGTCCAACCCCTATTTACCTTGGGGTAAAACTGGACAGATCGCTCACGTTTCGTCACCATTTAGTGGCATTGCGCAAAAAACTATCTTCGCACGTCACACTGCTGAGGCAACTCGTGGGCTCGGATGGGGTGCTGGTGTTATAACACTACGCATAGCCACCTTGTCTCTAGTCTACTCAGCAGCTGAGTACTATGCGCCAGTCTAGTGTCGCAGTGCTCACACTCGCCTCATTGACAGTGTCTTGAACGACGTCTTGCACATAGTTACTGGATGCCTGCGTCCCACTCCAACGGACCACCTACCTGTACTCTCAGGCATCCAGCCAGCTGAGCTTCGCCAAATGAGAGCGACACTCTCCTTGGCTTACCGTGGATCTCTGGACCTTGATCATATCTTGCATGTTCTTTTAAGTGGGTCCTCAGATACTCGCCAAGTGAGACTAAGATTCAGACGCCCGTTTGTGCCAGCTGCGCGGAATCTCTTGGACAACCTTGCCAGACTTGACATCCGCGCTTCTAAATGGATAAATCACAAATGGAAAACGGAGTACTGTGAAAGTGTTTCCAGGCTCCGTGCTTTTGTGCCCGGGACCGGTGCCAGGCCTGTTGGAATGGGCTTACCCCGAGCAGCTTGGATTAAGCTCTACCGCCTGCGGACTGGTGTTGGGTGATTCCATTCGTCCATGCACAAATGTGGTCTCGCTCCTTTACCGAATTGCGAGTGTGACGCCTCCGAGCAAACCGCAGACCATGTACTAACAGCGTGAGCTATACATCGGGCACCACATGGAGCACGAGGTCTGACGGTTTTGGATGACGAAACTCGATGCTGGTTTAATGACATCACTGCCAGCATCTGATCCAGGCAGTGTAGCAGTCTGGGGTAGTAAAAGGATAAACCCTCGGCCCCAGTCCTGTTTGTGTCTGACCTGGAGTGGATACCCTTCAAACGACGACGACGACGATTTTTACGTTTACCTATTTCGACTTTCGGAAAAAGCAAATGACGTCATATTTGGTTTACACTGGTGGAAAACAATGCGAAAACCAAGCCAGAGAATTACAAAACAGAGCAAGTTAAGCAAAATTTAAAAAACCCAAAGTAATGGCCAATTAATTATTTGTTTATACTTTTAATGTTCATTTTTTTTTCATCTCTATATTTAACCTTTTGACTCGCAGAAAAGCTTTCGAGGTGCTGTACATAGAGTAGCTGTCAAGCAACTACCTCGACCTGCTTCCAGAGATGCCAAGATATTGCTTTCCGGTTAAATTTTTTTATTTTTTGACTTTTAGTTTTATAGTCATGAAACTGAAATTTAGAAAAGCTTGCAAAGATCGTTAAGCAGGAGAAATGTCTTGAAGTATTTTTCTTACGGACACAGTAGAATGACGCAAGTAGGCTTTAAGCCGCGGCCGTTGTAAAGTTATGTCATCAGAGCTTCCAAACAACTCCAGTAAGGATTAGGCTACAATCTCTGGGCAGATAGAATCAGGTCCCGGAGTTTTTCCTAGTTTTAAGTGTTGAAGGACAGCAATAAATTCTCTCTGTGAGAAAGTGTCATAGATATTTACTCGATCTAGTGTTGTGGCCCTTCAAAGGTCAGACTTCTTGAGAGACAAGTCAAGATGACTTGCGTTCAACAGCCTCGTATCTCTCACATCTTAATAGCTGAGATGTAATAGCATCAGCTGAGACGGCACAGTGTCGAGGAGAGTGTCATGACCTACCAGTAAGGTTGTTCAAAATACTCCATGCTTTTCGAATAGAGTGTGAAAAGTCAATGCTCCGAACTGCTTCGGACCATCGATCTCTCCGATTCATGTCGAGTTTGGCATGCAAAGCTGTAGCTGCCAAACTTGAGTTATCTCCCTGAGGAGACTGTAGGAAAGTTTTATAGAGGGATACACACTCCGCATCCCAACACAGAATATACATGTAGTTGTTTCGATACCCACGTGGAATAGTCTTTTTGGCTGCTTTCTTGATGATGCTACAAAAGTCCTGGTAAGCCGCATCCACATCAAGTGAATCAAGATTAGACAAAGTCTTTGCAAATTTATTCGTCAAAGCAATGTAATAACTCCATTTGGTCTTGCGGAGTTCCATCGCTTAACAGGCATGCTTGGCACTGACAGAGCAAATCTTGGTGGGGTGACAAGCGAAGGTCGATGTTGTGACCTGGGAAACTTTTCAAGTACAACTTTGTTTGGTAAGTGACTATTTGGACCTACGCTAGCAAAACCTAGATCTGGATTGGTGCCAGTGTTCCAGTGGCCTGAGTAAAAACTGGCAGCGTCCTTGGCATTGTATAGAACGGCAAGACTATTAATACTTGCCCAGACAGCCAATCACTTACCTTCCTGACTGTTATTATTGTAACCCAAATCAACATAACGACAATTGAAGTCACTAGCATAGAGACAGGGATGGGGAAACACTGGAAGATTGTTGGTGGAGGTTTGTAAACGTTGACTATTTTATAACCATCAACGTCCACGCACAACCAATCGATCTCCGATGTCGGTGGAGGTTGGTCCAAAAGCGTGTACTTTAGTCGCTCGTGGACAAATGTGGCAAAGCCATGTTTTCTGCTTGGGGAAAACCCAGCTAGTTGGTAGTTTGGAAGTACCAAATTCTCTGCATCAGTAAATGGGCTCCTGTAGTAGGATGACGACTGCGTCAAACTACATCTACAGATAAAGATAATGAAGAACGTTTATTTTGCTTGCAATGAGGCCTTCGATGTTCAGCTGAAGAATAGTGGATCCTTGGGACTTATTGGCAATGTGCCCTGGAAAAGGCATTTTTTCTAGACATTTTCCGGTCCTGGAAAGAACGTTTGCTGATTAACATCGGGATGGGTAAATATCCTTCCGTTTTGATAGGTTTAATTTTGTTCTGTCATGTTTAAAAGCAATAGCAGACGTACTTACGACCCAGGCTTCGAAAAAGCATCAGTCATCGGGTCAAATTTTAACCTCTATTATTATGGGATAAAACTGAACAGATCACTTACGTCTTATCACCATCTGGTGGCAACGAGCAAAAAACTATCCTTGCGTGTCACACTGCTGAGACAACTTGTGGGCTCAGGATGGGGCACTGGTGCCAAAACACTAAGCACAGCTGTCCTCTCTCTGGTCTACTCAACAGGTGTGTACTGCGCACCAATTTGGTTCTGCAGCGCTCACACTCGCTTTATAGACAGTACATAACTTGAATGACGTCTTGCACATAGTCACTGGATGTCTGCGTCCCACTCCAACGGACCCCTTACCCTTTCAGTCATCCAGCCAACTGAGATTCACCAACTAGGAGCGACACTCTTCCTGGCTTACCGTGAATCTCTGGACCCTGATCATATTCTGAGTATTTTTTTAAGTGGGTCTTCAGATGCTTGCTAAGAGAGACTACAATCTAGACGCCCATTTATGCCAGCTTCGCGAAATCTGTTAAAGAACCTTGCCGGACTTGGCATCCGCTCCTGAGTGGAAAAACTATAGATAGAGCGCGGAGCAATGTAAAAATCCATGGTCCTTGTTTTCATAACCATGACCAATGCCAGGCTTATTGAAATGAACTTGCGTCAAACAGCTTGGAAAAGCTCAATTGCCTGCGAACTAATGTTGGGCAATTATATTCGTCCATGCGCAATCGGGATCTCGCTCCTTCACCGAATTGCAAGTGCAGCTCCTTAAAACAAACCGCAGACTACGTTCTAATAACGTGCTCTATAGATTGGAACCACATGGAGGATGAGGTCTAACGGTTTTAGATGACAAAACTTGATGCTGGATGAACAGCATCACTACCAGCGTCTGATCCAAGCAGCAAAGCAGCTTGAGATAGTAAAAAGATAAACCCTCGGCCCCAGTTGTTTGTGTCTGACCTGGAGTGGATGCCCTTTCCAACAGCAAAAAATTGTTATTTTCAAATTTCTTACTTAAAAAAGTTTTTTAAAGTTAGTAAATTAAATTTAATGCCTTATTGTTTGCTAAGTTTTCATGTTTTGCTTTTTGTGGCTTATGTTTAAAAATTTCCGTTTTTCTTGGATCCAGGGAATTGCAACGCATGCAGACAATGCAATTTTCTAAGCAGGCTTCAGCAGACATTAGCTTCGCTTTTTTGTAAAAACACATTAATTAGGCTGTTGGTGCGTTAAAAATCTTGAACATAAAGTGTGCGTTAAAAAATATAAAGCACGCACTGGATTTCTCTTTTATACAAGAAGAGAAGCAATTTTAATGAATTTTAATGAATCGAGGCGCTCCCTGGCACTTAAAGTCTCAGAGCCAAACAAACTTTAGAAAATGTTAAATGCTATGGTCCCATATCTTTGCTCTGCATCCTTTACAAGACCCTCGAAAGTTTTAATCATTTCCGCATCAAACCTATCATCGACCCATTGCTGCCTCGTGAGCAAGGGTTTTTGATGCAAAAGATCGACCTTAAATCAGGTCATTCTGATGACTCAAGAAATAGAGAACAGTGTTTTGACAAAAAAGATGGTCGGTGTTGTGTTTGTTGACCCATCTACAGTGTATATAAGCGATTTGGTTTGAACTCTTTTCTGCAAATATGCCTACGCTGACGACTTGGCGCTTATGTATACTTTTGAAAACTGACAGACGCTAGAGGGAGCCCTTAGCCAAGACATGTCAACTCTCCAGGTGTATTTCTACAAATAGAAAACGAAGCTCAGCAAACCTAAAACGTGTCGTCTGCCTTCCACTTTAAAAACAGGACAGCAAAACGGGAGTTACTGGTTGGTCTAAATAGCAACCGACTGCTTTTCTGTGCAACACCAAAATATCTTGGTTAATACTAATCAAATCGCTAAAGTATCGACGACACCTAGAGTCATTTCGCAAAAAAATCACTTCAAGAGTTTCCTTAATCAGACGTCTGGCAGGAACAAACTGGGGGCTGGTGCCATGACTTTGAACGGTAACCCTAGCTCAATTAGATTCTGCTTCTGAGTATTGCGCAACTGCTTGGTGCCATAATTCTCATACTCGTGTGACCTTAGTGACCTTATCATTAACAACGCACTGCGCATTGTGACTGGATGTCTGCGTCTCACACCAGCAGAACATCTACTGGTACTTGCAGGCATCCCACCAGCTATGCTTCGCTTCCGAGAAGCTAGATTGTCTCTTTTTTTCCAAGCTCTGGAGCCCAACCACCTGCTATTCCCAAGATCACTGCTCTTGAAAAAAAGTAATCTTGTTGCCTAAAATCGAGACACTATTTTGTGTCTGCTTCCAAAGATCTTCTAACAGACTTTGCTCACCTAAAGATAAAAGTGGCCCGCTGTCACTCAATAAAAATTCTTCATTGCCTCCATTTTCTGGTTTATATACTTGAAATTCACTTGATAAGGTTAATTCCCTTAAATTTAAAGGGTTAGGAGGAGCAGCGGAAATTTCCTTGCGTTTCCGTCTTATTATTTTTTTTATAGCACAAGGTCTTGGCATAGCTCCTTGAGTACCTTGTGCGGTATTTCCTAAAACTTCATTTATGATTACACTTGGATTCTCCATAGTAGTCGCAGCACGCATTTTTATTTTCGTTATGGTTTTCGCAGCATCCACACTTGCAGCACAAGGATTGTGAGAATGAACGTTCACTTTCTTAATAACGGCTCCATGAATTATATATAGTCTGGCATTACATCTTCCGACTTGATCACATTGCCGAAACAACAAATCTTGATTCCGTTTGCTTGATTTTTCGAATATATTTAAGAAGCCATAATGCTGAAATTTCTCTTTTCCTCTCTGGCTTATAACTTCTTTTGCCGATGTAGCCATTGGGGTGACTTTCTTCAGACTAAAATTTAAATAAAAAATATTTATGCTGAGTCACCAGCACTGCAAACTTTTTATAGCAATTTACTTAAGAACGTTTTAGTATAGTGATAGATAACAGTTTTGAAAGTTAAACTATCTTGTTTGGTCATTAAAGTAAATTAATTTAAAAAACAGTTTTCAAAGTTAAACTATCTTGTTTGGTCATTAAAGTAAATTAATTTAAACAACAGTTTTCAAAGTTAAACTATCTTGTTTGATCTTAAAAGTAAGTTATCACCGACACCATTAGTACACCACTAGTAAACAACAATGTGAAAGTTAAACTATATATTTTGGCATCGAGTTGGGCTGGCATTGAGTTGGGCTTGCGTCGAGTCGGCGGCATCGAAGCGTACCCGACCCCAACGAGGGCTCTTTTATAACTCAGTTCGGTTCGTTTCTCCTTCATTCCGAAAATTTCTCCTGAAAAATTTTAAACAAAAAACTTTGGGAATGACTCTAATTCTCCTCGCTATTTTCAAGTTCTGTACAACAAGGCGTCTCTTAAATTTTGTCATCACGAAACGTTTTTTAGTAAAAATGTTCTTTAATACGCAAAAATGTGAGTTTGTTGAGAGTCTCTTTTCAACGAAAAAGTGTTCTTTCTCTAAATTTTGCTTCTTCCACCAAGGAATTTTTTGGCTTCCCTAGCTATGTGTCTACTGAATGTATTCAAAAACATAAAAAAAAATTGTTCGATATTTCGGGTAGTGATGTGGAAGCGATTTATTGAGTAACCGCTTCCATACCAACTTTTATTTTATAGAAAATGAAGTAAGCAAAATTGCACAAAAGAAATTAAAACTCGACGTAACAATAAATAATGAAATGAAGGATGAAATTTCGTGCCCATCCCCAGAACGTGAGACGAGAAGCTGGGGACACATTCAAACAAGGATTGAAAACCAGGTGAAAAACAAAAAAAATACTTCACTTGTTTGAAAACCATATTTATTTTTTTTAATAAGTGAAGACTTTTTTTTTGGCCTTTACCTGGCTCCTTGGCTCCGATTCTAATTCTCTTTAATTATAAATAATTTAAAATTTATTTGCAGGCCAAGAAAAAAATTGGGAGGCACAAAAAATTTTGAATACATGGTTTCTCAGTGCGGTTGGGCTGATCAAATCCGACAAATAGGGCCTATAAAAATTTTCTATCAAATTGGGCTTATTTTTTGAATATTAAAAACAGTTTAAAATAGCCAATGGTAATTAAACAACAATTAACTCTTTCAATTTTAGTAGTCTTTAAAAAAATTGTTCTTTTTTAGAATTCTTTCAGCCAACTCTTGTCAAAAGAAATTGTTGACAAATGACGAACTGCAAGAAAACGTGATTTATTGGAATTGGAAAACATTGAAAGTAACTGCATCTCTGATTGGTTGGAGAAAGAGAGCGCGCAATTGATTGCGCACTCATTTGCGCCGCGAGCGAGAAAGCTTTAGACTATAGACGAATTCTTTCTGGCGACAAAGAGATGGTTCAAGAGACTCTATGAAGGTGGCTTCAGGCGTTGCCAAATGAAAAGATGATCGTCCTGTACCTAAAATTGAAAAGCATTTGATATCAAATTTTTTATTGAAATTCAAATTGAAAACCAATTTGATATCAAATTTTACTGCGCAGGTTTCTTTATCTAACAGATGTTGACCAATAGCCGAATCAAAAATAGGTGTATTTCGAGTGGTTTTACATTTACGTTTAATGTAGATCTTTTTGGGGTTTAACTTGAGTTTTGATTGATTTTGAAATATGTTGTCAAATTCGTTTTTCCAGTCGTTGGGACGTTCTACCTACATACACACTATAGCAGTGGTACGAGTATTTGTATACGATACTGCATTGCTGATAATCATGTAAAAATCCTGTTGAAAAAAAGGCAAGATTTTTTTAGAAAAGAAAACTAATCTTGTTGGCACAGATTCAAAGCAATTACTGATTGTTGACTTCGTTAGGTTTTCCTAATTAAGAAAAACAGTTTTAATTCAAGGTAATTTTAGATATAACGGACACTTTTCTGCGCCAACTAGCTTGGATGCGTAAAAATTAAAAAAAAAATTTATTTCGGAAATGTTGTCAGGCAGCCTACTCAAGTGATGCTCTTTTTATTTTATTTTATTTGTTTCGTCATTGCTTGACAATTCACTAAAACTTTAAAGTGAAGATTTTTATTTTAAATCTAATTGTTGCTTATCCAAATTACCCGCAAATTTCAAAATAGCAAAAAGTAATCTAGCCAATTTACTCTCGATATGCTTTTTTATAATTTTAAAATGAGAATTGTAATTATAAATTTGAATCACCAAGTAATATGGCAAAAATTGAAAATATTTTAGAAATTTATCTGATGTAGGTAAAAGAAATACTACCGGTATATTATAATCCAAAAATTTTGTGTTGTTTATGTGTAAGTAAAACTATACCTTGTAGAATTTACAAATAAAATACTGTTTAAAGAAATTCTAATAAGATTTATTTTTATAATAAACAAACTAAGGCTTTATTAAACTGAAAGAAACTATTCTAAACAAAACAGAACAAACATTAATATAACAAATAAAATCACACACATGTCAACATAACAAGCACTGCAAAGGGCAACTGACATGTGTCACAATTACAACAATTTTTATTGCATCAGTTATCATTTCGGCAATGATCGTTTGATCACATTAACTGTTAAAATAATGCGAGAGTTCGATCCTCTATTAGGTACTACAGAAATAAAATGATATTTTGACCATGTGCAATATATTGCTGTAATTGTTACCACAAATTCATAATAAATTTTCATGGAATAATAGCCTTTACTACCAAATTTAATCTTTTTCCCAAATTTACTTGTAAGCAGAACAATAACCTCATAATCACCACTCACTATATTTTCCTTCCGGATTTAATGGAAAAACGTCAGGGGGTCAGGAGAGTCAGGGGTAATTTTTCCCCCGCTTTTTTAACCCTTCAAATTGCCCCTCTTTTTTTCATTAAAAAGAGAGGTTGTAGATGGGCAGATAGAGAAGTATTGGGTTAGGTTTGTCCCTACAAACATAATACTCGATAAAAATATCAGATCGATGAAGGTTTATATTTTGAGTTTATAGAAGGTTTGTATAGAAGGCTTGTATTTTGGATTTTGTTTTCACCTTACTTTCAGGACAAAAGTAGGGGTCATAGACTTGACTGAAAGAGTTGACCTTTTTTTTTCTATTTTTATTTTAAGTCTACTAGGTTTTTACGCTAAAACGGTAGCGATACGAAGCGATAAGTTTGTAAAAGCTGAAAGATGCCAGTAGTTTATCAGGAAACTTTTGATCGCAATATAGGAGGTCCTGTAGGAGGTCCTGTAGGAGGTCCAACGGAAGTCGCACCCCTCTGGAACGGGGGTGCTCCATCCATCCAAAGCTAAATCAAAGTCGGTGGAGGCTAAGTCCAACTCGGTGTAGGTTAAGTCGACGGAGGTTAAATGCAAGAAGGTAAAATCTAAGGATAAATATAAAGAGATTAAAAGCGGTTAAATCCAAAGAAGATAAACGAGAAGAGGTTAAATTCAAAGAGGTTAAATCCAAAAGACTGTAATCAATTTATTTGATAAAGGCCAAAGTTATTAATTGAATAACTCCTTAGCATCAGCTAGCGGTGGTTAAAGATCTAGATGAAATTAGGTAATCAAGTTTGATTACCTAATTTCATCTAGAAACAGGTTCGATCCACGAATGTAAGGAATCGAATATTGTTCAATAAAACCTAAAATCTAACTAATGGATTCTTGGTCAATTAATTTTCGTTGGAAGTATATTAGATAATATATTTGAAACAACAGTCAAAGAAATAGACCAAGAACATACTAGTATAACAATAAACCTTATGCTGAACCTGTCAAGGAATTATTTAACTCTATGTTATAACTACAGTAAAAAACAGCTTTCTAACAGATGGATTTTTCAAAGTCTTATAAAAGATGTAATTATGTTTAAAGACACATTGCTAAAAAACAATAAACTTTTAAATTTGTAACTAATTTAGAGTCTTGTAAACAGTTTAAAAACAAAAAGTAACCTTGAAAAACGCGTTAGTAAAAACAATTAGCTTTGCAGCAAAGACAAACAAACTGTTGTAAAAATAAGTAGAAGCACATATTTTTAAACCGGAATTAGCTTTCTAACCAACATGTTTTAACAAGTTCATAAGCAATTATCCTGAAAGAGCTATCTCTAAAAAATAATTAAATTTCGAACCAATGAATTTCTTTTCAAATAAATATAAACAAGGATCACGTCACTAAAAACACTTGACCTTCTAACAAAGATGTTACTTATCGAAAGTCAAACGAGTTCAAAGTCTTGTAAAACTATGCTTTTTTGAAACAATTTTTTAACAAATGCTGTTTTGAAAAAAATTTTTGATTACCTAATTTCATCTAGAAACAGGTTCGGTCCCTGAATGCAATGAATCAAATATTTAAATATTGTTCAATGAAACCTAAAATTGAACTAATTCGAGTTGGTCAATTAATTTTTGATTGAAGCATGTTAATAATAAATAAAGAAATATAGTTGAAAAGCTAAGATCAGTCAAAGAAATGGACCAAAAACATACTAATACTGTACTACGATTAATCTAATACTCAACCTGCGAAGGAATTATTTAACTCTATGTTATAATTACAGTAAAAACAGATTTCTAACAGATGTCTTTTTTTTTAATATCTTATAAAAGATTTAATAATGTTAAAGACACGTTGCTAAAAAAACAACAATGAATTTTCTAACAATTTTGTAACTAATTTAGAATCTTATAAAAGGTTCAAAAAGAAAGAGTTACCTTGAAAAACATATTAGTAAATATAATGAACTTTGTAACAAAGACAAACAAACTCTTGTAAAAAATAAGTAGAAGCACATATTTTTAAACCGGAATTAGCTTTCTAACCAACAATTTTTTAACAAGTTCATAAGCAATTATCCTGAAAGAACATGCCTTTAAAAACAACAATAAACTTTCTAACAATTTTGTAACTAATTTAGAGTCTTGTAAACAGTTTAAAAACAAAAAGTGACCTTGAAAAACGCGTTAGTAAAAAAGCAATTAGCTTTGTAGCAAAGACAAACAAAGTCTTGTAAAAATAAATAGAAGCATATATTTTTAAACCGGAATTAGCTTTCTAATCACAAGTTCATCAGCAATTCTCCTCAAAGATAAGTCTATAAAAAAAACAATAATTAAATTTCTAACCAGTGATTTTAACAAAGACAAACGAGTTTAAATTCTTGATTTTAATTTAAAACCTAAGATATTTTTGTTCAATTTTTAAGATTTTATTGTAAAGCGTGTTATTTAAATAAATTAACCCTAAGAACTGGCTTATCCAAATTAAGTTTGATTCTTGGTCAACAAAGTTGCTTTAATTTATGTGTGAGTTCAATCTTCCCTCAGAACAACTAAGTTGCACTTAACTATGATTTTGATTTTTTTAATGATAGACATTGCAGTTATCTTATCTGAAATATAGTTGCAGTCAAGTAAAAGGACAAGTTTATTAATTCATTAAATTAATTGTTTAAAGTTTTTTCAAAAATCTTAAGCCGAATTTTATCTTGTAATTAAAAAAATTCTTTCTTCTAATTACAGATAATCTGGTGTATTTTCTTTCCCAGAACAATGTTTATACAGTATATTATTAACTTTTTATCAGAAAAACATAAAATTATAAGTCATGTAGTAGAGGCCATGTTTTAACTCAAAAAGTTCAACAATGAAGTATATGTTCAGAAGTTTTTTAAACAGACATTGTCATAACAGTACAAAGATACATCAGTAAAATGCCTGAGGTCTTATTCTAACAATGCAGCGAAGTTAAAGTATCTTTTTATGTTAACAAAACAACGTGTTGAAAGAATCCTTTAAAATCTTTGTTATTTTTAAAATAAATCAGTATTTTTAAGAAAATGACCTACATGTAATTAGGAAGCCGTAGCAAAAACCTACAATCTATAAAAATATTACGTCTTCTCTGATATACAATTGAAATTAAATATAAGGACAAGTTTACTATTTCATTAATTTCTTTAAAAAGGCTTTGCAGTTTTTCTAATTAATTCGATATTTATAATGTACAACCTTAAGACTAAAAATTTGTATTCAAATCTTGATTTTTTTTGTGAACATGAGATTTAAAGGTCCTGTGTTCAATTCTTGATTCATCTATTAACCGGGAGATCTTGCGCTTAATAATCTGTTGCAAAGTTTTATCGTATTGACATTTTAAACATATCTAAAAATAGGTTAAATGAATTTTTGGAAATGCTTGCATAATGTTAATAACAAACGATTTTGTTTTTATAGAAAATTTAATAATTCAAAGTTAAAAATTTACCTTTAATTTAATACGAGCTGAATTTTTAATACTTTCTGTCATACTATATTTTTATTTTGTTTCATTTTATCTCTATATTTATCCTCCTTAACCACAGGACTAAATTTCTTAAAATTAATTCTAACTTTTTAGATATCTTAGTTAATAGCTTGCAATCTGACAACAAACAAAAAAGAAGGAAAGCAGCTTCAACTTCATGCAGATAAAGAAAGTAATAATCAAATTTTCTAAAATAAGTCACTTTCAAAGACATGTTTTTCGAGTGAGAAACGCAAAATGTAGTACACAAATGAAATGTATCTCGGATGATATGCTTCTAATTTAAAGTGTTATGGTCCCCTTTTTTTCAAAAATGTTTGACAGTGACCCTATAAAAGAAAGTATATTGAAAACTGATTTATGAAAATAAGTTTGTACATTTTTTCACACTGACATTTGTGGTCAAGTTCTTAAAACTACTCTGTAAAAAATTTAAATCGTTCAACTATTTGACAACCAAAGACTAACACTCTGCAGTTTTTTAATCGAGGCTGTAAACTATTCAAGTAAAAAACCGTGAAAACATTTCTGAATAATAAAAATAAAAAGTTGAAACGTCAACTGTGGATAGTGTTTGCGATAAAAAAATTAAAAAAGTTAAATAAAATTAAAAAAATTAAAAAAGTTTTTGTTGCTTATAATTCAAGAAAATTAAAAAAGTAATTAAAATTAAAAAAGTTTTTGTTGCTTATAATTCAAGAAAAAAAAAAAAAGTTTACAATTGTAAACTTACCGTTTCATATTTTGAAAATTTTAGACTATACACTAGTTTTAGAATCTTCAAACACAAAAACTGTCAGAAACCTAAAAATTTTGTTTTATTCTAGATTTTTTTTTGTTGTTTTACGTATCTACATAGCAACAACAGATCGTCGTCAGCTGCAGATTTTTGAGGAAAAGCAGTACAGTTTTTCTTAATATATCGGTTAATCTGTTTTTAAACTAGCTCTTTGCCAAACAAAGTAAAGGTGTTTTTTTTTATTCCAAGATTATTTTTGAAAAATACCTCCAGAAAAATAACGAACCAAGAGTATTTAGGCTCGTCTCATAAAAACTGTTGCTTCTGTCACAATTTTTAAACCACCTGACCTGTTGATGCAAAAAAGTTGCATTTTTTATGTTGCAAAATGATTGACGCAAATTCTTCAAGTTTTTCTAACGTCAAAGCGATTTGATTGCGTTTTTTTTCAAGTAAAAATTTTGTTAAAAGTCAAGAAGTTACTCTTTAACAAAGCGTAGAGCTTTTATAATTTTTGTAACTTTGCAAACAAAAAAATAGTGGTTGCAACTTTTAATAAAAGAACTATTTGTTAAGAAAATTTTTTAATAATTTCAAAACCTATTTTGCAAAGTTATTCACGTCTAAGATTGCACTGGTTCAACACGCAATTTTACATCTAATTTTATGTTTTGCTGCAAAAGAAAAACAGTAAACATTACAAACGTTGCAAAGATTTTTAAAGTTGAAACCTTCTTGATCAAAAAATAACAATAAATCAGTCGATTTGCAAAACAATATCGCTTTTCCAACAACTTTTTTCAGCTTGTGATTTATTGAATTAATTTCGTGATAAAAAAATTAGTATCGTAAATTTTATAACAGAATGTTATACCTCAAAAATCAGGAAAACAATACGTATTTCAAACAATTTTCTTCATCTAGATTTTATCAGGCACACTTCTTGGTATCATGTCTGATGGAAAAAAATACATGGTGTCACCCATTTTGTTTTGAGCATATGCGTCAATGAACTTGGTTCTTGTTCTAAAAAACGATGCTTTGTTATTCTAAAACTACGATTCTGATTTTTAAAAGATGCAGGCATATTAACGTAGAGGTGTAATTTTAACTGCACTGTACATTTCAATAAATTATTCTCTTGTCTTATCGTCTTTTTAGACCAAAAAGTTTAACACATAAAACTTTCTTATATCAAGATTTATAAGTAAAATTATGTCTTTAGGTAAAATATCAGATAAAAATTGTAATTTACAAACAAGCAGAAATTATTTGAACTATATTTTGTAGCAAATTTTACTGTTTTTATAACATAGTTGGTTGATATAAAATTTTTGAAAAGTTTTCTGCTGACTACAGTTCGGTAAATATTTATCTAAAAAGACTACATAGTCTTTTACGTATAATCATAACACATTATTTGTCAAGACATCAAAAGTAAAATTTTTATTCAAGACATGCGATATGACGCACCCCAGTGACAGTTGAAAAATCGTTACTTGGGTCACCACACTATTGAGTTTATTAAATTATTACGTTTCTTTTTCAGTTCTAATTCACTGTTTTGGTTGAAAAGGCCAACAGAAAACTTGTGGTCAACTTTGTTTTTACATTTTATCAATTTGTTCAAACCAAAATAAAATTGAACATAAAACAAATAAATTTGCTCCGATGTTGCCAACATTTTGCGAATTTAACGAAAAATTTTGTAAATTATAATATTTAACACGAAAATGTAACCATTTTGTTATAACGTTTCTAAAACTAATATAGCTAATATTAAAGACCATAGAGTATTTAATATTTACTTTTATTTTTTGTTAAAGGGTCATTCACTTATTTTGCTTTTTCTTTAATATACAATGTTAATTACATAGTTTTAAAAAGCACTAACACATTTTCTCAAAGATTGGTCAAAAATTATATTTCTCAATAAATCGTTGTAAAACAAGTCGAGACATTAGCTGTGAATTAAATCTATAAAGCAAGTTTTTACAAATAACTTTCAAAATTTGAATCATGTTTTCAAAAGACTCGAAGCATTTTTTCAAATTTTTAAATCATACTTTTTTATTATTTCAAACAAAAACACTCGAGTAACTAAAATAATATTTCTAAACGTAGAGTGTATCCATTTTTTTGAAGGAATAATCGGAAACAAAGTAAACATACTATTTATATTAGTCGTAAAAAACACTTGTTTGTTAAAAACATTTTACAAATTTTTGACATCTGCGGGCGTGTTCAGGCTTGTCAAAACGTTTAAAGAGCACAGCTATTAATTGAAGAAAAAAGTTAGGATTGCTATTGAGCAATCGTTGCGCAAAAAAAAAAAGAATTTCTTATAATTATTTGTCAGAGTCGAAATAGTCAGTTTTGCACCTTACAGCGCACTGATGTTTGCGAATGGTGAACCAAAGTTAAAGAGGGTCAAATTATCGCTTTCTTCTCCAACAAACGATAAAACTTCAATTCGAAATGTGTTTTGTGCAGTAAAGTCCAAGCAAAAATACAAAAAGAAACCTCAAGCAGACAGTAAATTGGGAAAAATTTCTTTCTTTGTTGAAGTGGAAAACCCACAACAATATTTCGATCATCTGCAGTTACGCGAAGTGTTATTGAAATTACTACCTTTTCAAACGCGCCTACTACTATTCGAAAAGCAAAACAGCAAAGGAATTTGTAAAATTCACATGATTTTTCTTGCTAAAACCGACCCTAACGAGTGTTCGGTTCGTATTATGTTTGAAAAAGCCCAAAAGGAAGAATTGGCTGACGGAATGAAGATATATTACAAATATATCAACTTATATTCTCCTCTTATTTACGTTAAAACAATGAAGAGATCTCTTGTCACATATGAATGTATTCGACTTAAAAATGCAAGTGATACCGAAAAAAAAAGACTTTGTGAAATTAGTCAATTTCTTGCCTCTTCTTGTGGTAACAGCAAGAACTCTTTAATACACGACTTGAATGATCACTCTTTGTTTAGTGAAAAAGAATCGGTTGTATTTTTCTGACTTCAAAATAAAACGTTCAATCTTGAAAGTTTTTTGTGCTTTATTGTATACACCGAGTTGAAGTATTGAGTAAAAGTTTTCAATTAAGTTTTTTTTTCTTCTAAGTAGGTTTATATTGTAAATGCCTGCACTACGTATTTGTGAAATTATGTAAAAGTTTTTTTATCAGAAATCTATTACCCTTCTTTCAGTAAAGTTACATTGAAGATTTTATTTAACTGATCAAATTGCGATGCATGAATTTATTAATAAAATCGGTCAACTTTCAATTTATTATAGCAAATAAAAGTTAAAATTTAAAAACCAACTGTATTATTATGAAAAATCGATTTCGACCTATAAAGGTCATCATCAGTTTCTGTAAAAAATTAATTAATTAAAATAGATTACCATATATTTGACAAGACATTTTGAAAATTCTACTCATACTATACGGGTCCTGACTCAATGACACAAAGTGAAGCTTTTGATAAAAACTAAGAGCTAAACGACACAATAACTGACATAATGATTATGGATTACGTAATAATGAAGAAAACGTACAGTGTAAAAACTTGTAGTGAAATTAAAACCGCAAACTCCCGCTAAGATTCAAAGTGTTGACTGAAAAGATTAGCAAAACTGTTGTAGTCTAACTGTGTATAGTAAAGGATAAACGGGTTTAAAATTCAATCGCAATTATAAGACAAAAAAATTCTATTAATATTAATTTTAGCATTCAAATTATTAATCCATTTATTTTCACACCAATCTAATAAAGTTTTATCTGGTTGTTCTACAAATATGACCATGTAGCATTCAGTGATGTCAGGTTTACCATTAAAAGCATCGAAATGAAATGTATAAAAATGTTTAAGGAGGGCAGCTCGGTCATTGTTATCCTTAACGTTAAATTTGTTCCAGAATGAGCGGTGGTTATTCCATCGGGTAGAAAATTTGTTTTTAGTTTGTCCTACGTATTGCATTTTAGAAAATTTACATTCTGCGACGTAAATACCATAATTTTTGCAAGTAAGATGTTGTTTTAAATTAAATTTTTTGCTATTTGAGTGCGAAGTAATATAATCAACTGTTTTAACCATATTTTTATAGTTTTTAAAGTTTCCACATAAAGCACATTTTCCACATGGGTATGAACCTCGGTTATCTGTATTAGGAAGAATCTGTGATAATTTTTTGTAATTCGTTAATTTAGTAGCTAATGTGGGTGGGTTTTTATATACAATAGCTGCTTCCGGTTTTAGTTTCTTTTCTTGGTTAGAGAGTTGAAGTAGATTAGTAAACTGCGTTGCCCAAACAATTCTGTTTTTCTTGTGATGTTGCGATTGTGGTACGAAGCGATCTTCCCAGTGTTTAACAATTTCCAACATATATTCTGTCATTTTTTGGTTAAAATTTGAACTATTGAAATTATGTAAAGTAGAAGTGATGGCACATATTAACGATAAGCTATAGGATGTTTTTGCTTTAAATTTACAAAAGAAATGTAAAGTAAAATTAACACAGCTTTTTAACTATTGCTTGCTCACAAGTGATTTTAGCTAAATCTGATTTGCAATAATCTAAAATACTAGTAAAAATTGTTTTTAGGAATGTACCAAAATCATCACATTACACATACACCACTAATTAAAACAGCAACAAAGGTTTTTTACTTCAGGCAAAGCCTTTGCTTTATTCCCCAACCTGAGTAGGGCGCGTAATCTTCTTTTCAATGATCATTTGTATAAGGTCGGCAAACAAAAACTGTTGCATTTGTTTTAGTGATTACGATTTAAAAAGTCTTTTTCAAAAATAATAAAAAAAATTAACGTTTTATTCTGTAGAACGTTTATGAAGCTTTAGCAAACGCTGTAAATAAAAATCTTATCACAAGAGGTCGCTCTTGATTCGTTGATAAAACTAAAACAAACAAAAAATAATTGTAATAAATTATTACATTATTGTAATAACAACATTATTATAGATATAATAATGTCTCAGGCTGCAAAACGGAAGGATATTTTAGAATGAAATTGCAGATAACTTTATACCCTTTTTCGTGCATGCATTTGCCTTGCTTTTTTGCCAAGTTAACTCCAAATGTATTTCACACACTGTATTTTGCTTTGCTACTGAATCATTTTGCAGCGCTTATCCACTCCTATTGCAACTGTCCTGTCAAGTTATAATTTTGTATTCGTACTGCCCTTGCTTTGTTTCCCCAAAATAATTGTTGGCTGATCGCGCCATCAAGGTTATTACGGTTCCTTGTATAGTTATTTTTGCCACACCAGGTAGCAGGATGTAGCTACTCACGTGACCCTAATGTCGGGTGGATTTTGTCTGAGAAAAAATCAGGCGTCATAATAGAAAATTAATTAAATTACTTCGACTATATATACTTGGTGGACAGTAGTCGACCGACCAGAACAGACTGAGTTATAACTGAAATATAGAATTGCTTACAACCAAGCAGGGGGAAGTGTCTTTCCCAAGAAAACGCAGAATGGTACGAGTAGGTTTTGAACCGGGACCATGTCAATCACAATCCACTCGACCGCGCTGCGGACATTACTAGACAAGCTTATGAGAAGGAGATATCTTGTTTTCTATTTTTTACGCTTAATTTAAAAAATCTATTTTGATTATTTTTGCAACACTTCCAATCGGGTATTTTGGATTAGAAATGAGCCCCTAGGGCTCTGTATCAGATAATCAATAGATTAGAGAGTTTTTAAAAAATATAGAAAAAAACTTTTTTGGTGAGCTCTTATATCAAGTCTGTTTTGTTGGAAGTGGAAGCGGTTTACTTTTCCGCTTCCGGGTCTGCTTCCGCTTCCAACTAATCTAAAAATCAAGTTGGATTTTTCTTTGTTAAAGTAAATTTAAGTTGGTTGTTATGCAGTATTGTAGTTACGCATAATTTTCAAAATAAAAACTATGATACAAGTAAAAATGCAACAAACTCACAAATACAAAAGTTTCAATGGTGAATCCAAGTAAGTATAATTGGACTATTGCAGAATTAAAAAACAACTTAAGCATGATGTAGATTATATCATAAATTTTGTTTTCTTTATTCTACAAACGGTCGTTTTGTTGCTTGCGATAGTTTTAGTGCTAAAGAGTATTTTTATAATTTAAGATCGCTTGGCTCTATTATTAAAGCTATACACAGTTAAAAAATAAAATGTCAACAAACAGCCACAAATTTACAGCTTTTATTTGTGAAAGTACTTGGAAATTATGAGTCAAGCACAAATCAAGAAAGAGAAAGCAGATGGAGTTGCTTGCCTGATTTGTTTACTCTGTTAATAACGTTTATTTTCATCCATGAATCGCACACATAACTGCAAGTGAGTAGTAATTCAAAAACTATTCACTGGCAGTGGCGTACACAAAAATTTGTTAGGGGGAGGTTTGCAAGTGGTTCCGGTTATGGGCAAAAACTTTTCCAAACTTACATTCCAAATTAGAGTAAGCCTATTATGCTTTTTAAAGCGCCTTGCAGATACATGAGTTTTTTGCCTAACCGTAAACACAGCTATTAAATATCTATAAGATTTTTCACGAGTTTAACTCACTGATGTATTCGAATTAATTTAGCTCAAATTAAACTCAATTTTCACAATGATTACAATCACACAGCATTGCTACAAAAGTATGAAGATAATTCACCTTGTACAGCTACATGTTAAACCCTATTTAAATAAGATTGTGATTGCATTTGGGTGAATAAAAGTATTAGGTTTTTTAATAAATTATATTTTAATTGCGTAAAAGTTAGATTCAGAAATATTTAGTTCTGACTGCCTTATCGAACACTCTGTTTGCAACTAAAATCAACTATATAGGCTATAGCTCAGTGTTTCTTGAAGTGAGCCACTTGGCTGCCTAGAAAGGAGTTCGTAATCTGAAGAAAAAAAAATCTTTCAGGGTGAAATTTAAATAAAATGTAAGTTAATTCTATATAATTAACTGATAACATAAACTGGCCCGTTTTTTATAGTTAAACCTTGTCAGTTAAAAAAAATTGTTTCACTAAAGTGCTTTCCAGATTATAATCGAGTTTTTTCTAGAGATCTTTCTCAGATGCTTAGCACTCGTTTTCCTTTTCATAGCAATGTATCTAGGCTCGCATCTCACGCAAAAATATTGCAATGAAACGATAGACATCAATACACATCAAAAATTAAGCATAAAAGACCTGACTTTATGCTAAAATGTACTTTGATTTTGAAAGTTTTACTCAGATTAACAAATTTTGACGCAAGTGAGGTGATAGAAAAGGCAATCGTTAATAAAATTACTGATAAAGTTTAAAAAGAACAAAGTGCAAAAATGGTGAAAGTTTGTACCATACTAATATATTTAATTTGTTGCTAATACATTGTTTACCTTTATGTACATATCTTTGATCAACTTTCTTCAAGGGGTTTTGACCCCTAAAATCTCCCTTTGCGTACGCCTATGTTCACTGGTTGAGCAAATGATCAACCTTGTGATGTTAGATAGCGATGAGTCGCGGACATTCGCGTGTATTAACCAAGTGAATTGCGACAGAATTAGGCAAAAAGCCGTTGAAGAAACATAAGTTTAATTTCTTGTCGAAATAGGTTAAAATATTGAAGTTAATTTTTTAAAAATAAATTCTTTAAATCTAAATTAAATAAATCTTAAAATTTATTATCAAACGAGAATCAATAGATTGGATCTAGTTGTATCGAGGCAGGTAATCAACCTAATGATAAAACTTATTTTTAATTTTATTTGGAAAGTTTTTTCTAGAGTTTTAAGCACAAATGCAACAAATAATTTTCAAGAAATCATAAACTTATTTAAAAAATTTTAATTTTAACTTCAGAACTGACAAAATTACCGCAAAACTTACACCAAGACAAACAATTTGCAACTTAAAAGCAGCAAAGATATTTTGCGAAAAGTTATTTCAGTGACTTGAACGCCCCGCTATACAATCGGCCGTTGCAACAACTGGACGCTATAACATATAACATTAGCTCAAAGGGAAATGATGATGCAGATGTTGTATAGCAAACTATGATTAAAATAACAACTCTTCATTGGCCTTGTTACTCTTAAAGTATCCAGCCATCAATGCTTTGCTAAAATCTAATTGCTGATCAATAAGTTTAATTATTAACAAAGTGATTTTTATTGTCGCTCCAAACACTACAAAAGATACGAAAGAAGCCTGTCTTAACAGCTGCACCAAGTTATTTGACAGGTTTCCTTTCACAACATCGATAAAATTTATCTCCCCTTTTTAACAAAAGTGTTTAAACCGAGAATCAAACTTGCATATATTTGATCGCTTTTTGGTACCGCCTATTGAGCCTTTAATAGTATAATGCTATATAATGTAATCTAATAGTATCATAATATAATGTTACCAAATAACAACAAAAAAAAGGATGCAAACATTTTGATTATAATAAAGTTCTTTACGTTAAGATTTTGTAAAATGAAGTACATAATTACTTAACAAATTATTGTTAAATCTTTTTAGTTGTTTTTGATTATTTTAAATTATGGTTGAGGGTTGTTTTGCGATGGTTATGAAACAATGGCTTTGATATTACTGGAACTGTTTACGATCACAACGCTGTTTTCTTTTTGGTTAACACCCAGTGTAAGTAAACGTAAAATTTTATTAAACATTGATATGGGTTAATTTATAATGCATTATTAACTATACAACTGTATTTTAGTCATCTAAGTATCAAATAGTTAAAGAAAAAATAATAATTGGATTTAAAAGCGGTAAATATTTTAAGTAGAACAGTTTCTGCTGACCTAGATTGCAAAACAACTATAAGAATCAGCTAAGGTCTATTTTACCAGCGGCAAATAAAAAATTAATCACTATAGCAAGAACAATAAGATGAATCGCTTATATGCAGTTTTACTTTCAATGAAATGCAAATTCCCTTTTTAATCAAATGTAGGCTATTAAAAACTAAGCTGTACGCTTAATTCTTGATTGTCTTTTGTAAAGGGGCCAAAAATTTGATCTTCCACCCTAATTTTAACACTTTTACTTTCAAATATACCCTACAAATTTTTACCTTTATTTATTTCTTCTAAGCAATAATTCAATACATAGTAAAAATTTGAAAAAAATCATCAAGTAAATTGTACTGAAATGAATAACTTGTGCTTTTTACTTTTGGTGAGGAGTTTGAAGCCGGACCGATGGAGCAGTCATATTTTACTTGTCCGGAGCCGAAACTGGAGCTGGAGCCAAAGCTTGAGCTAGAGTCGGAACTAGAACCATAGCTTTAAAATTGTGGCTTTATACAGTCGGCTACAGGGTTAAATTCTATTGATATCTAAAGGTCTAAGATCTTTAAGCACTAAAATAGGTATATAGAGTTAGGGAGGGACAAACCTAATTTCTCAAAACAAATTCCTTTAGTTTGGTAATTCTAGAAGATTTGGTTCCTAACAGTCAGCAGCGTTGTCGAATGGTTAAAGCCCCGTGATTGTAAATGTCATGGTCTCTGTTCAAAGCCTACTTTCGCAGTTCTGTCTCATTCTTGGGAAAGTTAGCTTACAGACAAGTTATTTTTCCCTTACTTATTGATCTTGGCAAGTAGTTTTAAATTTTAGTCATATTTCTATAAAACTAAAAAAACACACAAAAACTTTAACCAGACAGCATTATTTTGACATTTCCGGAAGCAGGTCGGGGTAATTGCTTACCCTATTTATTAATATCTCCGTAGCTTTTGTGCGAGTTGAGAAGATAAATATAGAGATAAAATAAAAAGTAGTAGATGGATAGTTGTCAGCAAAAGTCAGCCATGCGCTATTGAAAGATAAAGAAAGATTGACTTGATATTTGGTAGTCTTTTTTTTGTGCAGACTGCCCAATTACCAATTTACACGTAAAGAGGAACTGATATTTAAGGTGGGTAGTAGCTAGTTAGGCACTGTTACACTTGATTTATAATTCTAATCTTAAGCTTTTTAATTTATTGTTGATTTTCAATTTTTTTCAATAATCTTAAAGCTTTTGATTGTGACGTCATCTTTTTCATTGTTACATAATGATTACGTAGGCATAGCTGAGAGATGTACAGTAACTGTATTTTTCAATAGCTTCTTAGGTTTAGATGCTGGTCCTAAGTATGGGTGTAGTTTCCTAAATTACTCTTAAACTGAAGTAATTATTAACTTTGCAGTATTTTACATTTCTTGATTTTTGCTTTGGGTGTGATGCTTTTATATTTGTAGTTCTTGTCTTGCAGAAGTGGTTTAGTTTCCAGGGAGACGGTGCTTCTGTTGATTTTGTGCATAACTGTGATTTATTTTGTTTAGGTATTGAGTTTTCCTTTAAGTTTATTTAAGCAAAATAAATGTCTCTCTATTATAATCGTCGCATAAATTGAATAAACTTAAAAGAAATTATGGCAGCCATAAATGATTTATTAATAGAAGTAATTATGCCTCTTGTCAGCCAAGGCTTTTGACTGAAACGTCTCCATTTTCTAAAAACAGTTTTCATTGGTGCATGTTTATCGATAACTGCTTCTATATTTGCTATTAAGTTATTAAAATGCGTATCAAAATTTGTTAATGTTATTGGTAGATTAGTGAATTCATAAACTATTGGTTCTAAAGTATGGTGTAGGTCATGGCGAAATGCATCTTCTTCAACATTATTAATATTGCGGTATGTTGGGTTGGTTTTTATGATTGGAGGGGTATACAATAAGGAGGAGATAGAGCAAAAGATAGGAAGGTGGTCAGAGATGTGAAACTTTAATATTCCAGGGGTAATTTCCTCCTTAACTATGTTGGTTATTATATGTTCGATTGCTGTTTGAGACGAGCTCACAATGCGAGTGGGTTTATTTACGCAGCAAGTAAATC
The DNA here is from genome assembly GCA_963680785.1 of Diplosoma virens. Classification (NCBI taxonomy): domain Eukaryota; kingdom Metazoa; phylum Chordata; class Ascidiacea; order Aplousobranchia; family Didemnidae; genus Diplosoma; species Diplosoma virens. The sequence goes on along the minus strand of OY796889.1, from coordinate 44,162,828 downwards.
CTTTACTGTAAAGTGTATCCAAATATTGGTGCAATAAAGGGCTATACTGATCGCTGCACATCAACTGTTGTAGGATCGTAGGAGTGAGCTTGCCTCAAACAGCTTGGGTTAAGTTCAATCTCTGCAGGCTGGTGTTGGGCGATTCCATTTGTCCAAGAACAAATGGGTCTTGCTTCTTCATTGAACTGCGAGTGCGGCGCCGCTGAGCAAACTGCAGACCACGTTCTAATAGCGTGCCCCATAAATCGGGCACCACATGGAGCACGAGGTCTGAAGGTTTTAAATGACAAAACTCGATGCTGGCTTAACAGCATTACTGCCAGCATCTGATCCGGGCAGTACCACATCTTGGGGTAGCAAAAAAAATAAACTCTCGGCCCCAGTCCTGTTTGTTTCTGACTTGGAGTGAATACTCTTTCAAGCAACAACAACGACGACGAATGGTGAAATTATCAAAAAGAAAAACTCAGCTGTTTTACTCAACTTTAGTATTCCTATTCTAAACAAACTCTTAATGTCGAACCTGATGTTTTGATTATTCATCAACAACTTTGGGTGGCTATGGAGCTAAAGTAAACGTGTTTATACTCGGCCGAGATTGTATGATTTTTATTTTTGAGTGTCTGGTTGGACACATTTCATCGTGCGGATGAAATGTCTGCAAAATAAAACCGGTCTTTTTAATAATTGAAATGCGCTGTTAACCCAAATCTGTTATTTTAAAAATAAAATGTGATTAAAGAATATTTTCTTTGTCAATTTCTAATTTTTGTCAGCAGCGTGATCGAGTGGTTAAGAGCCCCATAATGGTAATTGACATAGTTTCGGTTCAAAACGTACCCGCACCATTCTGTTGTGCCTTGGGAAAGACATTTTACGGCTCTTTTTCCTGCTTATTGGTCTTGGCAAGCAGTTTTAAATTTCATTTATATTTCTGTTAGTTACTTCAACTGGATGACCTTGAACAACCAAATAAAGAACATAAGTGAGATAGGTTGTGGTTGATAAGTCGTTAAATTTCCTTTCGACAACGCGCGATTTATACACTTTACACCTTTCTTTTCATTAAAACCAATGTAATTCTGGTGTTAATGCAAGTAGTGTATAATGATCCATTTGGTGACCGTCCGATGGAGCAGGCGCTGGAGCGCGATGGAGCACTCCAGCGCTGACGTCATCACCCCGCTTACGGTTCTGAACCCTAGACTCCATGAGCCAAGATCGAAACCCTATTTTTAATGTTTCAAATCAATTTAGTTTCAAAATAATATTAATAAGTTCTAAAAGAAAAAATAAAATTAATAAGTTCTAAAAGAAAAAATAAAATAAATTCTATTGAAAACGATTTTAAGTTTTAGATAGTTACGACGTATTTCCTGAAGCCGCGTCGTTTCCTGTTCTGAATCGTATCAATTTGACCTTAAGTAAACTCTAAGTCCAAAAAAGCGATTTAATATATTTTAATCTCAAGGCAATATTGGTGCACGTTTAAGCGTTAATTTTTGTTAGACCTTCACTTAATTTTTTCTTGATAACCTTAATTTTTGTCATACCTATCTTTAATTTTTCTTAAAAATCTTGATTTTCATCACAACTTTGTTTAATTTTTTTCTTAACAACCTTGATTTTTGTAACACCTTTGTTTAACATTTTCTTGAAAACCTCAATTTTTGTCGTAACTACCTTCAATTTTTTCTTAAAAACTTAATTTTTATAACTATCTTCAATTTTTTTTCTCGGCTATCTTGATTTTCTCATATCTAGGATTAATTTTTTTCTTGATAACCTTGATTTTTGTCATACCTTTGTTGAATTTTTTCTTGACAACCTCGATTTTTGTCACACTTATCTTTAATTTTTTTAACAATCTTGACCTTTGTTTAAATTTTTTTCTTATCAACCTTGGTTTTTGTCATACCTTTGTTTAATTTTTCTCGATAACCTTGATTTTTGTCACACCTAAACTCAATTTTTTTCTAAAGAACCTTAATTTCTGTCACACCTTTGTTTAATTTTCTTGAAAACCTTAATTTTTGTCATAACTCCCTTCAATTTTTTTCTTAACAACCTCAATTTTTGTCATAACTTTGTTTAATTTTTTCTTAAAAAACTTAATTTTTATAACTATCTTCAATTTTTTTTTCTCGGTGATCTTGATTTTTTTATATCTAAGTTTAATTTTTCTTGGTAACCTTGATTTTTGTCATAACTTTGTTGAATTTTTTCTTGAAAACCTCGATTTTTGTCACATCTATCTTTAGTTATTTCTTGACAACCTCGATTTTTGTCACATCTATCTTTAATTTTTCTTAACAATCTTGATTTTTGTCATACCTTTGTTTAAGTTTTTTCTTATCAACCTTGGTTTTTATCGTACTTTTGTTTTATTTTCTCAACAATCTTGATTTTTGTCATGCCTTTGTTTAATTTTTTCTTGAAAACCTTAATTTTTATAACTCTCTTCAATTTTTATTTTCTCGTTGATCTTGATTTTCTTATATCTAGGTTTAATTTTTTCTTGGTAACCTTGATTTTTGTCATAACTTTGTTTAGTTATTTCTTAACATCCTCGATTTTTGTCACATCTATTTTTAATTTTTTCTTAACAATCTTGATTTTTGTCATACCTTTGTTTAATTTTTTCTGAAAAACCTTAATTTTTGTCGTACCTATCTTTAATTTTTCTTAACAAACTCGATTTTTGTCATGCCTTTGTTCAATTTAAAAACTTTTTTCTCTAAGCAATCTTGATTTTTGTCATAACTCCCTTCAATTTTTTTCTTAACAACCTCGATTTTTGTCATAACTTTGTTTAAGTTTTTTTTTTGAAAACCTTAATTTTTATAATTCTCTTCAATTTTTTTCTCGGTGATCTTGATTTTCTTATATCTAGGTTTAATTTTTTCTTGGTAACCTTGATTTTTGTCATAACTTTGTTTAGTTATTTCTTAACATCCTCGATTTTTGTCACATCTATCTTTAATTTTTCTTAAACAATCTTGATTTTTGTCATGTCTTTGTTTAATTTTTCTTAAAAACCTTAATTTTTGTCGTAACTATCTTCAATTTTTTCTTAACAATCTCGATTTTGGTTATTCCTTTGTTTAATTTTTTCTTAAAAACATTAATTTTATAACTATCTTCAATTTTTTCTCGACGATCTTGATTTCTTTCATACCTTTGTTTAGTTATTTCTTGACAACCTCGATTTTTGTCACATCTATCTTTAATTTTTCTTAACAATCTTGATTTTTGTCATACCTTTGTTTAAGTTTTTTCTTATTAACCTTTGTTTTTATCATACTTTTGTTTAATTTTTCTCAACAATCTTGATTTTTGTCATGCCTTTGTTTAATTTTTTCTTAAAAACCTTAATTTTTATAACTCTCTTCAATTTTTTTCTGGGTGATCTTGATTTTCTTTTATCTAGGTTTAATTTTTTCTTGGTAAACTTGATTTTTGTCATAACTTTGTTTAGTTATTTTTTGACATCTTCGATTTTTTGTCACATCTATCTTTAATTTTTCTTAACAGTCTTGATTAATTTTTCTTAAAAGCCTTAATTTTTGTCGTAACTATCTTCAATTTTTTCTTAACAAACTCGATTTTATTATTCCTTGTTTCATTTTTTCTTGAAAACCTTAATTTTTCTCATAACTATCTTCAATTTTTTCTTAACAATCTCGATTTTTTGTCATATCTTTGTTTAATTTTTTCTTAAAAACATTAATTTTTATAACTATCTTCAATTTTTTCTCGGCGATCTTGATTTCTTTCATACCTTTGTTTAGTTATTTCTTGGTAACCTTGATTTTTGTCATACCTAACCTCAATTTTTTCTAACCAAACTTGATTTTTGTTATACCTTTGCTCAATTTTTTCGAAACAACCTTGGTTTTTGTCAAGCCTTTGTTTAATTTTTTCTTTGATTTTTGTCGTACCTATCTTTAATTTTTCTATTCAACTTTGGTTTTTGTCATACCTTTGTTTAATTTTTCTTGGTAACCTTGAATTTTGTCATACCTAACCTCAATTTTTTCTAGCCAAACTTGATTTTTGTTATACCTTTGCTCAATTTTTTTGAAACAACCTTTTTTTTTGTCATGCCTTTGTTTAATTTTTTTCTTTGATTTTTGTCCTACCTTTGTTTAATTTTTTCTTGGTAACCTTGATTTTTTGTCGTACCTAACCTCAATTTTTCTCTTGGCAACCTCGATTTTTCTCACACCTATCTTTAATTTTTCAACCTTGATTTTTGTCGTACCTAACCACAATTTTTCTCTTGGCAATCTCGATTTTTCTCACACCTATCTTTAATTTTTTCTTGGCAACCTTGACTTTTGTCGCACCTAACTTCAATTTTTTTTCTCTAAACATCCTTGATTTTTGTCATACTTTTGTTTAATTTTTCTTGGTTACCTCGATTTTTGTTATACTTAACCTCAATTTTTTCTTGGAAACCTTGATTTTTATTATACTTATTTTCAATTTTTTTTTTCTAAGCAACCTCGTTTTTTGTTATATCTAAATTCAATTTTTTTCTTGGCAACCTTGATTTTTATTCACAGTCAAAGTAATTCTTAAAAGTTTTAAACAAAAATTTTTATTGATAGGTTATTCGTGTTCAATAAGCAGATTTTTCATAATAAAAAAGTCGTCTTTTTTCTTTATTATTTAGTAAACCGAATTCAAACATAGTTATTATTTTTATGGAGTATGAATTCGCTTTCTAGTGTTAACATTTTAATTGTTTCAAAAATGAATTCAGTTCCAACTACGTTTAATCTTTTGGTCGTTTTATAAACTTTTAATAATAAAAAAGCTAACCGTAATATCTGTAAGCGTGACAATATGTTTTTGATAATTGCGTCAAATTCTCTCTCTTACACAGAAGCTGGCCGTATTTTGTTCATAGCGTATTACGTTTTCTGACATATTCACGACCGGAGTTTGAAAATCTGGTTACCTTAATTTCCAGAGTAAAAATAGAGTAAGCCAAAATTTTTATAATACACCTTGATTTTTATACTTTTTAACAATTTTCTGTGAAAAGGAAAATTTATTACAAGCTTGATCAAACATATTTTGATTTCAAAACACCGCTTAGTTTGATCCCCAATCAATTGCAACCGTTTATGTTAAAAAGTTTTACATTTTTTCACTTTTAATAAGAAAATTCATCATAAAACTGAACATTTTAATTCATTTTACCAACTAAATTTTCTAAACTTAACATAAAATTTGAAATCAAATAAGTCCAACGTAAGTTTAAAAAGTTTTGTATAAGTAAGATCAATTCCAAGAAAAATCAATTGTATTTTGAAAATAGATTAAGATTTATTCTATCAAGTCCTATCGCAGTTAGTTCTTAGGTCTAAATGAAAACAAACCAAACTGAAATTATTTAATTAACTTATTGACTAGCTCGAAATCTAAAAATAAACTCTTCAAAAAGCAGGATTTTTAAAAAATACCTAAAACTTTGCTTTCGGGATACAGTTTTGCTTGGGGTAACAAACACAAATAAAAAAATCAACAAATTCACTCTTTTATCTTGAACGTTACTAACCTCTAAGAAAAAGGTTTGGACAGTGACCTTGTGAAAGAAACCGTCTACAGGTATTAAAAATTAAACTTTTAAATTTCATTTTCCGCAACAACGTTTTGTGGTCAATTATTGCACTAGTTTAACCAAAATACTTTAGTTTTTTCTTTAACCCAAATAAATGTTTTAACCAAAAACTTCATTAATTGATATTAAAAATTGATCCACGAATATAATTTTATAAATTTTTCAGACGGAGTTTTTGCGGTTAGGTGTTAAAATATGTAAAACTTTGAGCCTAATTGTCACCATTTAAAAATTCTCTCAAAAATCGCACATTGTAAAGTTTTTTCGTATGGAAACACTAGATTCCTTTTACGTGAAAAAATTTAACTTTTTGAAAGGCCGACCTTTTTTCCAAGTGTCTTGCATTTTAAAGTTACAAAAACACTAGCTTAAAAAATCTAACAAAATTTTTCCTAAAAAGTGTACGTTTCTTCGTTGCAGAAGTTTGTTAGTTTTTAGAACCAAATCCTAAAAAATTCTTCTTTATGTTAGATTTTTACCATTTTTTCAATGCATAGCAACAATTCAATCTCAAATTTTTTGTCATAATTGTTTTCTTAATCGCGCAAATGCTGTAATTTTGTCAAACTCTTTGTATAATTGTTGCACAGAGGCAAATATTTCGATTTTTGCACGGTTCTCATTTTACTTAGTTTTTTCTTTCCAAAGTGAAAAGAGTCACATTAAAGGTTTTAACTAAATATCGATTCGTTTGTTTTAAATACTAAGCAACGATATAAACATTTTAAAGTAAACTTACAAAGAGTTGACTAGTCAAGTTTAATAGACTCATCTCTTCATGAAAAGATACCAATTTTGGACTTAAAAATTTTTTCACCTTGTAACCTAAACGTTTTCAATCTACTTTGCATTAAAAGGTGTTTAGCACCACAAAATTTCACAAGATTTTCTCAAGTTGTAACCGTCTTGATTGAAAAATAGCAAATTTGGCGTTAAAAGTTGTTCGATTTGCAAATCAATATCTGTTTTTAGCAACTGTTTATTCACCATGTAACCTAAATGTGATGCTTTAAATTAACTTTATGATAAAAATCAGTCAACCTCACAAATTTTAACTAGTTGAAACCGTTTGTGCCTTAAAAAAAAAGAAACATTACCCTTCAGCATGATTTAATTTTGCCTTTTTACAAGCAAACTTTTCGAAACAAACCTACATTTTACTTCGTTCACGTTTCAATAGCTAAGTTTGTTGTTTCAAAAGTTAGACCAAGAAATTTTTTTATTTTTCGATTTAAAGTCACAACTTGGGTATTTTGATTTATAAACCTACTCTTTTTAAAGTATTAAGCATGTAACTTGTAGAGTGCATCAATTTCTATGTTTTCAACTGGTCTGTTAGATTTTTATTTTAAAAAATCCTCTCGACTTTACGTATTGTTGTCTTTAGTTATAAAAAATTTATCACAATTTGCTAAAAAATTTTTGTTTATAAGTTCGTTTGATGGTAAGATATTAGATAAAAGTTACAATTTGAAAAATTTTTATAATAGTGTTTTTATTGCTTTTGAAAACAAAAGTTCATGCACAAACCTTGAAAAATACACAGCTCGTCATGAAAAGTACCACAGTGTTGTCTATTTTACCAAGTTTTTTTTGTATCATTACAGCAATAAACCTATTTCTCAAGTCAACTGTTGAACTTTGCGTCATAATCACAGTTCTTCTTCTTTCTGTTATTTTCGTTTTCAACACTATCTTTGTCGTTTTTGATTATTTTCTTGTGTTTTTTGCTCCATGTCATCACCACCAACCCATATTTCATAACTATTTTGTTTATTTTTTGTTGACGTTCACGTGTCTGTTTTTAGCTTTTGCTTAATTTTTTTAATTGTTTGGCAATTTTAAAAGATTTCTTGTTTTTTATTTTTCGAAATTGTTATTATTTTTTTAAATGTGAACTTTTGACGTGGTCAAATTGTGTGGGCGAATTTTTTATTGTCACGTAGAATAAAATTGGTTTGAAAGACAGCAATGGGCTTTTGGTGAAGCATCTTTTTTTATGTCATTATTGAATTATTTTACTTTATTTTGTTCTATCTTACCATAAGTTTTCTACACACTTAAGAATATTTCTAAATCAATTGTTTCTTATTCTCAAAGAAAATTAGTGCTACCAACCAACCAAGAAAAAATCATCAAAAGTTTACATTACTTGATATTTCCGGAAGCAGGTCGGGTTAATTGCTTGCCCCATGTACAGCGCCTCCAATGCTTTTCTGCGAATCAAGAGAATCAATATAGAAATAAAATTAATCAAAATAATGAATAAATGTTTCAAATGCTTTAGGTAGCATAAAATTTTTTTTCTAAAAAGAACAAAACTTTTATAAAATTGTCACAATCTTGTTTGGTTATTATATAAAAATAACTATAGCTTATTAATTATTATATAATAAGTTTTTTTTTTAAATCAAGAGTCAAAACTTTTTGTTGAGTTTAACTATTTTACAGTTTTATACTTTTATCTTTATTCAGCACGCGGTATCTCAACTTCAACCATTGAGGTCATACAAGGTTGGTTTATGCGCTGTCAAGTTTGGTCAATCAAGCAATCCACAAATAATCTTGGTTATGAGTGGTAAATTTATAAATAAAATTTAAAAATTATTATTTAAGTCGCAGTAAAATGCAATTGAATGACAAATTTTTGATATAAATATACGTCTTATAAGCTTAAACTAATTTAACTTTTTTAGATGCTTAAAAAATGATTTTATATTTCAATAAGTATTCAATAAATATTTTGTAGGTTTTTGAATAAATGAAACTGTTGCGTTGTTTGACGAGTTTACCTCCACGCGAATCGAACGCCTAACATTAAACGTGTGAAGTAGTTCACTTTGATGGCGCAGTGAATTTCATACATATATTTCTACTTGTATGCATTTTATGTTCTACTTGTAGTCTTGCGTTGATTATTTTTTGATTTGAGTAAATTTGTTAAAAAAACAACAGAAAACGTATTGTAGGTAGAATTTTTCTCAGTTAAAGCATGGAAAGAATAATTCAAATTGGACCTTCACACAAAATTATGAAAACTTTTTGTTAAAACTTTCCAACTAAAACCAAACGCGACTTTTCATTATCTTCCTTCATTCACCGGAGTAAATACCGAGTTGATGTTTTCTCCTCAATCAATCGCTTGAGGAAATACGGACACCACGTGATCTTTTGCAACTGAAGTAGTGATCACGAGTAATCTAGAGGTCATCGAAAGTTTAATTAATCATCAATAATTTTGCTTAAAGCAATTTTTCTTTTCTGTTTTTCATTGATTTAATAACAAACTACAGAACACTGGTTTACTTGTTTTTTTAGAATTTTCGAACTTTTTGCGCTTTCATCAATTAAATAAAATTTTTTTTTTATTACAAGTTATTAAAACGTACAATTCTACTCAAAATCTGTAATTTGCAAAAGCGATTTGATTCAGCACATTTGCCTTGACAAATTCCCCCTACCTTGATACGCTTCTACAAATTATAATATTAAAAAACATCGAACGTACTTAAATTGGTTTTTACGTTTGTTTATTTTACAAAGAAGCAGATGCTGTTCATATTCCAGGCAGTGAATAAATCTAAGCATGTTTGGCTTTATTGAATTTAGTTTTTTGAATGTAAATTGACGTTGAATGTGATAACAACTAAGGGTATCTGACCTTATTCATGTTGGGAGGGGGCACTTGTTTCTACAGCGTAATTAAAAAAAAAATGAAAACTATACGATTCTTCTCAAGTCAAAACCTAATTAATAAAAATCTTATTTATTTCAACTCCATTACAATATTACAGCTATCAACACAGATTAAAATAAAATAAATAGCAGAACAAAAAAATAAAAAATAAACAGCATAACGAAAAATGATAAGCATTCTAGAATGCTGCTGTATAAATGAGAAGAAATATTCGATTTAAATGTAAAAACAGTTCTGTATACGATTCCCTGTTTGCTAAATAAAATACGTCAACTTTCTATTTCAGGTCCTCCACCCCCATCCAACGTAAAAGTAACAAGCAGCACTACAAACTCTATGGTGTTGGAATGGATTGATGAGTGTGAAGAAAATCCAGCTCTGTGTGACAATAATATAACAACCTTCGAATATGTAATAAAGTACAATGTTGCTGGTTGTGAAACTGTCTATACAAGACGAATACCAGTTCCAGCGTCGCAACATACTTTAGATGGTTTGAATGCAAACAACGATTATGAGATCACAATGATGATTGTTGCGAAAGAATCAAAAGTTTACAGTGATCAAAGTCAAGTTGCTTGTGGAACAACAAGTGAGTGATTAACATGGTACAACTGTGAACAATATTTCTGACTTTGTAAACCTAGTGGGGGAGGCAATCTTTGTCACACAAAGGCTGTTTAAGAAAAAAGAAATGCTTACAAGGTTTCTACTTCAACTAAACACTGTCTTATATTTTCATCTTTAAGTAAAAAATTACAACGCAAATTGTGATATCCGTAGATTTGCAGCCAGAGCCCCGGAATCATGTGTTCTCAAGGAAGCCAGAGCTGGAATTGCGGCTCAAAGTAAACTTCAAGAGAAGTAAAAGCTGGAGCAAAAACCAGTTGCTTGTAAAATAGCTATGGCTCCAATTTGTACACTAAATTTACTAATAAAGTTTTTTTGGGCTCAGAATGTTTAATAGTAAGTTATCAAAGCGACTGTTTACGAAATTTCGAACCTATTTTTGTAGCTCTCTTTAGGAAGTTACGCTTGAATTAACAGTAAACTTAACGCTTAAATGAACTAAAATATAATCTTTGTACTATTTCAAAACTCTTTTAAATTGGTTGAAAAGTTAAGTTTATTAAAAGTTGACATAATATCTGAATAAAAAGTTAACCAAAAAAATATTACTCTGTTTCACCTGTGAAAGAAATTTATTGAAAAGAAAAAAAATTTGAAAAATTCTGAGCTAGAAAAGAAAATAACAGCAAGATTACTTGAAGTTCATATTAGTAGTTAATTTGATACCCAAAAGCTGAATAGCCAAAATGCAGCAATTTCTAGACATGCATTAGGAGAAAAGGTAATAAAAAATTTTAAGAAATTAAACGTAAATTATATATATAAACATTGCCAAACTTTTCTTACAACTGAAATGAGACAGTTATCCGTAAAAGCTTTTTGGGAAAAAATCAAAATTTCTTGAAATACCTCTTTTGGAAATTTTGAATTCTAGCCAAGTATCATCAAGTCAAAATCTTTAATAGAAGCCATAAAAATTGAAAATACCGGAATTGCTACCAAAAAACCGATCAGATATGAAAGAAGAAAATTTTAAAAGTTTTGATTTCGACAACAACCGGTGGCAACATCGAAAAGTACATTGAAAAAGGACCAATCAGAAATGTTGAGAAAATTTAATTTCGGACCATACAAAACAATATACTGA